>VWZK01006755.1:34626-51468 GCA_013396935.1 Baryphthengus martii
AAAAAAAAAAAAAAAATAAGTTAGGGCTACATTAATTCTTTCAGTCATTTATTGTTGATTTTCACACTGGGAACTACTGTAGCAACACATGAAATGTCATTCACTAGAAGAGGTACGCAGAGGTTCTACATTCTGAGCGCTTTATGTGTGCAGATTTCCTTCTTGGTTATTTTTATATCCTGTGTAAAATACTTGCTTCACCACATCATAGGAACATAAACACAACATGTAAGGCAGAATAACTGTGTTATCAAATATTTCTTATGTTTGCAGATATTCTAGTTTTATAGTAGGACTAGGTATCTAGTGTAATATTAAATACTTTCTTGTTTGTGTCAGAAAATAGCAACACAATTCAGAAAAAGTCTAATAAAAAGCAAATGCTTCAAAATTTTTATCAGTCCTGTCAGAGCTGATGTTTTCTGCCTCTTTTCACCAGGCTAGAAAGAGCCAGTGGGTCACGTCCCCTGCTGCACAAATACCATTACCCTGCTGTAGAGGGTTAATGACAATCAAAGCCCATTTTAGCGTGACTCATAAATGAATTCATTCATCCTTCATCTGATTGTCATCAGGAAGTTGATTATCAATAGCAGGAAGACCACTGGAGAATGCTTACCCGATACCAGCTTGGCAAAGATAAACTATAGGTAGCCATTATAGATTCTTTTTCATTAGACATCCTGTCAATAGCTAAAAGATAATTAGATTTAAGGGTAATTCTTTCTTGCTTCAAAACTCTGCCCACATGAGAGAGCCATGTTGTGCTAAACGCACATGTAAACACACACTAGAAAACAACCAGAGCTGTAAAACACGACAAAGCAGCTCAGCAATAGGAGAACCATGATGTTATTGCCTTCATATTTATACTGGAAGATAGAAGTAGAAAAGAGATTAACTGATTCCTGCATAATCAAACAAGAAGTTTCTGGCAATCCTTCCCTGAAAGGGAGTCTTAAGTGAGGTGTAATTAGAAGCCATTGCAGACCCAAATGAAAGCCAACATGCATCATCCTCTAAATTCACTTTGGTAGTGGTGTCCTGCTCTGAAATAACACCCAACTGGCCTTGGATTCCTGAAGTGACTGAATTACATCTGCTCTTGGCCCACTTGCAACCCTAATTTCTCTCACGAGATTCCCTGACCCAACAATTTCAAGGAAAGTGCCATATATACAAACTCAATCAGTAAAACTTTTTAAACTGGTGATTTGTTTGTTTTCTAGCTGACACATTGTAACTTGGGTCACGATTTCTGAGCCGTTACTAAATAATCAATAACAGCTAATGACTTGTTTGATGGTTAAATGTCAAGAGGAAAAGGCCAACGAGCTTAATGCTGTAACAGATTGGTGTTAACTAGATTAGCAAACATTTTTTTCTGTTGAAAACTATAATCACTAAGTAAAGTAAACAATAACCTGTTTTCAACAGAAAAATACCACAGCTGACCTATTGGAGGCAGGATGAGAGCCAGGGAATGTGTCCAGTCTTACAAATTAAATAAAAATAACTGTGATACAATACAGTTAAATTTTGCTGCTCTGCGGTAGAGAATTTCTCTCTATGCCTACCAAATGAACGAAAAGCATGGCTACCTTAGTTTAAAAAAACTAAACTCCAAACACCCAAAAAACAACAAAACAAACTTTAAATTATCTTTTCCTTCCATTGTTTGATAACATACAGTACATCACTGTTTCTAAATGGTATAACTAACCTGGTATAAACTAAAAACTCATGTAGAAAATCTTCTAGTAGAGGTTCAGTCACAAGGAATTCACTGGAAAAATTTTTGTGGAGTACATTTACCACCAGTATAGTTTGGGACAGTATCAGAACCCTATGAGGCACTTTGCTACTATCTTCTGTGTGTCTCTACACCAAAAAAAACCACGTGCATATCCACATGCACTGGAAAGATAACTAAGGTGCTCCGAGCTTAACGTCGTTTCTTCTCCTGTGTGTGAGGAAGGGCAAAATCGGTAACAAAAAAAATGCGTCAAGTTGTTCAGAATGCCTATGTAACAAAAGCTGATGTTACTCAACTTAGAGAAACAAATTATCATACAGAGTATTGACAAGGACTTATAAAACCTAACTAGGTTTCTGAGCCAGTGACCAATTCCAGTTCCGATGTCTTTTCACATGGGCAGTTGATAGGAAGCGTGCTAGCACAGCACCGGTGGCATAAGGACAAGGCCAGCTCTAACACTGCCTTGCCTCACAACAGTCAACCTCTCTTGTTCCCGTTTTCCCCAGGGAACTACATGCAGGACCCTTTATGTGTGTGTATCCTTAGAACTTGCCTGGAAATTGAAGTAAAGCAGTAGGATATTGGGGAAAATTCTGTCTTCACCAGCTCCTCGCCCAGCATCATCCAGTAATTACTTTCCCTGGGGATTAAATGTAGAAGGGCCTCAGAGCAAATGAGTCACAGCTGTGTCATGACAGATAGGGAAGTGCTGTCCAGCAACAAGCCAGTCTGCCCTTTTGCCTTCAATAAGGTGAGTATGGATTTATTTAAATGCAACTGCAACCAGTCAGGCCCTCAGGTTCATTAGCAATTAAGAAACAATCATGCAGTGTGCACTCAGCACAAAAGTCTTTAAAAAGAGGGAATGAGAATGTTGGTATTTTACTACAGTTACAAAGTTAGGCATGCTATAAACACCTCTGCCAAATAAATTATTATTGGAAAAATACTGTATTCAAAGAGGAGCTGAATAGCAGTTATCCTGCTTGTAAGATTGAATTTTTAAAATCTAATTTCATGAAACCTCAACACATTTTGCAAAGTAAGGCTTTATGGAATTCCATTTGACTTATACCTGACTTTGATCAGTCAGCACACTTAACGGTGATTGCCTCCATTGTCGTGCTACCATCCCATCTTACAGTCTTCTGGGCTAAACATAGTCTAAAGCATTCAATCTCCACAGCTAGCTTGCTCTCACAGAACTAAATACAACATTCATTTTTAATTACTCATACATTTGATCATTTCACACTCTATGAGGGATCATGAAATAATAGCTTCTCTTTTCCTTGGCCTCAGAGTGGGAGGGTGGCAGAACCAAACCACAAAAAATGAAAAAAAAATTCTAATTCCCTTTGCCACAGGCAGAGGATATTCTAAAAGATGTAGAGCGCACTCAGGTTCACAGTGACTGCAGGATGTGTACAGTGGCTTTCAGTATCTCACTTCACAGACAAAATATGAATTCCAGCAGCACTGCATCTACCCTTTCTGCTCCAATTCCATGGTGAAAGGTCCACTGACACATTATAGGGGAAAATCCAGTTACACATTAACACGTGTGTATATTGCACGTGATGAATGGCAAAGGTTAGAACCTAGATTAACTTGGTTAAAATGACAAATCGTAGTTCTCCAGTTCTCTAGCTGCAGGTCAATGTTCTGGAAAATATTGAAGAAATTCCTAGTTTAGCATCTCTGTGGATTGAAAACGTGAGGCTTCACCTTCTTCTGAGATATCTGGGCTTAGCCAATTTAAATATAGGGTTCCAAAAAGGATGAGATTTTTTTTTTTATTCTCATTTTATTCTTTTGTTCTTCGACACGGTTATATGGAAATACAAATGGTATTGTAATATCATCAGATCACATATTACAACTTAATAGTTTAATGAATTTACCTTATCTAGACACAACTAAAAAGTGAGTCTTAAATATTTCTATTGTGGTAGATGAAAGGAGCTTGTTAGCCTTTCAAAAAAGTATTATTCCAAAAGCAATTAATTATTACTTTAAGTAAAGATTTAACCAAATTGAAGTTAAAACCAACCTTTTTAGTTCTTTTGTAGCATCTAGTAGATTTTACTCTGAGATTTAGCTGGTCACTTAAGATTAACAGAGAAAGGTTGCTTTTTTTTTATTTTTATTAACTGGAAAACATTCTTAATTCACATAATATGTTACATACTACGTGAAAGTGCAGTTATTGACTGGGCCATTGCAAGTTTATTATCCTGTTAAAAGTTAATGTTGCTCCTGGGTAATTACTTTTTTAAAAACTGGTACGGGGCTATGGTGTAATTAACTGTGTGCAATTCAAGAGAATTCTTAGAGCTCCAGGATTATAGGCATATGTTTGTCAACAAACTGGACTTGGAAACATAGAATTACGTCATCTGATATATCTGGGAGCAATAGGATAATAAAGAAAGAGTGATGGATTTTTCTCATAGGTAGCTTGTAGGAAAGGTAAAATCAAGACTATATACAGTACATCTTGAGGGCAAGATTATTTTGAAGATGTTACCACAGGAAAAAAAGAAAAATGTTAAAATAAATAAAACTCCATTTTGTCATCAGTCTCCAGATGCCCTTGCCCCAGTTTCATTTGGACCCAATATTGTCAGAGTCAACACTAGCGCAGGAAACATTCTCTTGCTGCCTGCCAGTAGTAGAACTTCAATCAGCTTGTCAGAAGAGGAAAAAAAAGGCAGCATTATTCCCAAGAATGGTTGAGAAAGAAAGGGTAGTGATTCCACGCATGTCTTCACAGATAGATTTCACTCTGTAGTCTCATCTTGATTGCAACACTACTCAACATTAAACAGCGCCAAAATTTCCAACAAACAATTATCTAGTCAGATATAATACAGAAATATATCATGAAAAGTAAGCATCACCAAACATTTTCTCTCCCTTAGTAATAGTTACTCAAGCAATTGTGTACTACATTGAGCCTGACTTCTAGTCACACCAGCAGACTGTAATACTGAAACTGTCTAAAAAAGTTTTGCAAATTTAACTGAAGTTCATTTGCCAGTAGTAAAACTTAAAGACAGACAGACAAATGTTTTTTTTCCAGCAAAAAGTCAAGTGCAGTCAAATGTCCTTTGCAGCTCAGATGCGTAACTGATGTGAAAAGTACAAACTCTCAGGATTTTACCTTAACTTCACTTAGGTTATCATCTTTTTTCCTCCACAGCTCAGACCCAACAGAACACTTTGTTCCACAGACAGGCAGTATAAACTTCCTTCTCTCTGCTCCTAGTACTCAAGTGACCAGATTTCAAGTATCTGGGAAAGTGAACACTTCCCATCAGCTACAATTTAGATGACCTCCACAATCTCGTTTCATGACAGACTACATACTGAAGACAACGGGTTTACCGAAACAAATAAATACTCATCATTCTGAACAAGGTATCCAGAATCTGAACTATATTTTATAAGGGAATCACTTTAAAAAACAGTTACCTTCAAAATTTACATCTCTGTGATGTTTATTTTTGCCTTTGCTGAAATGTTTTTAAAGTATGTGCTTCTGTGAGTGTATTTAAAACAATGCAAGAATCTCCTATCTTCCTTTACCTCCCTAGGGCCAGGCATGAGTTTGCCAGGGGTACAGAACAGCTAAATGAGAATGCATTAAGGTCTTATGCAATTATAAAAGAGTAGCACAGCTCCCTTTTGCACATCCCTGGCACCAAGAACCAGAGTAGTTTTAACATCATTGTGTGAGAAATATCTCGACGAAAAATGACAAAATCTGCAAAGCAAAAGCTAAAAATTTGTTACAGCACTGGGAGCACAGGGAAAGAGGGTTTCCTCTACGCGTGCCGTTCTGATCACAGTCATACATATTTATTGTATAGCTAATTTACATATTTATAACTTTCCCCCTAAATATAATGAATCTTCTACAAGTCCCTGGAACTCATTTACATTCCGCTCCTCCTCTTTGAGTCTGCGCACTGCTGCCTAGAGGGTCTTCTTGAGAGTCTTGCAATGAAGGCTGTTAAACTTTCAACCTCTGGTCCCTGCGCATGCTCTGTTGTCTTTCTAACACCTGCAACTTGTCTTTCTTCTTCACTACTTTGTTCCAGGAAGGAGGCCGTGCACCTTTACGTTGCCCAGGCCCTTTACCTGGCCGCCCACATCCTGTCTCTGCTCCTCCCCCTACTGAGTACTGAGAGCTCACATTCTTCACATCTTCCTTTGTAGAGCTAATTGGCTGAAGCAAAATGTATGACTTTATCACAATTGACAACTGTTAAGCCTCTATGGCAGGAGGGACTGTTTAAATAACACTGCACAAAACAAATTTTCATTTGGAATCTTTGAACAGCTCTGCGCCAATGAATGAAATATGTCCAGAGTTGTAATAAGTGCAAGTGCAACATAACATACCAGCACGCTGCAGGACGTCCTCCTGACTATGTCCTTGCATTGTCAGAGCAGATTCCTGAGTGGGTTGCTTCTTGGAGTCTCTGATAAGGAGATCACCCAAGCCCATTTACTATTCTAAAACGTGTCTTCACAAATACATTTCCACTGGCAGGTTCAGCTTGCTGAATCCCTTGCTCAAATCAAATTCAATAATTTCAACCATAAGCAGCCATTATGGGGAGCGTGTCTGCTTTCTGCTCACTCTAGCCCCACAGTACAGCAGACAGACAGTGAGTGTTTAATCAAGGAGTGCTCATTAAACTGCAGGTTTGTGCTGTTTCCAGGGAAAATACAAAAATAGAAACGTACTCTAGCTGTCAGTCAAGACGATTATTTTAATGCTGCCGCTCTTATTTTTAGTAAGAAGCACCTGAGTTTCTGTACACTCTGCATATTCACTACACTTCTGTACCTTACTAACCTTTGCATTATACCAAGTGCAGTCTAAACCTCTGTACTCTGCAATTTAGCTGCATTTTTCATTGTCATACACCTACAGTGTCTTCAGTAATCATGTCCACATAACACTCCACTGTACTGATCATTCCTGTTCACTGAGGGAGGTAAGGGCGGTTTGTTTGTTGGGGTTTTTTCCTAAGCATTTCTTACCAGTAAATGAATTCAGATTTGGAATGTCATAGGCCTTATGTAGCAGGATCAGGGAACAGGAGTAGCTCAGCTCTACACTGTCTCTTATCCCTCCAAAGTGAAAAAACAGAGACAGTATTCATCACTAGAATTAACAAGCACAAGGTAAAAGATTGGACTGAGAGAAAAAGTCAGAGAAACTCTGGAGGAGACAGCATGGAGACACTAGAAGACAAGTCAATTGATATGAATTAGTTTGCTTCCTTTTTTTTCCTGTTTCCACCATAAAAAGGATCAAGAAAATTTGGATGACTGAGCCATAACTTTCTCTGCAGTTTGCATCTGAGTAACTGTAATTATCTCCTGTCACACATCCTCAGCAGGGCAGATTGCAAGGCTACAGATAAGGCCCCAGGGTGAGAGCATCTGCACCTCAGTGGGTACAGACTCACTGTACCTGAATATTCCATATGGCCAGTGGTGTGGAAGGACAATCACCAGATCACAGAAGTTTGAAAAGTAAAGAAAAACAAACCAAACTTTTGAGGTAATCAGACAGGGAGGAGTTAACACTATACGCCTAACTAAATGACATTTACCATACACCAAAACTGATCTCTCAGGATAACAGTGATGGTCAGCTATTTTCCAATAAAATAGCTTTTAATAGAAGAATTTATTTAATAGAAGATTTAATGACCTTTTTATTGAAAATTGTTCCTTGGATCCAGAATGGAATGCCTGGTCAAAAAGAAAGAAACACTACATGCAAAACAGGAAAGAAATCAGTTTTAAAGGGCATCTTAACAGATGGAGAAGGCCTAGCAGGCCTGTTTATCCTCAGGAATTGGACTCCACTTGCTTACAGGAGATGATTTCTTGCTCTAGTCAGCTGCACTGCTCTGTGGCACCATGTTCAGTTAGCTATGAAAAAGCCCTGTCAGAATCAATGCTCCCTACCTCCAGAATGAATCATCTCCTGGTTGCAAGCATTCCTGTCTCAGAAGTCGGGGATTTATGGAAAATTTAGAGTAGAGTTCTAGATACCCCCTCGTACAGACTGGGAGAAATTTTTAAATCTCAGAAATGTTCACAGAACAGAAAAATCATTCAGCTCTATCTTCTGTAAGAAACTCTTTTTTTTTATTATTTTATCACAAATTCTTAGATAAAGCAAATGCAAAGATAAATTCCAGTTTTAGTATAGGTAAAAACTGTACCTGGGGCCCAAAATCTGATCTGATGACAGGAATACACATTTGCAAGGACCTTGAGATCATTCAGTGGGCTATTTGCAGCAGGTATGTATCTCATGTGGACATGGGAACCTTTCCCTGGACCTTGCACCAAAGGAAATTTCCCAGACACAAACAGTATCTCCCTCTAGAACATAACTGTTTTACTTCAGCTACCGTACTGCAATCCCTCCTCCAGAGAAACAGTCTAAATTCTATTCCAGCCCTCTACTGTCCCTTACCACTGATGTGGAGTGCCCCCATTATGACTAAGAGAAACACCTTGGAAGAAAATGAGCAAAGCATGAAGAGGAGGTATTAAGGAGCTAAGGAGGAAATGGGAATAAATGAAAAAAAAGAGAAAGAAAAACAAATAAACCAAAACCAGAAAGCCTCAATACCAAGGGATCTGAAACAGAATAGTTCTAAAATATGCAAAGAAATGAAACAATTTGCCCTCTCCTGCACGAAGGACTCTTCTCCCCTGTTCCTATTTCTAAATTACGGTACTTCCAGGTCTGTATTTAAAAGTCAACTGCTATATAGAAGATTGATTCCTTTTTATTTTCCTTAGAATTGTAAACTGCTTAATTGGACACCCAAAAGGTATTTTTGTGTTCCTTTTCATTAAAAAGTAGTTGTGTTTACCAGAAACCTTAAAACAAGACTGTCTAACAGGGTACCAGGATCAATATCTTTCTTAAATATTGTTTTCCCATAAAAGCATTTTCATTTGCTCCTCTTTCTCTCCAGTACAGATAAGCTGCTTCTAAGCCATAGCAACTGAATTGGAATTTACACATTTCATTCTATAATTTTAACTATCCAGGCTTGACTACTTTCTGCTCAGAGTCAACATATGCTAAATAGGATTATTTTTTAAAATAAAATATACAGGATAATTGCTAGAGTTTACACAAGGCATTCTTTTCTTTATTGAAACTGCAAGCAGTGTAAATAGCACTGTACTTTCCAATGCTCGGATTTCAATCCATTCCAGTTAACCACTACGAGAAGAATGTGCTCTAAAGGCTTTTGACTAGCCTAGAAATGTATCACTGTTATGTTAAATCCATTGCTGTGTCCATAACAGTGGTTCAATAACCAAGTCACTAGCTGTGGAATTTGATTCCAGGCCAAGCCAGCCTTTATCTAAAAGTAATGCAAAGATTCTTACTGCTGTGGGAGGAAAACCTGAGTCTGTAACTCTGATGACAATCCGATATAAGAGTAGATTAAAGAATAATTTCCTTTTATTTCATGACACTTGAGTGTTTGGATTGGCCATGATGCACCCAGGAGGTCTAAGGTTCAAGAATGATCAATGCTGAAATAATAGAAGCAAGATTCAAAATACGTCTGGATCAACATGATGGTAAGGACACGTACAAAACAGAAGAAAAACCAAAAAACCCAAAACAACAAAGCTCCAAAAAAGACATAAGGTCTGCCCTCATCTTCCTTTTCTCCAGGCTAAACAGTCCCAGTTCTCTCAGCCACTCCTCATAAGGCTTGCTCTCTAGACACATCACCATCAGCAAAGCCTTTCTCTGGACTCGCTCCAGCCCCTCAATATCCTCTTTGTAGTGAAGGCCCCAAAACTGAACCCAGGATTCCACATGCAGCCTCCCCAGTGCCCAGTCCAGGGGGACAATTGCTTCCCTACTCCTGCTGGCCTCTCTATTTCTGCTCCAAGGCAGAAGGATACCGGTCATTTTGGCCATCTGGGCAACAATACTAAATCCCGGGGAACACCACTTGGGACTGGCCACCAACTAGATTTAACTCCATTCACCACCACTCTTTGAGCCCATCCATCCAGCTTTTTTACCCAGTGAGAAGGAAGTCCATCCAAGACATGAGAAGCCAGTTTCTCCAGGAGAATGCTACAGGGAACAGTGTCAAGAGCTTCACTAAAGTCCAAGAAGACAATATTCACAGCTTTTCTCCCACTGCCCAGGAGAGTCACCTTGTCATAGACATTTTAGACTGTGAAGGTAGAGCACAGAATAAGAAAAACAAGAGTACCGGCCTTCTCTTCTTCTTTCCAGTGTGAATGAATGTGCTCTGAACTTCCTTGTATTCTGTGTAGCTCATTAGTGAAAAGAAACTGGGAAATCCAAGAAGCCAGAGAACAGCAAAATTTATAGATGTGCATCTTAGACTTAATTATAAAAGATAATAAAAAGAAGACACATATACACACATATAGCATGGCAATGTACTTAGAAGGAGAACAGGGAAGGGATGGAGGAACAAGACTGTTGACAAATATTTTAAAGCACCAGGAAAGAAGAGTAATCAGGAGTTATACGGAACAAAGGAGAATACAGTTGTGATGGATATCACCAAACACATTTTCAAAGGAATTCTCTTTAGCTTTTGAGAAGTTTCCCAATACACTTAACAGATCCTTTTTAATCAAAAATACCCTGGATAAATGCTATGGAAATGTATTCTGGTAAACAGCCTGTGCTAGCAAGAGCGGCTGTACAGGGCTGTGTTGCCTCTAACTCCCAGAAGGACTGGAGCTCCTCATGAGTAGAAGTCACCTGAAAAGTAACGATAAAACCTGTACGTATGATCAGGCCGGTGGCAACAGAGCCATAAACATACTGAAATAAAAACAAAACAAAACATAAAGCTAAACAAACCACCCTGAAGAAAACGCAATCACTCTTAATATGGGAAACAGATGATCTATTCTAAACAAATTTCACTAAATGAAAAACAGTCTTAAAGAAGCAAAGAGCACTATCCCAGCTTCTATGTCAGCCTAAACGGGACTTGGTCTTAATTTCAGATTTGACACTTTTTTCCTCTTATGAACAAGAATAGCAGCAATTAGGTGTCTTATATCAAAACACTACAGGGATACTAATGATCAGCTCATAGAGAAAAAAAACAAATCTGAACCTCCTTTGACCTCAGTGAAGCCATCAGAATCCCTGTCAACTTATAATCAGAATTCAGATCGAGTTTTGGGGGGTTTATTTGGGTTGATTTTGTTTTTTTTGTTTGGTTGGTTGCTTTTTGTTTGGTGGGGTTTTGGGTGGGGATCTGGTTCTGTTTTTACTTTTTTTCTTACTGTTACCCCTGAGGTGACTTTTACCATAATTTCTAGGAAAGAAGTTAAAATTATAGATTCTGGAAAGAAAAAAAAAAAAAAAAAAGACAGACCTTAGCTAACACTGCAAGTGAGCTAATTAGTGGACGTAACTTTATTTCCGAATAAATCTGCCAAAAATATTAACTTATAACACAAACATACTTCAAGCAGGCTGAAGAGTTAAAATTATACAGCTACAAAAATATTGAAGATGGCTGCCTCTCTCATCTCTGAAGAATCACTCAAGTTCAAAAGATGCTAACATTTTTACTTTTAATTAGTTGCCATTTTGATGTCAGCCTCTAGATAGCATGAAAGAAAAGAGAGCATGGTGGATATGGGCGGATATGACAAGATGTGAGACATCACCTTCCCTTCCAGACTTCTCAATCATCTTTGGTGCTTTCAGAACAGTGGGTGAGATTCAAGAAAGTTACAAGCTCCAAAAAATCCCCAGCTTCGCTGACTACAAGACTTTTTTTCCTCTTTACAGCTGCAGTGAGACTGTTCACTAAATAGCTCTTCAGGCTCTAGGGAATAAGCCCCACACTAAGCCACACTTGGAAGAGAACACCAAGTCCCCTGGGTATGCCCTGCAGGCTCAAAGAAACACAAGACTGCAAGCTGCCAGGGTTAATATTCGAGGTTCTGTTGTTTTGGTTTTTTTCCCAGGAAATGAGGTAAGCCAAGGAGAAATAACATCTGTCTAAAGCAAGAACACACACACATTTAAGTGCTTTTTGAGGGTGGAGAATGAAAGGAAGGGGTTCTTTCCTTTTGACTTATTTGAGCTCTCCGTGGGTTTGTATACTTTTTAAGCTCTTAAATAGAGACTGAGAAAAACAGCAATCAATAATGTCCGCTAAAGGTGACAAACAGAGCACAAGGTGGCTCCTGAAAGGCCACACTGTGAAGCGAGTGGCTGGGCAGTGATCAATTGCATTAGGAGATGAAGAAAGACAGAGGGAGCAAAAAGAGGAATCGATCCAGTCTACTACATCTGCAGATAGAGGTACCTGGAGCAGGTAGCATGTGACAGACAAGGGTTTAGCCTGTCAATAACTCATACTGTTCCACCTCATATCTTTTAGTAAGAGGCTGTCTTGAAAGCAACAGTATTGACATATGTTGTATGGTGAAGTTTTACTAAAACCTGGCATCTCAGGCAACAGCAATTTGAAGAACACTCCTCAGGATCCAGTCACATTCTGCCAAATGATTTTTAGACCAGACTAAAGGCAGTTGAAATACTAGTTCTGACAGAAAAAAACAACAGAGAAGCACTTCCAAAACTACACAGAAAAGGTAAATCAAAACCAATTTTTCTCTTTTAAAGGGATCAATCAGTGTAGCTCTACACTGTTCCAAATGCTATCCTTACATTTGGCCGGTCTGCCTGGCGCGATGATATACTAGTGAATTCAGCCTGATGTGACATACTCATGAATTCAGCTGATTATAAAGGCCTGGAATCTGAGTGGGAAGAATGATCTAAGACATCTGAAAGCAGAGGCTGCAATCATGAGATGGTTCCTGGGCCAAGGGAAAAGAATGCTGCTATTCACAGCCTGGATTGTGTGCAGCAGCGAAGAGAAACATCCTCTAGCGCTGAAAGGTCACTAGGGGCTTGGTACTTCACAGTGAATAGGGCTCAGCCCAATCCAATTTTTCCAAACCCTAGACATTCGACTATACCAAATGTAAAGGTAAATATATATTAAAAAAAAGTAATTTTAATACTTATCCTCAGAAGAACACAGGAGTAAGTCACCTCTCCAAAAGTCTGCCATAGTTTTGTGAAAAGTATCACAAGTAAAAGCTGATTTGTAAAAAGGCAATTCAGCTAATTCTTTTAATAAATGCTATACTGTATTTGCTCGGGTTCTTGGATTTATTTACTAACTTCAGTATAGCTACTCTTGGCAGAAAAGACTGGTCCCTTAAACAAAATGGTGTCCCAACTGTCAATTAATAATATTCCATTAATTTATTTCAAATCTTCTAAGTGACATTTAACTTAATTGGTACTTTATTTATTATGATAGCCTGTGTTATGCAAGGCCAAACCTTTGATTAATTGCATCCTCACTGCTGAAGATATAGTAGCCAGCATCAGTTTTTATCTCTAACAAAATCCATATAGGTAACTGCAGTGTCTTTAATGAATTGTAGAAAAAGTAGTATTTACAACAACTCAGGTACTTGTTAAATCACTCACAAAGGTTCCAAATTATCCTTCTACACAAATATTAGCATACTGAAGGATACCAGGCTGGTTCAAGGAGGCACACACATTTTAGCCCTGGTGACATCCATTCCTGACTCTGTCTTTTAAATAATGTCAGTCATTTCTGCAAGAAGCTGCCGTTGCAGTGTGAATTGTGTTTCAAACCATGTGACCCTTCTTCTTCCTGGCTGTTCAAAGGCTCTGGTAAATTCCGTGACCCTCGACTTGAGAACACTACATGAGGTGCATCTGAATTTGGCTTCTCTAAAAAACTATTTCCAAGCCATTGCACTGAAGAGTTTCTAAATTATCTATCCAATGCTACTGCTTCTCCTCCCTCTCTTCTTCTAAGTCTGAAACTGATCCATGATTATCAATTCAGGACACGGTTATTAACTTAGAACATGTTTTAGTTCCCTGCATTTGCTTAAGTTCATATTATACAGCTTCTCTCAAATGAGCATGCTGGACACAAGTCACTAATTTGGTGCAGAAAAGTTCCTGCTATGCCGAGCCACAGGTCCCTCCTATTACTGAAGAGGCCACACCTGCTCCAGTGAAGTCCCCAGAAGCCATTCACAGAGAAAGTAGAAACAACTCAGCATTCAGCAGAGCCCTGGATATTTCAGAAATCTGTCTTCCAAAACAATTGCTGGTATCCTGACAACTGTACTTAGGCCTTATACAATGCCTCCAGATAAGTACATTTTCAACTTCATTACTGGGTTATCTCAACTGAAGCCAAGCATTTAAAATGTTTTATGCATTGGCTGAACCATATTTTAATTTAGAAAGAGCAGGTAAGATCTGTTTCATCCCAAATAGGCTAGACATTAAAGTAAACAAATCAACAACATTATTCTGTGCTGTAAGATCAAAGCAAACATCGATTGCAACATTTCACTGCTGCCTACTAACACATAATGAAATTAATTTCAGCAGGTTGATTTCCTCACTTTCAGTTTTAGTCATTATTCACTGTTTCATTAGTTCCAAATACAAAAACTTGTTTAAGCCTTGATGCTAGTCAAAACAAGAGATGTAATAACAAGCCCTTGGCCTTAGATGAGCAGAGCAGCTTTTCAGCTCCTCAAAAATAAAGGCAACTGCAATAAACACGACTTGGGGTTGTTCATGCAGTACAGCACATCGTTCTCACAGTGTTCCTCGGTATAGCCAATCCCTAAGGAATTAGGCCTGCTTCGTTAAGTTTCAGATGCACAGTTACTGTGGTCATTTTTGGGTGTTCATCTGCAGTTTTCCTAAGGCAAACATCGTTTGATAATTATCTGCCTTCTCCAAATCAAATCCATCACAATTGTCACTTACTTACCATTTAGAAATTGAGCCTCTTGTTCAAAATCACTAGTCATTTAAAAAAAAAAAAAAAAAAAAAGAAAAGAAAAATATGTTTTTTTGCCCTGTCTAAATATATCNGAGAGAGAGACACAATTGAGTCATTTCACAGGACCAAAAGGAGTGGAAATTCCATGACTTGAAGTCTGTAAGAACGGAAATACAAATTTCTAATGGACTCACAAGTGAAGAACAGCTATAGTATTGTCTCCACTAATACGTTTCTGCACAATTTTTTTGAAGAACATTCTCTTATGGTCAGAATTTTTAAAAAATCTCCCTTCCGAAAATCTTCTCGGAACAGAACAAGGATGTTCCTACAGTAATTTAGTATCTGTGTGTGCAGCAAAGCAAAAAATGGCCAGGAATCTTACAAGTTTGAATAATTAAACTCCTGAACACAAAAATTAGCCTGTCATGTACAGAAAGAAACACTTTAAAGTGTATTTTTGCAAGTCGCACTCTGATAAGGGAGACTGGCTTTTAAAGGACAGAATTGTTCTAATGATCCACCTGAAAAGTATTTTTTAATTCAAAATTAGAACTTTTATAGAGAAGTAATGGAGTATTTCTTTTTGATAAGCCACTTCACAGACAAGGGATCAGAATACAAATTACAGTTATTTGCTCTAAGTGGTTTTCTATTAGAATGGCATTAATATGAAACATTTTCTTTTTCCATTTCATCAAGACATTTCACAGTATTACTCCTACCTTTAAGACATTGTTGCGTGAAGTCTGTGTGTGTGTGTGTGGGGGTGAATTTAGTAAAAGAAAAGCCCCCTTGCATTCTAGCCGGTCCTCAGAGATTAGAGGGGCTGGGAGCGGCTGGACTCTATCTCTTAAGAGGTACATCAATTCAGATTGATGTATAGGTGCTATAGGTCCGACTCCAGACCACACTGGGGTCCGGTTAGGAGTCAGGATTCATGAATAGCGTAGGCACTGTGTCTATAGGTCCAACACCAGATTCACATTCAGTGTCTGCACACCACGGACCACGGGATTTCCACCCCACCTCAGTGTCTGCTTCAGACACGAGATGCTTATCAACAGGGATGAGTTTCGATGGTTTGTGTTTTCTGCTTCCAAATGTTTCTGTGCTTTCTGACTCCAACAGACATGGTGTGTTAATTTAACAAAAGTATATATATCTTGAGAGTATTACGTATGCTTCATTTACTTTTTGCAACATGCATTACCTTATTTTCATGTTTAAAACTATCAATTAATAACACAACTACGTCTCCTTTCAGAAGATCAGGTTTCAGATCAGAGAAGCAAAATCTAATTTCAGTAGTCAATTGTGAAAAAAATGAGGATTTTATTAAATAAAAGGATGACACAAGCCCTTCTGTTTAAGAGTCTAAAATCTTGTAGGTAGAAGCTTTCTTTTTCTCTCTCCCTTCAGCACCCATGAAAATTACTACAATTCCCACATCACAAAGTATATTTTCTTTTTTTTCTTATTACTTGAACAAAAATTTCTGTAGTTCTGCAATGAAAATAGACACACAATAGATATGAGATTTTTCTCTGGCTTGTTTTCTATTAACCCTAAATTTTTCCCAGATCTGTTTTCAAATCCAGCTGTACAAACAATTGTACTAGCGCAGCTCAGGAGGTCAAAACACGCATACAGATAGAAATTCTGCTTAAGATGGCACTCCTAGAGAAAGATATGCTCATTAAATGGCACAGCCATCAGAAATGGTTCACGTTAAGGACCCCTTTAGAGTCTTTGATATTCCAGGCCACCAGAAAGGTCATTGGGTAGCATGTCAGAGAGTCTTTGAGACTCTTCACACCAGCGTATCAAGCAAGCGTAAAAAGCATTTTCCTTACTGCTCTAATCTCTAATAATTTCCAAGGATATGAACCATCAGCAACCTATAATGAAGAAAAACTCAAGAAACAAACCAAAACAAAACCAACACCCTCTGAGACCTACTTGGTGCAACCACAAAGGATATACAAGGTTTCTGTCGTTCACAATCAGCATAAACCTGGATTACTACATAGATATAAAATCCAGGGGAAAGTCAGAAACAGAAAACACAGAACTGATCATCTGGTTTGGTATTTAATTCAAAAAAAAAAAAAAAAAGGGGGGGGGGGG
>VWZK01006755.1:62011-128516 GCA_013396935.1 Baryphthengus martii
TACTTTTTTTTTTTTTTTTTTTTGCAAAGCCTTATGACAATGACAGTATTTACAGCCTATACACAGAAACACAGATGGGCAAGAATTAATGTGCCAAGGTAACTTCCCTGCAACTTGTGGTGGACTTGCCCGAATGAAGGTTTTATTATGATAGGATTAATAATACTATTCAGAAATACAGGGTCAAACAGTGCCATGGCAGTAAAGACGTGGGTAAAATTACACAAATATGAAACCTATACATCATCAAAAGTTGTTTTTCAGGATCTATCTACTCTTTTCACTGAAGGGATGGAAATTACATAAAAGATTGCCTTGAATAAAAAATTCTATATGCTACAAATACCATTGAGTTTACTGATACTGAAATGGATTCCATGTTAATTTCCGTAATAGAATGAGGGGAAATTGGTGTATCTTTTTGTTGTTTAATAAGCCAGGTTTTATGTTTCAAATGTCAGTTATTTCCAGTTAATTCTAAAATATAGCAATTTTCCTTCCTCATCAACACCTTTCCTTTTGCTGTACCATATCAGATATTTCAAAATTTCAGAAGAAAGTACAAATTCCTTCAAGCAGTTGCTCCTGTTGTACAGCTGAGACTCAATCTCAGATCCACGTACAATTACGTTTATAAAAAGGTTATCCTATCAAATTCCACTTAAAATGTAAGATCACAAAAACTTCAAGCAAGCCATTTATGCGGGCTGTATAAGAACAGTTTCCTGTTGCCCTTTCCTACCTTCCTCTATAACTGTCCAGCAATCCGTTTTATTGACTCTTCTTCAAATAAGGCTACTCTTATTAAAACACAAAGCAAAGTCCGTACCACATGGACTTCAGACCATTCTCTTCAGCCAAAGAAAAAACCAACAAACTCCAAACCATCTATGATCCCCAGACAACCTGTATGGTGTTCAAAGTTTCAATTGCTGGGAGAAAAAAAATACAGTGCAACAGCATTTTTATTGCTTATCTCAATGGATGTACTAATTATTTTTTTCTCAGCAACATTCTTCATGGATGTTGTTATTGTTATGGAGACTGCTACAGGATCGCTTTAATGTGAAAATGAAGGCAGCACGACTTGGAAACTTCAGAGGAAGATTTCTCTCTGAGGGTCAGAAATAGCAAGTGAAATATGGGATGAAGTAGAAAGTGTTCTTATAGCCCAGAGATTTTTTCTTTTCATTCCCTTTCCCTCCTCCTTTCTTCTCGTAATAATAGTCATTTGAATAAAACAGCCATAGTTGTTCAAACAAAATTCTAGTGCAAATTTCAATATATCAGACACCTTGGAAAGTTTCAGGATGTCAAACTAACCTTGAAATATTTGATACTACTTTATTTCCAACCTTCTTACTTGTCTTTTACTCAACAGTGATTTGAGGCAGAAAAAAAATAGAAAGGAAGATTTAACATCAAATTTGGATCAACAAGAAACTACAGTGCAAATGACACAACAATACAAATACAAGAAACAGAGGAAGAGACAAAAATCACTATGATCATAACTCTAAATAATGTGTCTAATGTCTTTGCTAAATTTGAGTTTCAAGATGAAACTATTCACGTGCTTAAAGCATCTACTTCAGTCCTTTGCATGGGTCAGAGATTTTATTTATAAATTAGACATTGTCAGTAACAAGAATACAGACCTTGTCTGTACTATAATAGTTTCTAGCATTTCTTGGTCCACAGACTGAGAATAATGTGTTTGAATAGCAACACCATGATGAAATCTTTCTGGACAAGCAATAGGATACTCAGTTTTAAATTGTGGTTTATGTGGATGCAAATAACACCATATGATCTTAGAAGCAATGTGTGCTCACAGGTTGGGAAGTACCATTAACAGAATAGAAGAGATCCAAGTCCACTTCAAGTCGTAGCCTCTCCCTCTGTATTAAAACAGAATTGCATGTTTTATCTATTTCTTCTTATTTAGTAGAATTTCTTAGCTCAAAGAAAGGCTTTGCTGGCAATGATCCAGTGAGGCCCAAAGTTTAAATGCGTTTACTTATCTCTTAGTAATTATCAGTATGTATCAATAATTATCTATCTGTGTTTGTAGATACACCTCAGTATATCAATAATTAACTGTACATACATCCATGCTAGTCAATTATCATGAATACAGAATATTATCATAAATGTATGTTATTCTCTTTTTCCGTACTTTTCCTGATTTATTCATGCAGTAATAGCTCCATTTCCTAATTCATATTTTTGATTTATATTTGGCACCGAATGTTTACAGTAAGATGAGAATTGGTTTCTTCTTAAACATGTAGAAGACTGCTGTCCTCTTCTGCATTTCTAGCTAAAAAAAACAAACAACAAAAAACCCAAACAAAACCCAAAAATCCAAACCACCCCTCTCTCCCCTCCAAAAAAAACCAACCAACCAAACCAACCAACCAGGAAGACACAAAAAAGCTTGGAAAAACTGTCAGGCTTTCTGAATGTTAGCATCCTTGTATAAGCATTCTCTCTCACATCCTGTACAAAGAAGTGAGATCCCTATGGACAATCAAACATCAAATGGTAACCCCTTATGCTGATCATGCTTAAAATCTTACTTTTCTTAGGCTCTGACAGCAAAATTAGCCTCTTTCAATGATTATCTGACGTTTGAAGGTATCAGGGTTTACACACATTTTCACTAGGGGAAGCCAAACTCCTCTTTACCCTTCAATATTCTTACTCTAGAATCTCTGCCTGGGCAGAAATTCTTCACAAACACAAAGGTCTTTCAAGATGGAATCAGGTGAGACTGAGTTTATACCAGTTAGAAAGCAACCTCAGGTTTTGTTCACACCTTCTCTAAGATAACAGACACTGTCGTGTGAGAACAAGTACAAAGCTACTCCAAAATGTACCAGGCAAGCCTGCAATACTCTGAGTGGATATATCTACAAAGAAGTACTCCTAGCAGGGTGCCCGGTAACCCTGAGAGAAAACACAAGGCTGCAAGTGGAATTCATTCCCCATAGGACACAAACAGGATATATAAACACAAGTATAAATATATTCCCTGGTTTAAATAGCTGGTGAGGAACACACTTTCCATCCGTTGCAAAATTTCATTGACCTATCTTTCCCCTCATATATTTAAAATATAATTTTAGAGCTCTAGCTTGATTTCAGGCATTGGATCATGCATGTCACGATATCACGGGGAATATGAAGCATTACAGATTTCAGTAGTAGATTCTCTATCATCCATGTACTTCTGTAATTAAAAGCAGTTGATGATGAAGCCCCTGGTTTTTATATTACTCAGACAATAGCCAGAGCAGCCCAGCAAACCAGACAAACAAGTTGCTACCAGAGATGAGACCAGAGCAATCCAAGAAGCCTGTTCGCAGAGGCTTGTGCTAAGCCATCTGAGTTCTGAACAGTATGAATAGGGGTTAGTTTCTGCCTTCTGCAAAAAGCACAGCGTTTGAACACCCGTGTGAGTTGATGCCTTACAATGACATGGTTGAAAGGCTCAGCTACGTGGTCACATCCACACTCCCAGATCCACACTCTCACCTCCATCTCTTTTTTTTGTTTAATAAACAAATACTTTTTCTCTTTTCTTCTTTTTTTTTTCCTTTTCTCCAAATAAAGGGGTTTGTTTCTTTCTTCAAAACACAAAGAGAAACATAATAAGACAACTAAGGCTTTAACCTAGGATTTAGGAAGACCTAGATTAAAAGTACTGCACTGTCTCCAATTCCCATCATGATCTTGGGCATTCAGTTCCTGAGGACTTGTGTAAATGGAACACTGAATCACTTCTCTGTCTCACAGTGGGAGTGTGGTATTAGAACAGCCACATGAAAGCCCTTAATCCTGACTCTGACCACAGCAGAACCAGATGCTTAAGAAACAAGTTTCCCCACTGTATTCTGCCAGTTCTCGTCAGTCTGCCATATCAATTTATTTCATCTTCCTTAGATCTTGTACGGTGAGAAACAGCAAAATAATTGTTCATTCTTTCCAGGCAACTCATTTGCTCTCAGGTATATAAATATTTTTTTTGGTCCCGCAACCTGGAAATTCTGCACATGTTGAAACTCTTCTAGCAGAGAAGCTGTTCCACACGTTCCACTGCTCTACTGTCTTTCTCTCTACGCTTTACAGTTCTCTACTATATATTATCAATATCCTCAACATTTTTGAACTGGTGGATTAAACAGAAATTCACAGATTTATACAAGAATACAACAACTGTTTTCTGCTTTCTTCTCCATTATGTCCAAATGATTTCTAACATTGTATTGGCCTTATTGACTGTATTAGCAAAATACTCAAGTTACATCAGAAAAATTGATTTTTATTGAATACATTCTCCAATTTTCTATCAAATGCCACTGGCTGGCAGAATGTGTTACTATCCTTGTGTTGCATCCTGAAGAACCTAATATGCTGAAAGATCTGAATGATTTCATTCAAAAAAAGAAACCTGTTTTTCTCTGTAAATTAGTCAGATGTTATCAGGGTAATTATGGTATGAAAAGTCAAAACTGAAATTAGAAAAGTGAAGGGCTAGTTTGAGAGCCAAGTGCCAGCTCAGGTTAGGAAATTAAAACTACTGTGGTAGGCTGAAACAGAGAAAGTGGCACAGAGAGATAAAGTGCACTCATAACTGACTCCTCTAAGGTGCAATCAGATATTGCCTGACTTCATCTAGTCAAAGCCTCATAATTTGAAAAGATATATGAAAATGGTATCTTTGGGAGCACTTCTGACAGAGAGGTGTTATGATTCCTGTTTTGTTTCAATCACCTCAAGAAGAAAAACATTGTCTGGTACCATTTTATCAAACTCTGGACTTTACATGCTTTTCATGCTTGATGTACCTGCTGTTTCTGAGATTGGAAGATGTTCCAACCTATGGTAAGAAGGCAACAGGTGACTCTGATACTACCACCAAAACTTTGCCTGGTTCTGGCTCACAAGCGTTCCTAGTGTGTAACTAGTTATTCTACACATCCTGCTGAACATACTGATATTGCAGAAAGTATTGATAAAAATACATACAATTTAGGACAAATACTCAAGAATTTTTACTCTTGGAGTATCCCAAATTAGAAACAAAACAATATACAGCCACTTCTTTATTCATTCACTAAGCATTCCTGAGAAGAAAGGATAGTGAGTGGGCTGTGCGGAGAGCATATTCCTGAGTAAACAATCGTACTCTGACCCACTGTTCTTTCCAGCACCGTGTGCTCCCAAGTGTTCTGAGGAAGGAGAACCAACTCAGGCCATCAACTTCACCTACGAATTAATAAGAAACTGGCATTCCTGGAAAGGCAGTCCTAAGTGGTATTTTCTGGTGAGAACACACTGAGCAGGCAGCTGCTGCAGTCAGTGCAATTTCCAAAGGGCTGCCTTTCCAAAGTGCAGCTCCCTGGCAGTGTAAGCAGAAAGCCACCTAGGAGGAGACAACGGGAGAGGTCTAAGCCGGGAGCAGCTGATAGCCCGTTAGAGACACTCCTCCGTAGCACCTCATGGACCATGTCAGTCAGCAAATCCAACCCTCACATTTCTGGTTTCGCTTGCAAGGTTTTCCCTGGTGATTACCTAAGAATGAAAATGAATAGTTAGTTTATATACCTACATACTTCCCAGCTTAGGGAAGAAAAAAAAAATCTTTAATGCCTTATGTTTCATAAAAAAATTCTCATCTCTATAGGGATATAGGATTATCGTTCTTATAAATAGCTGGCAGAAGATGCTAAATTAATTCTCTCACTGATAAACAGTTACATTTTCCTGTATGAAAACAATAATAAGATTATTTTTTAAGACAGAAAGCTGCTGAAAGATGAGAAAACTTTGGATGGAAAGTCAAATAGTTGTTGACAGCCGCTAAACTGTTAAGCAAAGTCAGCAGGAATAAGCAAGAAAACGTGCAGGAGAAGATGTAGATGCTGCTCAGTTCATACCTAGCTCATTGTTTGGCCTTCATCTGCAAAATTCTCTTTCTCCTACAATACCCTACCCTTCTTTCCAGTGACTCTGCTCAGAAATCTGCAGCAATGAGATCTCTGAGAAGGTATCAGCCAGTATTTACAGTCAGATGTCCAAGCATGACCAGTCCGGCAGTAGTTGCCAATTTCTCTGTAAGTACTAGGAACTCCAGTTGGTACTGGTTATGCCTACAAAGCACTTCTGGAAGCAGACAGAAGACAACAGCAATCAATCTAAAGTCTGCATCGCAACATGCCACAAATAATGTTCCAAACAGATGCCAAGCTCAAGTCCTAGAAAGGCTTTAGCAGCATCAGCCCAAAATACCACCTAAACTGAAGAAACTTGGCTTCCAACAGCGATCAAAAAGCTCCTATTTCCATCAGAATGGATCAAAAATGTCCATTTACTTTTAAGAAAACCTACTTAATTTGCATCACTGACGAGTACAGTCTGTTAAAAGGCAATCTTTCCTTGAAAACAGAAATGTTTTGTTCCAGAAGCTCCCCGATACGATCTTCTACCTCTTCATTTCTGTATCACACTCTGTCTTCTTGTGGGAAAATGGAGGAGGAAAAATGGCAACAGTTCCAAACAAACAAATGGACAGAGTAGATATTTATTGTGGAGGTATGATGCTCTATCACGTAAGCCTCTGCAGAAAAGAAATGAAATAGCTGAAAACTACTTTTGTAAAAACCTACAGAATGAGAAGTATTTCCACATCGTAAAAGAATTTCTTCATTTATCTTGGTATTAGCTGTTCAAAAAGCAGCTTGAAAAATGCAACAGTAGTCTCCACAGAGTACCAATGACTGTCTGAACTAAACAAAAACCTCGCAAGTGTGGCAGAGTAGCTTGAATATATTAAGATCATATTGACTGTCCTCAGAAGGGACCTACAACCAAAGGGAAACTCAGTCAAGACTATCCCTAAAGAACTCCCTTTATAGCAAGAGAAGATAAAAGTGTAAGCATATCACTTCAGCAGGCCACATTTTACTACTAGGGGCATGATTACTGAAAATATCTCTGTGAAACTTGTGATCATGAATGGTGATAAATATTTGATAGAAACGTCTGCAGTACTTTGTCTGTACGCCTATATGTGACTTTAAGTGCAACATATTTATACGTCACTTCTTTTCTGTTACCTTTTTGTTCTCCAGTTCAGTCAGAGATAATTAACCCATACTTTAGAAGAAAATGAGAAAAATTAAAATAATACAGACATATAAAATATATCTTTGTTTTTGAGATGGTTTTGCAAAGTCAAATGAAAACATTGATTCAAATGAAATATAGCAAGTTTACTCTTATTTCTTAACTTATTGAGAATGAACAAAAAAAGAATAGGAAAGCTCTGCAAAGGCTGGTAAAGCTTTTACAGACTTAAGGAAGCAAAACACTGAGTTTTTCTAATGAAAGGATTTATGTAATCTAGTAGGCGATATTCAGCATCACTGTAACAATCAGCATGTTCAGATATCACAATATCTAGCAAAATTAATGACAAGGAGGTCACATTTTCTTTACCTCTGAGAATAAAACATCTGCTGAAGCACCTTACGCCAAAGCAGGTGCTGGCATCTCCATTATTCAGACTTTATAAATCAAGTCCGCGTTTCTTTCTGAAAAATATCTTCCAGTTTATCCCCAGACCAGTTGAAGGGAAAGTCGATGGTTTATGTTGCCTCACGGATTAGCTCAGGTAACAACAACAATCTTTAAGTGCCTTTAACACCAGCAACAAAACAGCTTATTGTTACCAATGGTAATACTGTGGTCAAAACTCAACAACATGGAGGGAAATGTCCCGCGTCTCTACTATGTGGCAGCTATGTTAATAGTTACGAAGTTAGTACGACATGGGTGGCAGTACTCCGCTGATAGTTTCGAAATAGTTGTATATCAGTGTTGTATGTGTAAAAACCAACGGAAAAAGATACAGGTGCATGGACAGTCTGCAGGGTTTTTTTCTGCACAGCTGATACATAAAACGCAAGATGCAGTAAGACTGGAGTACAGATCTCTAATCGATTTTAAATTGTACTTTGTAAGTTATTCAAAGCATGTTGTGATCCTGACATTTTTGAGAATACTTAGAAACACAGATGAGAATTGGAACTGACAAACCATGCAAAGAATCTAAGTGGACTGTCATTTTTATTTATAGTGTCAAAAAGGAACTCTTCTTATGTTACTGACATCATGATTAGGAAGCCTGCGGATCAGCACATCGCTTGTGCATTTAACAATTTAACACTATCACCAAATGAGCTAAATTCATTGTTCCATACATTTCAGGATGGATGGAGTAACCCTAACATAAGTAACAAGCCACTCCCTCAAAAGAGGTACTATCACAGAATCACTGAAAGTTAGGGGTTGGAATGGACCTCCAGAGATCAAGTCCAACCCCCCTGCCAGAGCAGGATCAAAGAATCTAGGGCTGGTCACCCAGGAACGCATCCAGGCAGGTCTTGAAAGTCTCCAGAGAAGGAGACGCCACAGCCTCTCTGGGGAGCAGCCTGTTCCAGTGCTCTGTAACCCTAATAGTAAACCAGTTCTTCCTCATGTTGAGGGGGAACTTCTGTGCTCTAGCTTGAATTCATTGCCCCTTGTCTTATCACAGGGCACAAGCGAAGAGAGGTTGTCACTAGTAACAAAATATAAAGAGATTACAACACCACCAAGCATCGCTGCTAACAACTTAAGGAAATATATTACTTCAGTGGTGAACTACTACAAAAAATAAATGCACATCTCATTAGGTATAAGGTAATAGTGCCTTTAGGGTTTGTATTCACCCAACACCCCAGCCACAATTAGCAAGTACTAGCCTTCTTTCCCATTACCTTCTAGTCCACAGGCTATGACCAGTAACATATCCAAGCGTTTTGCTTTAAGTCTCAAAGTAAGTCTTTGATAAAGTCAAGAACACGTATCTATTGAAACCACTCACGACAAAAGAAGCCTAAGAGAGTCTTTCATTCCTTCAACTAGGATACTGGGCACTTTTAACAAGTCCCCAGTTCTTCATGATAATTGAGCAACAAACACATCCTGTAACATCTTCAGGTAAATTAAATAATGGAAATAAGGAAAGGAAAAGTAGTTAATGCTTCAGACCTTTGTAAGGAAAAAAGGTTGGAAGATTCTAACCCTTCAGAGGATGAATAGAGAGTTTTGACATTTAAGGCACACAGAATTATGAGACAAAATACTTGATGTTGCCAAGCTCTCACTGATCTAATTCACTTGCCCTCCAAATCTCTGTATCCTGTGTCTGCTCTTCTTGTACGACACCCTCTTCCAAACTCCTGCATTTCTCCAGCTCAGTTTCTCTCTCCCACTGACGATACGATACCTCTCCTCTTTACCTACACAGTGCCCACCACAACACACCTAGCTGTCTCCCCAGCTCCCTTCTGGCGATGGCTCTTTCCCATGCTCCTATCACCTCCAGCACACAAAAACCTGTCTCTCGGAGCATATCCAGACTTGTGCCTGTGCTACACTGTTGAGAGAAGATGTCCTGAGGCAATCTGGCTCTAACAGGAGCTCTTTCGAGCCCCTTCTGACTAGTGCTACAGAGAGCACTAGTGAGACCTGAGTCTGCCAGTGGCTGCCCCGGGCCAGTTTGCCAGACCTGTGCACCCACCGGCACCAATTTAAGTTCCTGGAGGGGTGGGAGGGGAGCTACTTCTGTAAGGTGCCCTGGCAATTACTGCTGAGGCATGTGGCATGCTGTCCAAGGAGACAGGATTTTGCTAGGGTACAGTTAATTTAATCCTACCCTCTCTACACGTGTGATGTTTTCCCTACTGGAAAGTGAAGGTGAATCTGGAGGGCCTGGAGATGCAGAGCAGTTCCCCTCCCTGGCTTGGTAGGCTCTGCCCTAGGGCTCCTCCCATCCCAGTCAGACACGGATGGCTGATGCAGCTCCCATTTGTGGGTGGAGGCAGCAGCAGAGCTCAGCATGTATCCCACAGGCGCAGATATACCCAAGTTCTGTAGAGTGCCGACACATGCACAGAGAAGAGAGCACACTCACAGTCAGGAAGAAGATGGGGTAAGTTACAGTGACAACACACAGTGCTCCACCAGGCAAGGGTACCGACCACCAACCTGCTTCTACTTAACCAGAATCCCAGAATGTTAGGGGTTGGAAGGGACCTCTGGAGAGTGAGTCCAACCCCCCTGCCAGAGCAGGATCACCCAGGGCAGGCCACACAGGAACAAATCTAGGCGGTTCTGAAAGTCTTCAGAGAAGGAGACTCCACAACCTCTCTGGGCAGCCTGTTCCAGGCTCTGTCACCCTCTCAGAAAAGATTTTCCTCCTGTTGAGGGGAAACTTCCTGGGTTGCAGTTTGTGCCCGTTGCCCCTGGTCCTATGACAAGGGCACCATCCCTACCCTACTGTTGGATAGGGATGGAGCTATCAGTATTTTTACATATATTTATCCTTCACCAAAGGATAAAGAAGTCTTTTAATTTGTATTGTTGGTTTTTCCCTCTTCAAGTCCAAGAAAAACAGCATCTTAATATAGTTTCCCTTTTCCTTCATCAGATTTTTGCCTCTGTTAACAAGAAAACAGTCATCCATAAGAACTCTCTCCAGCAGTTGTCAGCTCCTACTTCTTGTAATGAGAATTTTGCATTGAAAACAAGCAGAGAAAAGGGGATGATGAAGCAGGGCTCTTCAGCATCAGGAAGATGGAATGTTTCCCTTTCCATTTACTAGTGGTGTAACAGCTGAGCTCCCATTAGTTTAACTTGAGCACTCGGGATTCGTTTCTTTGCTACCATTAATCACTTTATCTCTTACTGAGAAAGCAAAAAGATGCACAGAATTCTGGTTTTTGGGATCACAAGATTGCCCCGATGGAATAAATTGCATAGAAAAGAGCGAATAAAGCATCATTTTTTATCAAAATAGTCAAAGAGTCCTTATGATGTAAATAACTATGCTTTGATGTTTGGGGATATTTGCATGTGACTGATGCAGTTGTACAGGGCTAAGCCAATTCCAGAAGGAGCTGTCAAATTAAAACCATGTTGCCTGTATCATCTATTGCTCTAATCTCCTCAGATCAGACACACCAGTTCAGTCAGTCCTGTTTCTCAATTTTCCAGTTTCCTGCGACATCAAGACACAGTTGTGATCCATTTACACAGTAGAAACTCCTGCCAGAGATAAGATCCATTAGGAATGGCTCCTATAGTAAGCAGAGATCTACAGCAGAGCTGAGGCAGGAGCACCACAGTTTTGCCATCAAATGAGCAGTTTCCTGAGAGTCCTTCAGCACTAGGCTATTGGTCTTGATGATGTTCTGAGCAGGAAGCATCACTGTCTCTCCTCTTTGAAACAGTATCTAGTGGTCCAGTGCAGTCTAGAATCATGAAGGGACAGCCTGGCATCCATGCAGTAATTATCTAGATAAACAAGGCCCATACAGCAAATGCCTTCAACTTCTTTGTAATAGCTACAGCTCTGCAGCTAGAGAAACAATAACTCAACACCAACAGAAACGGCAGAGATTAAATCAGTGGAGCAAGGAAGCAACTTTAAATTCCTAAAGAAGGAATTGGGGAAAATTGGCAAATAAATCACACCCTGTTGTCACTGTTATATTTAAGTTAATAGGAGCTGAAGGAGATTCAATTTTGTAGGCCAATACTTTGCAGAGAAATGCAATTTTGATTGCATTCGATCCGGGGCACATTAAGACCCCCCCAAAAGCTGCTTTCCAGAAGACACACAGCATCTGACTTCTGATAATCAGGGCTCCTACTTTCAAGTGAAGTGTCTAAATCACAACATTCATTATTAAGACACAAAATATTAGTGATCAATTCACTATGCCAAATTCAAATTCTAAAGAATATTCATTTATTCAAATGATTTCTTCAAAGTCAAAACTTACACTTAAGCCCTGGGCATTTACATATACCCTTAAGCAATTGCTCTCTAATTATTTTAAGTGTAGCCATAAAGCTAACGTTTAAGGGCCAACCAAGTGTGAGGACTCGCTATTGTAAACACTGGAAAAGATCAGTTTATGAGAGCAAGGAGCAAGCAGCCTGAACAGACAAAACATGAACTGTGGAGAAAAGAATATAAATATAAACACAAAGCAGAGTGATCAAGGATTTGTCCTTATTTCTATAGAAGAAAGAGGAAGTTAGTAAGCTAGGAATAAGCTAAACAGAAGTGAAGAAAAAGAGGACACTAATACAAAAGGCAATGAGAGTGAAAGTAAGAATGGCAAACATGGAGCAAAGCCAATACAAAAAGTAATGACAAGACTGGGAAAGTGGGAGAAAAAGAAAGGACTGGATAACAGGGTAACATGATCAATTGTCACAGAACAGAGGCCATCTAGACAGAGTCCAGCAAAGACACTGAAAGTCCAAAGGCTCTTATGTTGCCTGCTTCCACATGATCCAATCCACTCTCTCGAGGCAATATACATGTCAGCACTCACCTAACCTCACAGGGTTTAATACCTTTACCTGAGCTCAGAGGTGTCCAATTTTTTCAAGTCAATATTTAACACTGTACACTCTAAAACTAATTTTATCTTAACCCAACTCTTCCACAGCGCTCGGTTCAAGCCTTAGTTTTATTGGGATGTCTAGCTTTATTCTTTCAGTATGTTAAAGGTGAGCATGTTCTAGTAATTATTAATTTAGTATTACAACAATTGAAAAAGAAAATATATATAACTAAAGAATGTCATTTAATGCTGTGTAAAGTATGCCCAGGTCACTAATCGTTTATTTTAAAAGCCACCTCAATATTGGCTCTTCAGATTTCCCTCTTGCTACCAATTTGTCAGAGGAAAGTTTTTGCCCGTTGGTTAACATGCTCTATATTTTGCTCTGTTTTCATTGGTTTGTACATCCACATAACTGAATTTACTACATATCACAGAATCACAGAATTGTTGAGGCTGAAGTAGACCTCTGAGATCAAGTCCAGCCTATGACCAAACACGACAACACCTAGCTAGACCATGGCACTGAGTGCCACATCCAGTCTTTCCTTAAAGACCTCCAGAGATGGCGACTCCACCACCTCCCTGGGCAGACCATTCCAGTGCCTAATGACTCTTTCCGTGAGGAAGTGCTTCCTAATATCCAACCTAAACCTCCCCTGGTGCAGCTTCAGGCCATGCCCTCTCCTCCTGTCACTAGTTGCCTGGGAGAAGAGCCCAACCCCCGTCTGTCTACAACTTCCCTTTCAGGTAGTTGTAGAGAGTGATGAGGTCTCCCCTGAGTCTCCTCTTCTCNGTTGCGGTTTACATATGTTGAATAATTTCTGCTCTATTACCTCTAAAATTGGTTTTATGCACCTCCCAGGGCTGTGTTCCTTTCCTAACCAGTCTCTGGCCATGGCTGGTTGGTTTTTAGCCTTGGGGTCTCTGGTACCCTCAGGTACCTGTACTTTCAAGGCTTCTACCAATGCCTGTTCTCCTCTGCTCTGGTCTAGGGTCAGAGATAGCTTAATCTCCATAGAATAACTACTTGTAATTACTATGCACTAGATCAAAAATTATTCATAATGTTATGTGTTATGCCACACAACTGTAAGAGCTAAACAAAAGCTAAAGCAAGGTAAGTAACAGTCCCCTGGTCACTAGATAATAATCTAGGAGCCATTACATAACTGCTGTTACAGCTAAACAAACTGAAAAAAAAATAAAAAATCTCCAGGCCAGCCAAGACAAACCCAGACAAAGCCTGACAGCTGCTGAAATCCACACTGTTAATTTAAGAGAGCACTACGACTAGGTACAAGCAAGAGCAGCTCCACGTTTACTGGGCTACAAGATGCCAGAGATCACACACACACATCCATCACAGTAAAGACTTCCTCTGCTCTATTTGCCCACATAGCCGTGAAGATCTGTAACCAGATGTTGCTACCTGATATGGTTTCACTCGATCGCAGAATTTTGCTTTATTCAGTAAATTTGCTATCTGCAATTTCCTACTGCTTTACAGTTAAATATTAGAAGTTTAGGTAAGACTTCAGCTCTGATTTCTGCTGCATTTACTGCTTTACTCTAAAGAGCATCTGTATATCTGGTTTGATTGCATCTTTTTTCCAATTCCAAACTACCTTTCTTTTCTTCTTATAAATCCATTAGGATACAAATTACATTTCCAGTAACACAGGTAAATAACATCTGAAGCAGTCTCTCAATATTCAAGAACAAAAATCTTTTACACTTTCACAAATGGAAGATTAAACTCCAAATCTAGATTGGATAGAGAAATCCTGAGGAAATGGGTAAATATTCAAGCATATGTTCTTTAAGTAATCCCAGTGTTTGTCACCTCTGAACAGTTCAAATAAGAGCGAAACCAACAAAGAATACGATTCTTTGAAAACTGAGGCTAAGTAAGCTTGTTTTGATTTTGCTGCCTGCGTAGTTTGCGATCTCATAAATGAAGTTTGGTTCACATCTACAATTAATCACGAATATGCTCTGGGAACGTAAGAGTTACTAAAATAGAAAGAGGCCCACATCAAAATAATTAGAATTAACTTTCTAGGAACCACAAGTCTGTAGCACGATGAACAGCGTCAGGGAAAAAGTGGGCAGGCATCCCATGAATTGGCCTTTTTGAAGGGCTGGGGCTGTAACCTTTACCATTGAATGGCATGTGTTATACTACTGCATTTCCTGCCGAAATCTCTTTTCAGATTTTAAGTTTCTCATGCTCCTTCCAGTGCCCTCAAAGCTGTTTTGTCATTTCCTTGTTTAATGTTTTAGCTCAGAGATCATTCCACAATTCTTTAATAGAACGCCAAAATCATTGCCTTTTTTCCACCCTAAAATAATTTAAAATCTCATCAGAAATATTTTATAGTGTTTTCCTTTTAAAAAATATTAATGGGAAAGTTGCTATAATGGCTTTCTACACCTTGGAGTGACAAGTCTGTATTGCAAGTAAGAGAAGTTTGGGAAAAAAAAATCATGTAATTGGTTTCTATTAGCACCAGGAATTCTTAAAGAGCAATTTCATTTTAAGAGGCCTTTTATCTAAGCCTCCAAAAAGCTAGTTTCTCAAAGTTACCCCAATTCCCTGCCTGGTATCTGTTGGAAGCATTTCTAGGATACTTTACCATTTCAAGGCTGTAGTATTTTCCAACAGAAAGGTACTTTTTCCAAAAATTGTCAACCCTTTAAATATCAATACTAGTGTTGGCTCAGCCATTTTAGATTAACATTTGAGTCAACACTTCTGAATTTTGTCATTAATTCATTTCACAGCTATTCCCATAGCTTCAAGGATTTGAACTTAGAAATTAATTTCTGCTTCTATTGAAAACTGTTTCAGAATTCTATTAAAAACCTCGAAAGAGAAGGTAAATAAAGAAACTTGCCTGCTAAACATATTGCATATTTAAAATCTTGTGGGTCATTGGGTTTTTTTATTTCTTAGTGCTGGAAAATAGAAATCGCCACACATGAGAAGGTCCAGCGTAGACACTGTAAAAGTGAAGGTTTTATACATAATCCCGACAAATAAACAGAAAAACTTCTTCAACTCCAGTAGGCTTAGTGCCTATGCTTGATTTTATTAAGGTGATAGTTTTGCCTTTTTTCCTATTAGTTTTTTTTTATGTACTGCTTCTTTCTTTAGATTTGATTAGGTTTTAGTGAACATTTGACTGTTCACTGTTGTCTGAATACTGGGAGTTTTATTATGCCTTAAAGGAGTATAAAATACAGCTATTAAAAAAACATGCATTTTTCTCTTCCTAAATCTCAAGGTGAAACTTATTTTCAAACAAGTATGTCCTTTATTTCTCCTATTGTTTGCATATGCTAATTTCTATGCAGATCAAAAGTTTGACGTATTCTAGTGCTTCAAGTACATAATCACAAGAAAAAAAAACATATCTACATGGGACTGAGGAATGGCGTGCTTAGTTTTTACCTCATACAAAAAGGGTATGGAAAAAGCCACAGCTCCAATATACTTGGCAGGAGACAAATAAAGGAAGGATAAAATATTTTTCTGATTGTTGAATAAAAACTGGATGAGAAAATAGCCTCTTCCCCCCCCCCACTCTCCAGAGTCCACCTGAGAACTTCATCTTATGGAAATAAACTGTTCCAATAAACTGTTTTCTGCAGTTCTGAAACAGTCACACTGTTTTGACAAGCAAGAAAGAATTGCTTAACTTCCACAGAAATGAGTGGCCTTAAATATAGGTGTAGCCAATAAAGATGTTAACAAAGACCACCCCATTACGCTAAATAGAAAGTGATTTGAGTTTGCAAAGAAAAAGCAACAAAACCCACCATTTCCTGACAGGGCTGTTCTTAACCCGGCAGTCCTGAACTCACCCCACCACAGTCTTCTAAACAAGGATGAGGACGGAGATAAATATAGACAGTGCTGGACCTTACGCTCTTTCCTGACTTTTGCCACTTCTGGCTGTCCCTGTCGCTGCAAGGAGTTTAAAGGATTTCCTCTAAACATAAGATAGGTTGGACTTTTTAAATCTTAATTTCAGTTTATATGTGGATCAGTAGAGTGTGTATGATCTATTTAGTCTTAATCATACATTATGTAAAGTCAATCAGTTTGTCTTATTATAGATCTTTTGCATCTGAAGAACTATCTTGTATTAGATAGGTCAACAAATACGAAAAATAGCATTGTTTATACTAAACTATTGATAACCTCATATAAGTTCCAAGCCCTCTGTGAAATTATTTCTGAATTTTTCCTCATTTCTCCCTTTTTCCTTCTTAGGCTTCTCCTCTGTCCCCTCTCTATAATTCCTCATGTTTTGCTTGTGTTCTATCATTATTACACAAAAAGTAATGCCCTTTCAAATCACCTGGTAGGAATACACCTACATAATACTTCAGACATTGAAACATGTATATACAAGAACTGTTGAAGGATTGTTTTTTATTTACCATCATACCTGTGTGAATTAGGAGCTAATGAGTCTGAAAAGAATTTGTTCTAATTTTTTTGGGGTTGCAGGGAGAAATAATCAAACTAAGAATGCCCCATAAAACTATTCATTCTTCTTTCATCTAAGCAGGATATTTATAGGATCCTGCCTGTGAACTGAATCTTTCCGAAGCCAACCAGCATCTCCACATGAATTCTTTGACATCAAATACTACGTATTAATGGAGAGCAGACACCACCTGTATCGAGAAAAGAGAGTGGTCAGATGAAGGAAAAGACTTGATATTTAAAGGTTGTGGAAGCTAGAAATGAGGGAACCTGTCCCCATAGCACAGAAATAGCTCACAAGGAAAGACAGAAGAACTCAGGGGTATCTGCAAGTTCTGCAAAGGCTTCTGAAGCTGAGGTGTAACTGGAACACAGACTAAACCACAAAGTTTTGGGCTTGGTAGTTTTTTTTTCCTGTTTGTTTGTCTTGGTTTTTTGGGGGGTGGGGTGGAGTTGCTGTCTGTTGGTTTTGTTTGGTTTTTTGTTTGGTTGTTTTTTTGTTCGGTTATTTTTTTTAATGTGCTCAGACTGCACAGACAGCAAAGCATTGTCAGCCTGTAATTCCACAGAGGAATGCACAAGAGATAAATAGCTGTCATTTTAAAAGGTGGTTCTGCTCTCTGCACGTCCCTTTTTTAGCCCTCCCCTGAGAATACAGTGCCAAAGGAAACACACTATAGTCCTGGATTGACAGCCCTAGGGATCAGGAGACTGAAGGGATCCCAAAGAGGTGAAAAAACCTGTGCAGATGCAGCAAGGCAGAGCCCCCTCACCACTTCCCGCTTGAGATTTTAGTTGAGATGTTTTCAGCTCTCAGGATAGCAAACATTTACAAAGTTGATTTGAGACCAGCTCATGTTAGTATACCATACAGAGTCTGACACTTCTTGAGAAAACTGAGTCACATCAAATCACTGCCTCTGGCAGAAATTATATTTAAAGCATATGCTGCTACCATAAAGTGCTGGTTTTATTTTAGGAAGAGCTGAGTCTGAAGCCGTCCACATTGCACAAAGAACTACCAATATTGCCATGTGCATATGCTAAAGATTTGATGCTGAAAGCTGCCTTATACTTCTGAGGAGAAACTGCTTGCAATTTCCTAAATGAAGTACAATAGCACCAACTGCTGCTGTTTCAACCGATGACTGCTCCATCCTATTACTATAAAAGCAGGAACTATTTTCCAACACAAAAGCTCATTTACCTCATAAATCAGCTGCAACTCATCTTTGGCCTTAGCTGCCAATGAAGCTTTTTCATCTCTATTCAGATGCAAAACTCCCCTGATCTGAGTAATAAGATAGAAACCACCCCGAGGAGGGGGGAGATCCAGCTAGAAAACATTTCCCTGGTTACAAAACAACAACAAAAATAACTCCCCCAGAGAAGTCAGTGGAGATGTATTTTGTTCTTGCAATTAGATATTATTAAAGAACTCCTGTGCCATTTTTTAGCTTTGAAATGGCCCTTCCAGATGTTTCATCTCTCTGCCACATATTTCTATGCCTGTCCTGCCTCCTTTGACTTGCTGAGTGATCCTGTGCAACCCAGAGATGCACTGAATAACTAGAAGCAGGCTTTAGGGTCGAACAAAAGAAGAACTGTTGGAGCAGAGCTGTTAGCCACTGCATTTATCAAATGTTTTGAAGAATTTGACTTGCACTCCTTTTCTAACAGAATATTTGGAAAAAGAAGGAAATTTTTACAGAGAAAAAAACCCCCATTTCTATCAATAAGAACAGAGCAGAAGGATGCAATCTTCTTTCACATGTGCTGCTGCTCCGTCGATAAAATACAACAGAACATGCGGGCCTGCCCTTTAAGGATTTGCAAGTAAAAATCTCGAAGCAATTATCAGGTAATGTCCACACCCATAAAGAACCCTGATGCTCAAAATCTATGGCTAATAATATTCAACCTCAGGAAGAGGTTAAATGCCACTCATAATTTCTGGTTGCCTCCTAAGTATAGCACACATCAGGACCCTATCCCTCGAGCAAGTCTTCATTCTGGTCAGAGGTAATTGGCAGTTTTCCAAGTATAACTCTGACCTCTAGTCTGTGCTACCATTTGATTATTACAGCTTGGTTGTTCAGCTGCATTATGAAAACTACAGAATGCCAGAGCACTAAAACTTTCTTGACTGTTGCTTTTGAACAATTAGAAATATAGAACAAAATATTTCTTCAAAGATCAAGGAGGAATTTTAAAAATAATATATACAAAGCCACCTGACTGCTAACTACTGCAAATATATTGATGACATCTGTGAACACTGTTTGGAAAGCCAGCACACCTGCTTTTCACCTCCAACACTTCAAGAACTAAGCAAACCATATTAAGGTACCAGCTCTAACACAGAAGTTAGTGCTCAGAACCAAAGCCAGTGTGCCAGGATAAAATACTCCTAAGCTGGTGGTGTGCTTGGAAAAGCCAAAGTGTGCAATGAGGTATGTACCTTATGCCACATTCCCACACAGGAATTCGCTTCCTCATTTTAATCCACTGCATTTCCCTATAAAGAGAACAGACTGTTTTAAACAAATGAATGAACTCTGGAAAAGGTTTGACATCTTTCAGTGGCAAGATGTTTTCAGCAATTGTTATTTTTAACATGTACGAACCTGTTGCACAAAGTTTCTTTTTAGCATTGTCCAAGTAAACCCGTCTGATTATGTAAATGTTTCACATGTTCTGCTTTTTCTTTTCTTTCAGCTACTTCGATAGCAATTGACGTTCTTGTGACAGGTACAGCAGATTGTATTTTCTGGTACAGGAAAGCAAATCTCTCCCTTTTTTTTTCTGTACAGCAGAACCACTGCTAAAAATCACTTCATTTTAAGACTACAAGAGACTGTGGTGATCACCTAGCTTCCCACAGAATAAATCAGAGAATTTCATCTGGTAATTTCTACACATAACTCATCTTTAAAATCCATGGCTCCACACGCATCTTGAAGAATCTCAGTCTTTAATAAGCAACCATCTAGAGTTTTTCTTTTGACTTTGAGTAATAGCTTACATATCCATTTATACCACAGACCATTGCAAACAAGAATCCTACACTCTCCTATTTATTGGATGGGGTACCTTGGTGTACTTCATACAAACAAGAGTTGAAGGACAGCTCTACCAAGCATTGAATCAGTCCTTGGTGCCTCAATAACAGCAGAAAGCCTCATGAAAGCCTTGAGTTTATTCTCAATAGTTCATTCTATGTTAGGAATGGGGATGCTTCTTGGCAGGTTCATGAGTTTGCCTGAGTTCAGACGGAACGTGTCACAAACACAAGAGGAGGTTCTGCTTGGCAGCCTTGCTGCAGGCCGGCAAAATCTGCTGTGCACTTGAGAAAAGCTGGTGACAAGGCCATAACTTTGGATTTATCAGCTAGCAACACAGACAGGTGTCTGAAATACCTGCTTCTGTAAGGGAAAGCCTTCCTGGCCTCCCCTGTATGAAAAACTAGGAATCAAAGACATACTCTGTGAAAAAGAAAGCAAATTTCTTGAGTAATCAGGAAAAGCAGAGGTCCACCAAAGCACAAAAAAATTTTCCATATTTTCTATGAAGATATTCCATCAGAAGGGGTTAAATGGCCTTCTGTATCTCGTTAGAGGTGATAGTTGTGGTGAAAGATATCATTATAAAGAAGTGCAATAGCAAGGTAAGCAAGTAAGTTACCTGTGGTTAAAGTGAAGGCCCAAAAAGCATAATCATACTGAATTCCCTCACAAGACAGCCTTGGTAGATGTGTCTTAACTCTTAGCCTTCTCAGGGACTGTAAAACAATAGGGTGAAAAACATGCTTCCTGAAATTGGTCGGCTGATAGGTAAAAGAGCTCTATTAAATTTCACTTGGCATATAAGGGAGAAATTTGAGATCTCTAAACTTAATTAATCCAAAACATTCGGTACTCAGGTCCAGTAATGAGAAACGCTGAAAGCCTGGTTCACTTCGTCAGGCAAATGCATCTCAGAGATCTTTTTATTGTTAGTGAAAAGCCACTGATAGAGAAGATCGATTCTGTGAGACAAACCACAATGTGACCAGAGCAGGGTAACAAGACTTCTGCAAGATCTGAGCGCAGAAAATAAGATCCCAAAATGTTCATAAGATGCATAAAATTATCGGGATAACAGATTTGTGCCTTGCATCTCACCCTAACCACTGAAGCCACCTTCTGTCTTGCACCAGTCACTACCTTCAGCTGGAGGGAAAGACGGCACATACCCTAAATGAAAGTGGGAAGATAACAAGCAGAGTCTACAGACTACCAGCCTTCAGACTTGAAAAAAAAATCTGATGACCTTGTTACCCTATCGGAGACAAATAGAGGTCTCTCAGAATAACCTGAAACCTGAAAAAAAATGTCCTCAGGACAGCAGAATCTCCCACATACAAAAAAGCGTAGACTGACACAACTCATTCAGCAGTGCAGTGAGAGGCTTGGAGAGGTAAATGAGAGGAGATGGGTCTCATGCTTTGTGCAGGACTCTCGGAGCTCAGCTACTTCCTAACAGAGGGGAAAAGTTCAGGCCCATTTGTTTGGATTTCACCTGAAAATCTTCAGACTCTGAAATGCCCTGCACACTGTTGATCACTGCAATGAGGTTTCTCTGAATACAACTCCCACCCCAGGAGCAGGGAAGCAGATTTGGATAAGGAATGGGAGTGAAAAGATGCCAGCTCTGGAGGTGTCCCACCCCTGTGACAAGAAGCTTCTGACACAGAACAGCACCTAGTAAGTAACAAGGCACTTCAGACAGATCACAATTTCAATGAGTATCAAAATTGTGCAATAACACGTCAAGGCTTACAGCTGGTTGGGAGGTGGGGAAAACTTAGCCATCATGGGGAGCAGTGTGACACAGAAACAATCTAGAGACAGAATGAAGATGGAAAGGTACTGAGGAGGATCTGAAGCCAAGAATTTAAAAGGGCCTGCTCTCTTTTCTATCCCTTTTCAGCCAATTCGGCCAGAGAGCTGTGGAAACGAGGTTATCCCATTCACACTGCAGTGAGCCATGGAACAGCCAGGAGACTGGTGAGGAGCCTTATTTTCCCTGTGAATATAAATAATGTTTGTGAAGGACACTTCTATCTACCACAGATGCTGCCAGTAGCACATCAATTTGCAGTAATACTAGGTTCAGGTCTACCATTTCTGTAAGAAATTATCATTTTAGTTTATTAGCAACTTGCTTACGAACTGTGTCACATGTAAGACTTGCAAAAATAAATGAAGGCCAATTATATTGGAAGTTGCTTATCTAAGTCATCTCGGCAACTCTGAAGACATGAAATTCCTATAAAAAGTTTGTTAAAAAAAAAAAAGTAGTTTCATGGCACGGTTTTGATTTCCACACATAAAAATGTACCACACTGGTTTGAGGGAAAGTTTACAGAAACATTAATTTAGGTAAATCTAAAACCACTGGGATTTTTCTTAAAATGTTTGTGTATCAATTAAAAAACCCTGTTGTTGTCTCGATAATGGAAGGGGGAAAAAAGTCATAGCTAAGACTTGAAAAGCAATAATACATTATTCCACCAATAAAAAATTACTGTCATGGCTTGTATTTAAAGTACACTACAAAAAGTAATTTCCACAGCCTAGATATGAAAAAAAATATTAAGGAACCTCTAAGTGCTTTTGTGCTTAAGCAGAGATAGGTGTGAATCAAGCAACCCTGCTAATTGGCAGGGGAAACGATCAACAAATAAACTTGATTGTTAACATTTAGATAGGAAAATCACCCTGGCCATTCTCAGAAGATTACTCAAAATAACGTTACAATTAGCAGAAGATGGTGGTATTTAAAACTGACTGATTAAACTGAAGAGACAACTGAAAAGCAGTAAGAGGCCTGAAGGCCAAACCGTACCGCTATTTTCTGCGCCCCGGCGATGTACTTCCCGCTCCCCCAGCCAGGTCCATGGCGGACATGCCAACGGCAGAGAGAAGGGAAAAGAACTTTGGTTTTGTTAAAACCATGGGGAGAAGCAGAGCTGGCTGCCAGGAGCGGGCTGCAGTTCCTGGGCACAGCCTGAGGCAGGGAGCCTTAAGCAGCCCTGCCAGCTGTCGCTATCACTGGCTATTGCCCATTTTCCCTGGAAGCCAGTGATTCTATTGTCACAGAAGCCCTGGCCTCGGTAAGGAACTTCAGCACGTTGCTAATTTCAGGCACTTCTATTTAAAGACATGATTAACTGGGTCCTAACATATGATGATCTCCACTGGGTATGAGAACCATCAGTGGCCTTGAAATACCATGAGCAGATAACTCAGGGGAGTTGTGAGCTCACAGAAAACCCTGGGTCTTTGGACATCTCCAGGTCCAAGCTCCTTTAAAAGTAGGGCCATAGAGCAGGTTGTCCAGAGCCCAGTGAAGCCAAGTCTTCAGTACTTCCGGTAAGGAAATAAGTTTCCACCACTTAGTCGGCAACTAATTCCTATGCTGAATTGCTCTAATGAATTTTCTTTTGTTTTTGTTTGTTTTCTCCAGACAGTTTCCCCTCAGGCAGCTTGTCGTTATTGCCTCTTGTCCTGTCACCATTCAGCCTTGTGAAGAACAAACCATTGTCTCTGGTATGGCAACTTTTAAGTACTGGAAAAGACAGGAAATCTTCCCTGAGCCTTCAAAAATCACCACGTTAATTTCTCTCCCAGTGCCAAAATAAACAACTTTGAAGTCGGAGGAAGAGGGGAGTCAACACTGGAGAGGCATACTACATAAACAAAAGAAAGCAAACAAACCAACCCAAATAAACTGCATCCTTCTTAGAAAGAAATCTGAGAAAACAGTTCTGTACCTTTCTAAGTGAAAACAAAGTAATGTTTACATTGAACTATGTAAATACAATCTCCATTAAAAAAATAATGTTTTATATAATGGCTCAAAAGGACATTCAGGGCTTACATTAGCCACAAAGACTCTCACCACTGCAGGATCAAACTCAGGATGAAGGCTACCAGGTGAATAAAAGTTTTAGGCTGAGACTAGGACTTTCACTTACCCTGAAAGTTTAGAATATCCTTCCACAATAACTGAATTATCAGTAGCAAGAGCCTGAGTTTCACACATTTGGTTTTTTTCCACAAAATGTATATTGATCATTCTTGACCATTTTATGCAGATTATAGAGTGACCTTCAAGGAGTCCACCTACCAATGTAGGCAGTTGACAGTTTGGATGAGAAATGTGTTACCCCAGAAAGCCTGAATGCTCTTGCACTCTGTTGTTGCACGCTACGTAGACTTTGCACATCTGATTTAGTTAGACACACTTACTTCAATACTGGAAACGATCTATAATCCTTACTTTTCTTTCTTCCTGCTCTTTTGCAAGCATAATAGTTGAAAAGACATCTGTGGAAAATTACAGGAAAACCATATTAGCTCTGCATAATATTAGGGTTTGCGCTTTATCCTGTAACTTGGGCAGAGCAGTTTTATTCTTCTGAAAGATGCACCTATCGCTTCAGATAACTGGAGTTAAAAAGTGTGTAAGTAGAAGTTAATTGCACAGAATTTTAGTGAAGTGCACAAGGCATGCCACCTAGGAGCATAGGTTAACAGCAATCATTCCTACTTTCCAGTAGACAGCAGGAAGAATTTTTGCCTTTCAGGCATATACGATATAATGTTTGGACTTGGTACCTCCACAGAAAGGCAAAGTAGTTACCGAACACTGATGTTACTGGGTAAAAGCAATGAATTTCTAGAAAACTTAAAAGACTCAAAGTAACGCATCTCAAAATCAATACTTTACAGTATCATTTGTATCAATCACGTGGCATTGCTGATGCAAAATGGATCTGGCCCTACCCAAGTGTAAAAGTCAGTCCGAAGAACAGTATTGTCTCAACATTGTCATCAGAGACTTGGACAATCAGGCACCCTGAAACTTAGGCTAACTCTTGACATGAGTCTGCAGTGGCCTACCTGAGACGCAGTTATTGATCTACAGGATGGAATGTGATCCCTATGGATACCAAGACACGAACACCCTGGGAGGGAGAATTGCACGGTACAAGGAGCACAGTGCTATTCTTCGTGACGTGGCACAAGGAGTCTGGTATAAGTAGCTGGTACAAGAAACGGCCAAGCTGTGTCTCACAGCTGCTGTCAAGAAGATGGATCATGCATTATACTACAAAAACACACCTCCTGGCCCAAAGCCACCCGCATCTAAGGCAAACCACGTCTCAGACACTCCTGCTTGGGGGTGCGCAGAAACCTCACTCGGGAAAGGCGGAGATTGGCAGAAATCCACAGGACAGAGGAGGAGCAAGGTGTGTTGCCTGGCGTAAAAGATGGCTTCTTAGCAACCGAACTTCAGAAACTTCCCCACCAAGGATCACGACGATCGGAAGGGCCGGCGGGACTCTGCCTGGACCTGGGACCATGGGGATGCCTTGGACCCACGGTGGTAGCTCTAATTCTCTTTCCCTCTCTTTACTTTACCTTTTTTCTCTTCCTCTCACTCTTCCTATCGCGTGCCGCTTTACGGGCAAAACCAATAAAGTTGCCCTGTTTGATTGAAGCATAATCCCTTGGCGCGGTCGCCTTGATTTCTGTGCTTCGAGATCACAGCAAACGAACCATCACGCGTCCACTGAGTGGACTGTGACAACAAGCAGCTACCTTCTCAGACAACAGGTGCGGACTTAAATTTTTTTTTTTTTCTAACTTTAAAATACTTAAAAGAATTTTTTACATTGTGATCAATTTCCAATAATAGAAAACCTGCTGCGGTAGCTGTTATTAGCTGTACACTCAGCTGTGTCCGTATACCTCAGGACCTCCACTGGGGTTTTGCAGAGTCAGCAAGCTTACCCAAGGAGAAAGATGCAATAGCTAGCTGAGTCAGACAGCTACTTCATTAAGATTGTTTCAATTGCACATACTAACAAAGGAAAGGGCACGATGAAAAAAGTTGCATCTTTTTTTAGCATGTAAATCTTAACCTGAGAGTGCCCATATAGACTTTTCTACGACATTTCAGACAATAGAAAAGCCAAGTTATCGCTTCCTCTAATATCCTGAGCCCCAAACCACAGCAAAATAAGCACAAAGCTCCAATAAACTACGTGGCCTCCAGCCACTGTAGAAATATGACTCCCCTGGCAGTCCTGATCCCCCTCACCTCACCATCAGTTTCTGGCACAGCAGAACCCCTGTTCCGCTGTCCTGTTGCTAAAAGCTTCAAGGTTACCGCTCGTTTTGATGAAGTCCGTCAGTCTGCAGCCAACACCATACCCTGCATTGTTAAATGTGGTATGGAACATCCAGAGTTGCATTAAAGAAAACCAGACGCTTATCTCTGTATTTCAGAGATAAAGTTTATCTCACGTTTTACTACTGTGAAAAAAAATATTTTGATGTGGCTGTCAATAACTGTTTACAAAGCTAACAATACAGTGCTGGTCAGCTGAATTATTTCTACAGAAACATCAACTGGGCAGGTACTGTAACACAGTGGAAAAAAGGGAGACTGAGAAAACAACTGGAAATAGATGCTGTGAAAGAACCAACAGACAATATGTCTGAAAACTTTGCTACAGATTGTGAGTGTAGGAATGCTGACTTCTTACACATTCGTATTGTTGCGCTCTAAAAATCTCATTATTAAGCAACGATCACAATTCACTTATGTTTCCATTTTGCTACTACCTGTCTCTTCCCAGATGCACTACCACCTGCAATGGACATTATTAGTGGCTGAGGGAACTGGGGCTATTTAGTCTGAAGAAAAGGAGGCTGATGGGAGACCTTATTGCTCTCTACAACTACCTGAAGGGACATTGTAGAGACAGAGGTAGGGACTGGCCTCTTTCTCACCAGTGGCTAGTGACAGAAGGAGAGGGAATGGCCTCAAACTGCACCAGGGGAGATTTAGATTAGACATTAGGAAAAAATTTTTCACGGAAGGGGTTGTCAGGCATTGGAACAGGCTGCCCAGGGAGGTGGCTGAATCGTCATCCCTGGATGTTTTTAAAAGTCGTATTGATGGGGTCTTTGGGGACATGGTGTAGTGATGGAGTGGGTAGAGTAGGGTAAATGGTTGGACTTGATGATCTTGAAGGTCTTTTCCAACCTAGACGATTCTGTGATTATTTCCTGTTGGAAGAGATACCATATAACTTCAGGAGTCAGAAACTAAAAAATATTTACACTCACCCCTTCCCCTGATGTGACTGGTAACACATTTGAAGGCATTAATCCCAGAAATAACAGTATAAATCACAATTCCAGAATATAAGAAGAGAAACAGATACAAAATTATTTTGTAAAAGACACACAAAGAATAGTTGGGCTAGCCATGGCAAATTAATTACCATTTTGACTTGAAGACTCTGAGAAAGATGAGAATGTTGTGAAGATACCCACACACCATTTCAGGCTAAATCCCTGACACATCCAATGCGTTTAGCAGATTTTTGGCAGGTTTTCTCCTGCTAAAGATCTCCAAAGCTGTTTCTTGCTTTTGGGAATGGCTACAGAATACAGCCTCCTCCATGTTGCAGCAGTGTAAAAAGCAGCCTCCCAAGAGTCAAGTTATTAACTGCAGAGTTCTCCTTGCCCATCACTTCTTACCTAGCTTAGTTACCATATTGATTATTGTCTCACGTTCTATGGCCAAATGCCAAATTTGTTCTGAAAAAACATTTCAACATACAGAGAGTAATAGACTTTAATTCTGATACATTAAAAAAGTAATGATGTAAAAAATTACAATGTACATCATGAGGGATGCACATTTCATCTCAGTGGAATAGCAACATAAATGTACATGCAAATAAACACTAAATTAAATGTCATTTTGCACTTACAAGATCATCCAGCTACCTTGATATTTTGGGGAAAGAAAAGGCAAGATGAACAGACCAACAGGTACTGACCAAAGCCAGGAAATTCAGAAAGATTAGAAGTGAAAATTAATAAAATTCAAGAGAGATTGTATATCATTGAGTGAATTTATGGATCATTCCATTTGATAGAGCTAAGCCAAGATTACTGGGAAAGTAATTTAGGGCATTAATCCACTGAACACAGAAATAAATTTGTTCCACACAGACTTCAAAATGAATTGTTGTAAATGTATTTCAGTTTAGTAACCTCACTTTAGAAAGCTTTTCTAGGTTTGACGTTTTTCGAGTTAGGTTTGTTTTTTTTCTCCCTCATCTTTAATCCCATTATTCTCTTTTCAGCAGCTTTCAGCAAGCAAACTAATTGCTTCCATCATGCATAAACCAGACGGTCTTTCATACAAGTTTTATTACAGAATAAAAAGATTTCTTCTCTCCAGTGAAACCTGAAATCCAAGTTTCACTTAAGATGCAACAAGTGAACAAAGTTACATCGATGAAAGGCTGAAAATACCTACATACAAAGTTGCTGTACGTAACATTCCGACATAATTAAATTAATCTTCCACTCTAACACCCATGCTATTTGCAGGATCTTCAGCAGTGATGTGTCATGAGGAGTTATATCTTTTTATAGCCCCCAGACATACCTCTAGTAGCAGGTTAACATCAAGAAAACCATGACAGCTGCCCTCAAGAACACCAGAACGAAGAATGCCTGGGAGACAGCTAAAACAAGCTCCCCAATAAGAGTTTTGAATATTTAAAAGATCCCCTCCGTCCTCATTGCAGTGATCCTTAGTAGGAACGCTCGAATCATGGAAGGGGTCAGCCGCAATGTCCCACTGTGCACCAAGAGGCAAGTGGGAAGCACTACTCAGTTACGCTACCCTTTTCTGTGACCAGCTGAACTTTAAAAGGGCATTCTGCAAAATCTATCGATAACTCAAAGGCCTAGAAAACAATCAAACCCACTCTTTGTGCTCCTGTGATTACTGTTAGTTGCTGTGGTCACTTCACCAATCTTACAAAATTGTAAATAGCTCTACTGCAAGTGTTGAATAGCATCTGAAAAACAAGTATCAATTTTTTTTTTTTCTTCTTCACTGCTCATAGTTTTGTTGACATTAGATCCGTCTCTCACAAAATCAGTAACAACAAAAACTGGTGTGGTGCTCCTTAAATCATTTGCCAGCTGCCGAACAAGTGCTGTCAGGTAAAGTGTTTAGATTTCATTCGGTCTCAGGTTAATACTGATTCTACTTGCTGGAGCTCAGGATAATCATTCACCATTCTGCTGCTACTACTTATCTACAGTAACAGGGAGAAATAGACAGTTAAAGATCCTTGGAGAATAACAAGAGACATGATAATAAAGAAAATAATAACTAGTATGCCTTCAATATTTTGGTTAAAACCTCAAAGCTTCATTACTACAGGTGAAAGCTAAACTAGAAAGAAGCATGATGAATATTAAGTAGGTCACACCTGAATTCATTTATTTATTTTTAGAGTTTGCAACCGATTCTTTGATAAGTAAAAGGGAGGAGCTTGTGCTTCTTGTGCTTCCACTGCCCTATTTGTGCACTGATGAAGATAGGGCAGAAGAATGATTCATGGATGTGCACTGAGCTGAAGTCCTCAGGAAGCCTGCAGGTTTGGGAACAAGTTGGGCAAGAATACAAAGGGCTGGATGGGTCTCCCGGATATGATTTTCAAGAGGGCAGGAACAAGTGAAAAATAAAAAGCAGTTTCTCCAAGGTACTTTCTGCATTCTATTTCACCAGTAAAAATCCATTCAGTATTATTGAACTACAGGGTTGGTCTTGGTGGACAGGAACAAGAGAAATAAGCTTTTTTTTTTGTTTCTTCTTTCACAGCTGACTATTGCATTTAGAAAGACATCCCACCTTTGAAAGTCCTCAAGATATTTTTTGCTAAGAATTACCAAAAGTCAGACTTGAGCTGATACTAAACTATTAACTCCATAAAAACCATCAAGAATATAGTCCAGATCTTAAATAATAGGTCAAGTGGTAAGACATATCTAAAAACCCGTAAGATTTATCAAAACAATTATTAAACACAAGTTTATGAGAGGTAATTAGAGTTTAGTGGTTTAAACCTCATGAGATGTTTGTTTTCACCTCTCATTCAGTAGTGGCTGTCCCATCATATTCTTGTAAGATTTCGTTTTAACTTGAATCTTCAAAACCACTGTTAAAATTTGGGCCTGCTGACATAGGCCAGAATTTATAACCTCCACTCATTTAACCTAATCTTCAAGTAAGCTGCAGCTAAAGATTTACCTCAGAGCTTTTAGTGATAGATGCAGGAACCTTGTGAAGCAAGTAACCACTTTTTCTGAATTTGAAATAAAACAAACTAGAGCAAAAGAATTTACAGATGCAAATAAAAACCATAAACCAATATATTTTTCTTACAGATTTTATGTACCACCTCGTATCTTTCAGTTTTACATGTGAACTAGCGTCTGCAATAGTTTCAAGCATTTCAGATTGTTCTTTGCATTTGCACTCTTATTAAAAACTTATAAAATCTTTATTTAAAGAAAAATTAACACAATAAATCAGTCTGGATGCATGGCATGTCACTGTGTACCTACCTACCAATGAATTTTGCTTGATTAAATCTCATTATTCTCAAACTTGCCTTCTCTGATAGCCTGACTATTGAGGAGAATGATTAACAAGTCAATAGCAGCTGAACAACAAACTGCCTCTGTGTTACCCACCAGATAGTCACTGCTTTAAGAAACCATCTTCGTCTTTTCCAAGTGCACCAGTCACACTTAACTCCGTACTTAACACGATCTGTTTGCAGCCCCTGCCTCAGAATCCTGGATCCTGTTAGCAGTCTTGGGGTAAAAGCAAACCAAAGGTAGCAAACTACACAGTTGCCATTCAAATATGTAACTATCTAGAAAACAAAAGCAAAATTGCCATCTCTCTTCAAAAATATCAGTTCAGTAACAAATGAGCAACTAAGAAAATGAGATTAGATTCCGGTTTGTGGCACATTTTTCTACAGATTTAGTTGAACTGTAACCTACTTGGCCAACAATTTCTTCAGGCAGGGATTTGAATTTTTCATGAACACATTGCTCTAATAAAGTACTTGGCATTAGTTATGGCTTTTGAATTAAAATGCATTCATGACATTAAATTTTAAAACCACTACATCATTAATTTTGAACCAGCTTTTTTTTTTTTCTGCATATAGCGTTCACAAGAATTAGCAACTAAGTGCATATTTCACCAGCAAAAGAATGAAAGCTGTACTAATAAAACTTACTTTTGCAGGACCCTGCAGCGAATGGGATTACACACTGATTGTATATCAAGTGAAAGCCAAAACCAACTTTGCTCTTCTGATACAGGCTTATCTGTCAAACAACACATAATAGTTTAACTTATGATCAAGGGCAACTTAACACATACTTTGCTATCTACGTTTTATTCTGTATTCAAAAATAAAAAGGTTTACAGCACTGCAAAACAGTTCTATAAACTGTCTAGCTCAAGCACCGACTTTAGCACCTATTTATGAAACTATCTTGTTACAAAAATTTCCAGGTAATCCCGAAATAGCTGGATGCTGATCTGCAATTTCTGTAGGTATGCAAGTCCTTGCAGTTGCTCTACTTTAACTTACAAAAAATTCCCCCTTTGTCTGCTTAGCTCAGGATACCATTCAGAAAGCTCAAGTAGTATAAATCACAGCTATTTTAGTTTTTTATATGAAGACATCACTCCAGATATATCCACTGGCCCCTACAACCTTGCTACTAAAAGAAATAATCACCTGCTGACAGTATGGGAGCCCAACAGCAGACTTCAAACCAGTTTTCATCTTGTTTTATCTTCTTCCATCTCATTCACCTTGTACTTAGGAAAGGGTGTAGAGTTTACGACACTTAAGATGTTTCATAGAAACAGCCAATTTGATATCTGATTCCCAAGCCAGCATCTATCATTCTACTATTTGATAAACTACAGCCAGTGAAGTAGCTCAGGTTTAGTTACACATTTTAATTGAGTACAATTTACACACTTTATACACCTCAAAGCAGTGTGTCAAATTTGCTTAACAATCAGAATGCAGCTAAAACAGATGTCTGATTCTTTAGCTTCCCCAGCTCTTACTATCAGTTTTATTACTCTACATTAACTTGTAGATAAATTAAGCATAACATAAGTGTTTAAAATTCCAGCTGTGTTGCAAAATGCTGCTGTAAGGCTAAATCTTTAAGTCCAAGTAGTTTCATAATCTACGTGCGGTTATTTATGAAGGCAGCAAGAATGCTGTTCTGACAACCTAATTAAACTTCCAATAATATCAGCGGGGATCTGATTGCAAAATGGCTCATTTTATAAACATCGCTACTTTTATGACTGACAAAAATATGCACAATCAGGTGCTAACTCCTTCACAAATACGTATTTTACAACCTGTGTCGTAAATTGCTCGCGAGTGCAAAATTCCGAGGTGTTAAAGGTCTATGCTCAATCCATAAAAAATGGCACAGTTCATACAAAGATTTCATGGGTTTTGCTCTTTTGCCAGTTCCACGTCCATGTAATCTCACTAGTTTCTCAGGGGTTACTCCCCAATAAATACACAAATTTACATCTAAATCATCTCCTTTATACTCTATTGGACCTGGAATTACATGTGCATAAGTGAAATGTGAGACTGAGAAAAGACAGTTGAAGCTTGCCTTTTTTAAGCCCACTCTACAGTCTGTATATCCCAGTGCACAAAAAGCACAGCTTTTGAGAATTTGGTTTTTAAATTTGCTGCCCATGGCCTCTTTAGAAATTCATGGGCCATAAACTACTCGCTAAATTTGAAAAAAATCCCCATATTTCTAATTGGAAATGTTTGAGAGTTAAAAAAATCACACACGATATCCCCCTATTTAAAGCAGCAATGAACCCTTAACTTCCTCCCGGTAGTGACTGCTGTGTTATAGTCATTACAACGTCTCTAATTATAGTACAGATTAAAATAAAGTACTGAATATTTTACAACACTCATGTATGAATGTTGGGAAAACCCAGTCATTTGATACTGACTAACTGCCCATGGGAATAGGAGACTTTCTAGTAGTTCTATATTGCCTGCTCTTCTCACTCACTTCTCAGAATCCATTCAAAGATGCAACTATCAACTCCTAATCTTTGAATCACTAGTCTTTTTTTGTTTGGTGGTTTGGTTTTTTGTGTGTGTTTCCATTAAGACAATTTAAAGGTAGTAGTCTTGACATAGCAGGGATGGAAATATATAAATAAAAGGTCAGACCTCACAGTCTTCACAAATCTAAGACATAGTTTTAAAACCCTTTTAAGAAGATGTGCCTTCTGGTTTTACTAAAAATGAAGGTAACATCAAATAAAAGCAAAACTAAAGATGAATAGGTAGAACATTTTACTTGTGTCAAACCTTAAATGTAAAGTATATTAAAAAAACATGTTTTGGAATTTCAAGAACAGGAATATAAACATGTATTTTCTATCCCAGAAAAAAAAAAAAAAATCATGCGGGTTTTACAGTATTTCATCATTCTCTACATCCACTGGTATGCAACATCAACTTAATGTTATTAAATAGATACAGAGATACCATAACTTCATACAAATACCAAGGTCTTCTAGCCTCAGTAATACTGTGGAGCAAGAAATCTGTTCTTTGGTAATCGGAGCAGGCTCACTTTCCATTCCAATGCAGGACTGTTAGGAGGCCCTATTAGTCACTCATCTGAGAAAATTACAATTCCTGTAGGCATAGTCTGGGCTACTTTTGTCACAAGAAAATAATATTAGAGGCATAAATACAAAGAAATTAAAATTATTCATTCCTTGTGGTGGCTATTTCAGGAACACAAAAAAAAAAATAAAAAAAATCTCCAAACACTCTCCTCTATTCCTTGTTTTATCAAGGTAACACTTCGACTTGTATGTAAAGGTATTTTGATAGATGGGAATGTACACATGGACACTTTCAGTTTAAGTAGAGACCTGCGTGGAGAATGGCAACTGAAAGTTAGCATGACTTGAAGGTATCCCTATCATCAAGTTTAAAGATTTAGTAAACTGGGATATTACAAATCCAAAAAAGCATTTCTAGATTTTTCATCTTCCTTTTTTCAACAAAGACCGACAGAATATACATACATAGGTTGACATTTTTGATTTATCCAAAACAATTTTCACTTTGCTCAGTTTGCAAGTCCTATTGACTAAAATGTAATGTCATTCACAACAAAATGTTTTCAGTAAGTGAAACAATAAGCAAAGAAAACCAAAACTAAGCTCAGAAGCCAAGTGGTTTAGAAAGCCTGGTAACATCTAGGTGTGCCTAAGTGCGTCTATAATATTTTTATTCTTTTTTATACATTATAGACACACACATGCACGCGCTCACACACGCATGTTCGTAACCTGCGGTGAAGATCAATCTATTTTCTAATATGGAACAAAACACATCATTTAAAAATGTGGCTAATTTAACAAAACAGAGAAGAAAATGCTGCTATCAAAATATACAATTTGGATTGCAGACTAGAAGGCTAACAACATTAAAAAAATAGTTTTAAGCAAAACCCCTTTGCTTCTGAATAACAACAGGTATCAACCTGCCATAGCATGAAGCATTCAAACAAGATTTTATAAAAAGTTTAAACTGTGACCCTTCTTCATTTATAAAGTTCTTGACATGTCCTATAGTGCGAGCTTTGGTCTCCAAACGGGAGCCCCTTCCACTTCTCTCGATCCAGACTTCAGGAAATAAATGGCAGCTGAGGATTCAGAATCTCAAGTGAGATTTGTGCTTTACCATATACCTGAAAAAAATTAACACAAGGCAGCATTAGTACTCTTTTGGTATTTAAAGCAATATTCCTCACAGATACAATACACACAGACTCGGCTAAAACAAAGTCCTTGAAAAATTAGCAAGTTGCCAAAGAGATGCAATAACTTACATGCTGTGGAGCTCTGTATTATGTGCAGTATCTGTCCCGCTAAAAACCAGTCAGCTAAAACCTTTTTCCCAAGGCATCACGTAACTTTAACAACTCTTCCAGTGTTATGAGATAACTCTAGCTCATTCTGGGATTTCAGATATAGAGTTTAGCTGAGACTTTTTAATAAGAAGGCACAGAAAGTTTGATGTTTGGAATTATTTTGACAATTCCCATAGGATTTTTCTTTTTGAAGTTCACTCAATCATTCAAGCAGTTTGCTGTGCAATCAACACGAAAAGATTAAATATTCATAAAATGCATGGGCTTCTCCCTTCCATCAGTATTTCTTCAGCTGCTTCATAAGATTTTTCTCTACAACATGAAAAAGGTATTGCAATGAACTTCCTATTCAGAAAAGGTTCTGAACCGCAGAGAAGCAGAGTCAGCAGCAGGGCTGCTCTTCAGAGCTGCTGCTGCTCCTCCAGCCCTCTCTCCTCATGAAAGGCAGGGCTAAGTACTTGGAAGGCCCCTAAGATACAGAAGAATCACCAGTTTAAAGCTCATGTGCCATGTTCTTTTTGACTTCTTTCCTCTCCTACCCAGTGCTGTGGACTCAAGGGCAGCAGGATAAGGCAATGCTTTGTGGCTTGTGATCTTAAGGTAGTTTCTCCCCTTTTCTAGACTGTCATCTAGTGAGGTGGAGAGAGACAGGAGGAGAGCTAAGTTCAGAAATGCAGCCCGAGGGGAGGGCTGGGGGAACAACAGGAAAGTCTGCACCACCTAGCCTGTACTCCATTCCTTTCTTTCTGCCTAAAGGGAGGTGGTGAATCATGGCACTAACCCATGATTAATGGTAACTACCCTGCCTTTAAATCCAGGCACACTACACTCCGCAGATTATTATTTACAGTCTACAATACAGTGGTATATATTTAACTGCATAATCAGGGAAACTCTAAACAAGCAGTATTTTCAAGCTATAGCATTGTTCAGATGTCAAAGGAGTATACAATTCCCTTGTTGCTGTAACTTTTTATGATGATTGGTAGGAATGAAAACACAAGCATAAAGGATTTTCAACAGGAAACATACCTGTCCAAAGTTTCCCAGAAGCGTAGAAATACTGGCCTGTCCAAGTGCCTTTTGTGGTAGCTTAGTTCTAATACTGTTACATCCCACTTCTGTACATTTGGATCCAGACGTACTTCGTCGTATTTGAGATGAAAAGCTTTAACTACAGGAAACAGGAAAATACTTAGTGTACAAACATGATGACTCGACGGTGTCGGGTTCTCCTGCTATTCCAAGTTTAAGGGCAGCCCCTATTTTCAGAGGCATAGATTTCAGGATGCATAGATTTCTTCCACGGAATCCTCCAACAATTTTAGCCAAATGGCTGCACTAAAATCAAATCAGTCCCCTTGTCCAGATACAAGTCAATCTATAAAATGACACATCTAAGAGCTTTCTAGAAGACTGGTATCTGAAATTTGCTTTTTTTCAATTAACCAACTGAAAAAGCGATCATCTGGCTTGTACCATTGTCAGATAAATTACCAAGCTTTGTGAATGAAAACTAATAATACATATACAATTATCTTTGCTATACAATGTTACAGGTTTTAAAATAATTTCAGGTAAAGCAAATAAAGATAACACCAAGGCTATGGATTTACAGAAAACTTAACACCTGACAGAGTGTCTGTATACTGAGCAGAAGGCAATCCACTTCTGCATCAGAAACACAACAGCATTAAAGCACATTAATGTGCTCTAGCAGCAAGACCTTTAAAACGGCATACAAAATTAAATATTTGTTCCTTAAAATGACATCATTCAAAATTTCATCTCAAACATTCACTTGCAAATGCAGAAGTAAGCTTGTTTGCTAGACTCAACTCACCAAAAGCTACATGACATAGCAACTGAACAAATGAAAACCGTTTGACAGGCTTTGGTCCAACACAAATTTTATTGAGGAATTCTTTCTGATAAGCTACCTGCTTGTTCTCCAAAATCAGTGATAAGCTTTGAGTATTTGTTAACCACTACAGACCCAGTGACTTACATGAAGAAACGCAAACTGCGGATGAAACAATGAACAGGTGCAGATCCCAGAAACTGTATTTATGAAGAGTGTAAAGAGGGGTAAAAATTAGCTTCGGGACAAGGGAAACAACACACAGCCAGAATGACACTGCCTGTGTCTCTCCATTTACACTGTGTTTATGATGAGTGATTAAAGTCATTATGATGGCCCTAAAGATACTACTATCAAAGATATTTTTAAAACACCTCACTTTTAGAAGTACATTCTGTTTTTTCAAATTAAAAAGGTCCATTTCAATGTATGAGTTGAGAAAAGATACCATCCTTTCACCAAAAAAAATGTAGGAATTTGTACACCTTTAAGACTGAACCACGCAGGCTATGATTTAGACCTTTCAGCAGAGTGAAGACTTCAAAAGTGTCAAAGCATGTCGTAATTCCTATGGCCCTCTATATATTTATACATACGTAATGTTAAAATTAATAGGAACTAGCACGCAACTACTAGCTAGATCTTAAAATATTTAACAGCATTTTTCCCGGTTTTACTTTTCACAATTTCTGTTTTCTCTGTATCTTCATTTTGAAGTGTTATTTTCTTCACTGATGAATCTCTTCTGCTCAGCTCTCTCCTGTGGTGTGGTTTTGGTTTTTTCCCCCCGACATTGACCTTCAGGCTCCTTCCCTCTCTCTCTGTTCATTCTCAATCCCCTCCCTTAAGCAACTCAGAGATATTACCTCAGCCTTCTGGCGACTGTCTTCTTTCTTTGCTCCTTACCAATCTAATGTTCTTCTTCTGTCTTTTACTTCACATACCAAATACATGTTCACAGAAAACCTGAGCAAACCTGTTTCCTCATCACACTGACTGGAAGATGACAAACTGAATTAAGGTGAGTTTTGAGGATTTATTTATTTTTTTAGTGATCGTTTGTTTTCTGTTTGGTCTTTGTTTGTTTTGTGGAGTTTTTTTTTTTTGTGTTTTTTTGTTGTTTAGTTTGGGTCGGGTGGGGTTTTTTGCTATTGTGTGTATGGTTTGGTTTGTTGGTCTTCTTTTAAAAATCTTTAGCTCAGAAACCACTGGACACTATAATAGAGATCTATTTTCTAAGGCAGCTTCCCAGTGAAGCAACAGGGAACAGAAGCTGACAGTATCTTTAGATATTATCGCTCACCTTACAGTCAGAAGAGTAAACTGTGTGAGAAAAGCGCAGCATCTCTCAAATCACACTGGGCGTAATTGTGATAACTGAAAAAACCTGTTCACATCTACACAATGGTAACACCTAGCTCACAACTTGAAAGTTTAATAAGATAGAAGTACTTTCAGGTTTGTCAGACACCAGGTCATATTCATAATGCTTTCGTGGTGAAATACGAGCTGATTGATCCTCTGTTCCAAGCATGAAATCTGAAGACAGCCTGTAAACCTGTTATCTGCAAAACGTTAGAATGTACATTGTCTTTTCACCTTTGTTTAGAAGCTTGGGAGGTAAATTTATACACTAGCTATTTCTGAACCTCTCGTATCCGCTGGGAGGATTTCCGTGAGCTTTCATAGGTCAGGAGAATTGCAGAGGGCACATTAGTATTTGACACGTGCACAAAAACCTAAATCTTTGTCTTCTCAACCACCCAAGCCCAACAACACTTTGGCGGTGCTTGGAAGTACTTTGTCACAAGCAGAACCGCCCCAGACAAATCCTCCCGAAAGAAAAACAAGCCTCAAAATAGTTAAATGAAATAAAAAGCTTACTTTTCGCAAAGATATCCACAGGTGATCCATCAGGCAGGAGCCAAGGCCAGCCCTTGAACTGCCAGGCAGGACCCTGCACAAACACGGCCACCACTCGATCCCTATGAACACAGAAAGAGAGACGGGCATCGGGATCGCCTTAGGCGCAGAAGGCACACCCCCTCTTAAACAGCCAACAGATCTTAGCAGTTTCTTGGTTTAGTAACAGCAGCACAGCACATTGCACCACTTCTCCAGCGTAACTGCTCTTACTCTGTCCAGTGAAAAACAAATTAAAATCCATGCCATTTTTCTGGACTTACAGCTCTGTCCCTTTGCAGGGGTTGCCTCAGTTTCTCATGCTACATTTCTAAGAAGTCCAACAGTGTTTGTTTATTTCCAGTCAGTACTTGCTTTTAAAAAGTGCTCTAATGTTTTAGAGATAATCTTCTATGAACAATACTGTCAACTGAGATATATCTGTTTAAAAGACATTATCCTGAACACCGTTAACTTCTAAACATTTGTTAGAAGAGACACCTGTTAAATTTCTACAAAATGCATAATCTATTGTAAGGGTACATAACTGTTACCTGCAGCCTAAGAAAATAAATTTGTGGTTAAGATAAAGCTTTTCTAGTAATTTCTTTTTAAAAAAGCCTTTGAGAAGAAATGACTTCCCAGATCTTTTTCTTGAACACTTACATCATCCAGCTATGGTTTCTACCTACTATAACGAATAATTACCCCGCTAATCTGATCCTCAAACTTAATTTATCATAAGGTCTACCAAATCCCAACTGGAAAAGAATAATCAAGGTGAAATTTTGAAAGTTTGGTTGTTTAAGTCTGACTAAAACTTAACCACTTAAAATCATGTTGCAGGTTTTGTAACCGGCTGAAAGAAAAAAAAAGAACAAAACAAAACAGTGGCAACGTTTTAATTTCTAGATACTAATATCTGATTCTCCCTTGAATAAAAACAGACTAAAACACGCACATCATTTCATCTTTCTGGTCACAAGCATTTATGAACCGTTTTAGATGGTTCTTAAAGGTCTGATGGTTAAACATTTTAAGTGCTACTTTATATTTATAATTTCAAACCCATAGATTTCTGTTTAGTTCAAGTTCTTAATACAGTGAGCAATTAATTAAGGTACAAGACCCTTAAGAAGTCTTCCTCCCCATTAAAATCTACTTTGGAAGTTAGAAACCCACCAAAAATGTCGTTAGGCACGACTAAAACCTTCACGCTTGTAAGAAAGAAGTAAAAATGCTGCCCGGTGTAAATTCCCAATAGACTCTCATTCAGGAAGCAGAGAAAGAAGGATTCTTCTCTCAGATCACGTTGCAAGAACTTGCACACTACAGCATCACAAATCAGAAAACTAAGGTGAATATTCCTATTTGAATTTCTGCAACGTTTCAGGCAAACCTATCCAAGTTAGTTGTGCTGCTCATACTGTTAAAATATAAAGCTGCAATTCCTTAAGACCTTTGAAATGAGTTTAGTTTCCTATTACTTTCACCTGAAGAAAAGACTCCTATGCAGTTAATCGAATCCATTCCTGTATCCGTATCTGTGGCAGCATATTACCGGTCCCCTGCAAACTCTGCATTCTCCTGATTAAAGAATTTAGTAAAGGGTAAATCTATTTTACCAGTCTTGTGGCATCAGTTTGAGAGGTTGGTCTACAACTCGGTATGGAACAGTAACGCTGACGGTGGTTCCCCCAGGCTGCATCTGGTCCTTCCTTCTCTGGATTAGAGTTTCATTCTCTCGCTGACAGCCTTGCTTTTTCTTCTCATCTGATGGTACAAACCTTGGAGAACAAAGAAACATTCAGTGGACAAAAGCACTTTATTGGATGTAATCAGCAGGAAAATAACGACTTGGTCAGAACTTTGCATTATTGGCAAGAGTTCCCGAAGCCGCCTTGCTTTCACTATGCCAAGCCTCTACCACTGCTCATTCACAACAACAAAGAACAGAACTGTGTTTTCTCAAGAAAGCTTTGAGTGAGGTTTTATCTTTTTGGATGGTGATTTTAAATTATCAAGATCGATGCGGTTACTGTGATGTATGTATGATAATACAATTCTGGATTTATTTATTTTTTTAAATAGCTTCTCAGATTACGTGCTTGGAAAATAGTGACAATGTGATCTTCACAGCTTATATCATCTCTGCATGGCAAAAATAAATGCTTGAGATGTGACATCCCCTAAATGAATTGCAGATCTTTGATTTTTCATTCCTCCAACTTAAAAAAAAAAAAAAAAAAAGAGCCACTTGATTTCAACATTTCTTCTCCTCTATGGTGATAAAATACACAGCACCGCTCTCAAAACTAGCATCATAAACATCAATGTAGCACGAGCATTTTTACTGCTGAATCTCCGTGGAAAAAATCATGCATTTTGTAGAACAAAACCTGTGTCACCAAAAGGTCAGCTGACATGACCAGCATCACCTACTAGGCTGGCAAAAGAGCAGACCTCAGACCCAGGGTCTCCTAACACTCTATTCAGAACCACCCAGCTGCACTACTAACACTGTTTGCTGCTGACATTTCATTTCCAAAACTTGTGATAAAAAGGAACACTGTGATTCTTGTCACCGCAAAAGTTACCAGGAGTATTGGTGCTACATTTTAAAACCACAGTGCTCACTCTAATTGGTAAGGTTTCTCTTCATTAGAGTACAAATAGTGCTTTCTAAAAGCTCACTACTTGGTTTGGGGAAGTCGTTTGCATCATTTCGATTTGTTCTCTTCAATCTATTTCTATTTGAATACTAAAATCCATTTGAATGTGCTTAAATAGGCAGACTGTACTTCCTATTGCTGGAAAATAGAAAAAAAGAAATGAAAAATGAGTTATGAGGAAAACGTCATTATTCAATCAACTTGCAAATACTATTTTTTTGCTAAAGATCTAATATTATATGAGAAAATGGCTTCTGGGGGTGGAAGAAAACCCAAACAAAAAGAAGTTTTAAGGCAGCATGTGGAAAATGTCAATAAACCTTCAAGCAAAACCATCCCACTTTCTTGACAAACACACAAATGAAGCCCCCTTATACTCTTCATGATTTAAGTGTTTCAAAATCAAGTCACAACTGATTTCAAGTGTGCATCCAAATGTGTATAACCATCTGCACCAGAAAATGATAAAAAACAACTGCAAAAGACTAGAAATTGTGCATTGAAGTTGACTAGCACCACAAATACAGAAAAAAAAACATTAGAGATGTTAAATGAAAGGCTATAAAAAGATGCTTATCTGTCTAGTATATGTAAAACATTACCATTCTAAAAGAAAACACAGACAAAAAAATCTAAACAGAATACACTGGGGGGGGAGAATACATTTAGGCCACCTAGAACATCATTTTAAAAAAAAAAACAAACAAACACACATCACTATTAAGACAGTAGTTTCATCAATAATTGAAGAAATTAGAAAGCATTTAATATTTACATATATTTTATCTACTGCAACCAACTGACACATACCATTGAGTGTTACTCACAGGAGCTTTCACCACAGTTCTACTCTGGAAAAAGCTACCAAACATGACATCAGAATAAAGTATTTCTAGGCAAGTTACTAATTTAAAAACTCAAGCGAGGTGCAACTTTACTGACGAGCATATCTAACGGCCTGTCCTGCCAACAAGTTGCGGGCTTTGCCTTGCTAATACAGACAGAGTATTTTATAACTCAACATTAGGATTGGTGGTCTTGAGCTTTTAAGAAAACCATTCACGAATCTCTCGCCACTCGTAAGAACTAAGGAATCCAGGCTTTTTTACATGCCCAGGCAATAAATGAGAACGAACTCTTATAGAATACATAAATAAAAGCCAAACAGCCATACATACGTTACAGGGATAATCAGCTATTCGTATGAACAGCAATCTAAAAGGTCACACTCATCACTTAATTCGTAAAAGTGAGAAAGCAAACACATTTTAAATGGAAACAGGAAACTTCGCCATCCCTGCCAAATCAGACCAGGAGCAATACTGCTATTCTGGAGAGCTGAACAGTTTCACCACTGGAGCTGAGACCTCACAAATGGGGCTGAAACAAGCATTCTCAATTCTGCTTCTAGTTTTAGATGTTTCAGTTGTGTGTTACTACAACAATCTGAATGGTTTTGAATCCATTTTTCCAGGACTTCTAGAATATAAAACATCTCGTTACTTGAATTTCATGAAGGAAAAAAAACCCATAAATGAGCAGATCCACAAGGGACAGTAAAGATGACTATCACAGAGAAAGCGTTGAAGAAAATGCTTACATTTATGTACACAGTACAGGAATAAATGACAGCTTACAGAAAATTTATAAAATATATATTTGCATTTCCAGGAACCGTCAACTCAGTCAGTCTAATAACAGCCAAGTGCTCAAGAATTGAGAATCAACAGAAATTATTGTATGATTATAAATATAATCACAGCTCACTCCATCACTACCTAGACATAAAAGACAAGCTTAAGAAATCTGAGTATTGAAGAAAAAAAAAAACCAAAACCAACCAACACCTTCTCTTGGGAATTATTTGTCACAGTACTTGAACTCACATTTGTACTTGACACCTTTTTAATCACCCAAAAGACTAGTAATTTGTTGTGAAATGTGACTGTGCAGGAGCTCACATTTTTTTTTGGTTGCTTCTCTGGATTACTATTGCTTAGTAAAAAAAAAAATCCCTAGGTACTTAGAATCCATTTTTATACACTTACTACAAAATTGGTAACAGCAAGAGAATTTGAGCACCAACTGCCAAAATCTTATGACCACACTTGCACTTTTCAAGACAGCAGATCCCTTCCCCAAGGCACAGGCAAGCGCTTGAACCAGATCAAATCATGGGAGGTAACTGGAAGATACTCTTCCCAGCACTGCCTGGGCTCTGAACTCCCAGTAGTTGCCAGGATTGTCTCGACAACACCTGCACCGAGGGCAGGTCAGCACTTTTCGGCCCCCAACTCAGGCAAACTGAAAAATGCATGAACAGAGAATAAAGTAACTTCAACACTGGGCAGTAACCCAAATCACTGTACTATATATTTCATTGTGTTTACAACTGGAGACTTGTTTACAACACACTCAATTTCTTTTGTTAGATTATGGTACCAAAAGCTTTGTACACCTATTTTTTCAAGAAAACAAAGCTTTTTTTTTTTTGTAATACATTGTCTCAGAATCATTGTGACAGGTTGCTCAATATCAAAGCTGAATAAATCTGCCTGGCCACATATGGTGAAACATATCATGAGTAAAAGCATCATCACAATAAAAATATATAATCATTATCTAATCATTGACATCTGCCTGATAAAACTCCTGCCTCGCTTTTGTTCTACATAAAACAGAAGCACTGCCTCTGAAAAGCCTAGCTTCGGATATTCTCAAATACTTAGTCTGGAAAATCAGATTTTACACGCTAATTAAGATATCCAGTGTTGCATTCAAATAGTGAATAAGAATAAAGTATTGCAGTTCTGATCTTACAGGAATTACATCTTCTAAAATATTTTTAGAAACTCTTCGTTTTCATCTTGTACTTGGCTCCTGAGAAAAACAAACCTTTCAAAAAAAGGTTATCAAAAATATTTGCATGTTATACAGCCTGTGAATTGCGTATATTACGATTATGTTTAGAAATGTCTGCCTACAAAATTTAAATGGCAGCAGAAAATCAAGTATCTTAAAAAGACACGTATCAGTAACATGCTTCTGTATTATCGTTATGTGTATTTCATCCTACTCATGATAGCTTTCCTACTTTCCATATTCTCTACCTCAAAAAAGAGCACAACATTAGTGATGAATTAGGATCGTGCAAATGTCAGCCAAATTTGGCAAGGAAAAACCCCAACATACTACAGAGCTCTGAAAAGCTTACTAAAAGGTTGGCATAATAAGTTTCTTTCAGTCCTTGACAATAGAATACAACACCTATCATAGTACCATATGAAGGTTGTCCTGTTTATTTTACAACAAACAATCTAAAATATCTGCCAATAACATTGGAATTACTTTCTCTCACATCCAAACTGACAAAGTGTTGCAGTCCAGAAAGAAAATAAATGCAGTGTTCTAGACAAAAATCATCCCAAAAGACAGGGATTCCCAGCTGTTACCTTAACTTTTCATTTTAAGTAGTTTGATTTCTATTATAATTTCAACTTTGTTGCTGGTTTTGAGAAGCATATAAATAGAGGGAATCACAAAAGCTGGTTTTATTTATGAAACTCAAATACTCTTTATTATCCCGCACTTGACAGAAACGTGCTGCCTCAGGTATCAGGCATGGGAGAAAAAGTTGCCCTGTAAACAGCCCATGGCACCCAGCTGTCACAGCTCCCGTGGCCTACCAATCCTGGGGGGCTCAGACTCCCAGGGTTCTCCTGCATTTCTTAGCAGTGTCCTCTGCAATGGCTCTTACTCTTCCAGCTCCAAAAATCCATTCTCCTCTACCATTCATGTCCTCTGATGGCTAATACAAGCAGGCTGATCAGCTCTAGAAATAAAAGAAGTTCCAATATACTTGCATCTTCCCTAGCAGGGGAAAGGGAGGAAAGAGGAATTTGGTTGTGTCTTTTCTATCTGAACACATACTACTTTATTCCAGAACTTGTGGCAATGACATGTGTCTTCCAAATCTCTACTCTTCTGACAAATTTAGGTGAAAGTGAGGAATGAGTTAAAGAAGGTGGTGACAGAGTGGCAGAAATTAGGTAAGTCTTCTTTCCTTGGAACATCATCACGTATTTATCAATCAGGCTCTACATCAAGGCTAGTTCTATGCTCTGCATACCTGATCAGTAAAAACAAACCCTGCAGCCATTCCTAAAAAGTACTTCAATAAATTTGAATTAAAAAAACCCAACAACATACAGGCCAGGTGGTATATTTTCTAGAAAAGTGAGAGAACTGTCAAGGCTAAAATAATATTCTGCACTTCCGAATTGTGCTATTGCACTTCTGATTCATTAACATACCTCGCTTCTTCAGTTTGGCTTTCATACTTTTTTACTACACCAGTGTCCTCCTTTGAACCTTAATTTTTTTTCTGGATCATGTTCTTTGCACTCTAACCACCAGCTTCCTCTTGGGGCAGCTCTTGAGAAGTTACCTACATCTCTGGCCCGGTGGAGCTGAACACAGCCTCCTAGCACAGATATCCTGGCATATGGCACAGAGGTGCTTCATCCCATTAGATGTGTTCCTGGTCCGGAAAGTCACAAGTTACGTAGATGTAAAATCCAGGGCTTTTTCTTGAACACAACCACTGTCAACACAATTCTATCAGTCCAGTAACTTCCTGCACATTAAACTATAATGGTAAAAACCAGTCTTCACTCTGACTAAATATTTCAGAAGAGGCACCAAGAGTCCCATAAGCTTACCAGATCTTTGATGATATGTGGCAGCAATCTAGGAACTAGCAACAAGTGGAGATCAGAAGACACCTGGTATCTCACAGCACAGCTGAAAAAAAATTCTAGGGCAACTGGAGTGAAAGCTGTAGCACCCCAGTAAGGACAGCCTGCTTCTGAGGAAAAGGAGTGGAGGGTCTCAACAAAGGACAAGCAAAGCACTGAAAGGGGACGGAGTGAGAGCTCTTCCTTTTTCAAACACGCTACTGTCAACAACCTGCAACAGTAGATTTCTCCATGAAAATGACTGCTTGTTTCAGAAAAATTAACTGCTAGATAGGCAACTCTAAATACCGTGATTGGTTGGACAAGGAGAAAGATTGTGGGGTTTTGTGGGGTTTTTTGTTTGTTTGTCGTACCATAATAGTGAATTTCACCTTACTAAGAGAAAAGTAATATGCAGTGTTCATTGAATTCAGCCATACTGAATTAAATCTTAGAATCAGATATGGAATGAAACAAACAAATCTTAGCAACTCATTAATATTTCCCTGAATGAATTGGCATCCAAAGACAATGCTTTATTCTTATTTTGCTGTATGTGAACTTAAAAAAAAATAAAATCTTTATTTACTCAACCAGCTGACCGGCTCAGTTGACACAGCTGCTTACCTAACACAGAAGCCACCCCTTAGTCCCCTTCTCCTTTACAGTCACTGTGATCATTTTACAAAAATCCTCTGAGCTCCATGAGCACACTGACTTTTTTCTCTTCTTCTCTAAGTCTTCTTCCACTGTAAGGGTTCACTGATGGGTTGCACATGTGTGCACACACGTTACATCAACAAAACCCACCACAAACATTTGAAATGCCACTGTAAGACTTGCTCCTCAATCTACCCATTCAACCCACAAGTTGTAATTGCACAAAACCTCTGAAAATAGTAAACAAAAAGCAAAAAAAACACTTTGTTTGTAATACCAGCTTTGTCACGTGACAGTAGATACTCCCTCATCCTTAACTACTAATTTCATACTAGTACACCTTTATATCTGAAAATAGTTGGGTTTTTTTTTATACAGGATGTTCTAATCAGTTACTTACTTTAGATCTTGCAGAAGGTCCTTTGCATTAAGCATCGTTATTAAAGAGGTCGTGGCTGCTGGAATAATTATGATGGGAGTTCGAGAACCTGTAAATATAATAAAGTTACATTTGCCTGGGTTGGGTGGTTGTTTTCAGTTGTTGGGGTTTTGGTTGTTGGAGCTATTTTCCTCCCCTTTTTCATTAAAGGAACTGTAAATAAGAAACTTCTTGCTTAACAGATCTAAATCATGGAAAAACATTTCAGGAAAAGAGAAGTAAATCTTTTCTAAACTGAAGGTTTTCATTCACCAAAAAAGCGTATGTCTGTATCAGGAGTCTCTAAATATGGGTAGGACTCATACTGAGTAAAAGAGAATGCTGTCTGCATTCCACTGCCTGTTGACATTATTGCTTGTGGCTCCACCAAAAGACGGAGTGGGCAGAAGTCACACAACAATGAAAAGGATTGTGCTACCAAAACTGACTCACCTTTTTTCTGGTTTGGAGGTGGTCTTGCTTGAGAAACTGAAGAAAAAAAACAGAAAATATGGCAGAATAACACAAGCACAAATGTCATTGTTATTTCAATGTTCTTATTTGCAGGTGTGAACAGAGAAGAGTCCCACTATAGCCACTTGATCATTTTCACAGATGCAATACAAAAACTGAAGAAAAGATTTATAATCAGGGTGTCAGTATTCAGAAGACAGCTTTTGACCAGTTGAAACACATGTTAGGACAGCTGAGTGAATCTCTCCTAGTTTTACTGAAACTAGTCATCCCTTTATCCTCCTCCAAAGGTTTGAGGACTACAGAATTGACAAAAAATTGCCACCAATCTTGAAAAAAAGCTGCTTGTAGATCTTAAGTTCAATAATGCCGAACCAACAGGAAAAAGTGTTTCACAACAAACTCATCTTTACAGACCCTCATTTTGTCATTAACAGTTACCACTGTACATGCTATATGGAGGATTTAGCTATCCTTAACAGAGAGAGAACTTCCAACAAGTAAAACATGAATTTCAGGCTTACTCCAGTTAATTTTGGATTGCAGTTGGAGTTACATGAACTCCATGTGCCAGAAACAGTGAAACTTGCCAGGTATAGGAGCACTCAAGCAAAAAGCCACAACAAACTCCCACCCCAAACCAAAAAAACCAAAACCCAACCAACCCCAAACTAAAAAGAACTCCAAACCACTAAACAAGAACACACAAGTAAACAAAACTGGTCAGACAGAAGCCAAAGGATTCCTCTCCCACCCCCCCAATAAAATGTTTCCACTTCAGTTTTCCAAGTTGTCGTCTCCTCAATATGGGAGGTATTTCAGTCCAACATAATTCAGATATTTCCATTGAAAAAGCATGTACCTTTCTTCACTTTGGTGCTATTACTGAGCAATCTGGCTTTCTCCAATAAACACTTTACAGTTTATTTTTTTGGAGTTCTAGCTTAAGGGAAGAATTATTGTGCTTCATAATTACCACACGTGTTTATCCTAATTCACAAAATCAGAAAATTGTGAGCAGAAGAAAGATTGATGCAGACTAACTCAACTGCTACTATGCATGATAAATTCCATTAATTGACTTCCAATTTCATAGCACCAACTTGCTCATGTTTATTTATGACCAACTGTTTCAGAAACTTCCTAGAACAGTATAAATATTCACAACACACAGTTGCCATTGTTGAAATATTGAGACCATATCTTTAATTATCTTTTTCTGACACTGTCAAGCCCACAGGTGTAACTGGCAACACTATATTGAACTACATGAACTTCATCTACCCAGTGATTTTAAATTTATTTTTTTTTCCTCAAATCTAGGTATCCCCATGTAAAAAAAAAATCCTGAAATATATGGGTAGCATCAACTGCCCTTAAGAAAACAAGTAAGAAAACAAACAACAACCAAAAAAACACCAGCAGAGAAAAAAAAAGGCACCTGTAAGAAATTTGACAGCTGTACCAAGATAGATTAGTAGAAAAGTTGGTACTGCAGAAAGGTTCAGGAAAAAAAAAAAATCTTAAATTGAAAGCACATCTCAAAATAAGTTTTCAGATCAGGATTGTACAATTGTTTTGTCCAGTTCAGCTAATGCTTCTTAAGCTGAAAACAGCATCCTCCTGGAAGTTGCACATATTAAATACTTTTACTGTTAAGAACAGAACAACGGATTTTTCAGAAGTTCCAAATCCCCTAAAATACCCTAGAACAGGGAGAAAGTTACATTTTGGGTTTTCTTCAATGAAGCAGTATAGTTGTTCTCCTGACTGCACCTCTCTCCTTTATCCTCTCTTCAACTTGCAGTACAGCAGCAATACAATGGATTAGATTAGCCCCAGAGAAGTGCAGTATCAGTGTAAGCTACAGCATGTACAGAAAAACCCCACAACAAACCGACACAAGAAACCCACTTCTGGCAGTTAGCGTCCATAAAGTCGGAGCTGGCAGCAGGGAGCTGTGACAACTCAGTCCCATTTCTCTCCTTGCCACTTACACCCTTTTCATCCTGCTGTCTGTCAACTCCACTTGCATTACTGTGCTTAACAGGGCTACTGAGGTAAGTATGACAGGCAGCATGACCTTTCTAGTACCAAAACAACCAAAGAGAAGAATCTCTGCACAACAGCATTTAGGTATGCTGAGAGTATTCAATATTAGAGCAGATGTGGGGGGAAGAAACAGTCTTTACAATATGAAGTCTTAGCATTAAATCCTACTAAAACTTCTCAGGGAATTAGCAAGGCAGACATTGAAATCAGTCTTAACAAGAATAGAGAGTACTTCAGCAGTACTCCTGTAAAAAGTATATTAATTTTAAAAGGTAGCTTTCAAAAAACACCCAAACGTCCCCTTTCTAATACCCTGATAACAATTATAACCATCATTGTGTTCTTAAGTAACACCTTTTACTTGAGACTTTCATCTACCAACCAGAAACTACCATAATACGCAAAACAGGTGCAGATACGCACCAGATACTTACTGCCTGTGCTCTTACACTCTTAAAAACTCTAAGAGTTTCTCATTAAACTAAACCCAAACCTACCTAATTTTATCTTTGAATCTCAATTCAGTCTGATACAGAAAACTTAGTACTAACCAGGAATTAAAAAGTCACTTAAGGATCCTGGCCCTGTTACAAATACTTTATGTGCCGAGAAGTATGAAGATGTAATGACGACACATTAAGAGGGAGACTTACGTCTGATGTATTAATAACAGTTGTAATAATATATATCTTTGAGATCAGCTTTTCTATTTCAGCTGTTTCTCCTTGGAGTATTAACCAGCTCTTATTATATATTATAACCAGCATTTGCTAAATACCAAGCCAATGACCAAGAAGTTCATCACTTTTTAACGTCACTAGTGCATCCTTTCAATGGGCTAATCGGGCAACACTGGAAAGAATAAACCCAAACCCCATGGTATAACATCAGCCAAAAAGTTGTGTTATTTCCAACACATACGCAGTTAAAGGGCACAAATACACAATCCCCACTTCATTCTTCAGCTAACTAAGGTTTTAAAGAGCACTACTTTGAAACTCGTACGTATGTGTAACAGAAGCAGAAATGCTAGTAGGCTACTTTACCTGGTCGTGGTACAGGCTGTGCAGCTGGAGTTTGTGTTTTTCGAGCAGAAGCACCTTCCTGTTAAAACACAGAAGAGGTAACATTACTGGCTGGCCTTCTTCCCAGGCACTTGGAGTGTTTAAAATGAACACAGAGCTACAGAGTATCATGAAAATGAGGGCAACGTGTTCCCATCAAAGAGAAGAAAGAAAAAGAGAGAAAATATTCAAAACTCTTTTCAGATTCCATTTTAGACTTGGGCAGGGTGGGGGGTGGAAGACCACCTCAATCTTTTACAGGTTTACATTTTAACCATCAAATGCCAATAAGAAGCTTTTTAAAAATATATTTAAAGAAATATTTTCTATTTACAGCATTGTTTCACTTCACCTATGATCACTTTCATGTTTAGGAACATGAATGTAAGCAACTGGTGACAGACATTTCAAAACAAGATCTGCTTACGCTCTGGGTAGAAAACTGGGACCAAGAACGCGCAATGCGTCCCTGTCTTGAGTTTTATTGCCCAGAAATAGCCCTCTCGTGACGACGAGGACTGTTCATGCCTTATCCAATCATCTCCCTGTAACAGACCAAGACCTGCACTACTGTTTGTTCTTGTTAACTCTGCAGAATCCACACACCTCGTAGGAGGAGCGTGAGGTCACACCTGCCTGGTTACAAAGCAACGCTGAATTCCCGCAAGAACAAATCCTGTTCTGGGCTACTGCTGGGAAACCTCAATGAACAAAGCAATATTCTTAGTGATATAGGTTAACATTGTAAAAAATGCTATATATTCCAGCCACTTCAATTTGCAAGGCTGACAGAAAACCTCTTAACGTGAAACTGAATTCTATCTGAAAATTACTTAAACGCTACGTGAAGCATATCCTACAACCGTGACACACTCAGAACGGTCAGAGAGCCAAAAACCTCTTGAAAAAGAACTCTAATACCGTATTATCACATTGGTATGTCCGTGCATAAATAACAATACCTTCTGTAATTCAAAATGAAAAAAGCAGAAGAGCAGGGGACTACGCTCAAGAAGCCTTGAGTCCCACAATTTCAATAACACTTAAAGAAACTGCTTTTAAGTTTCCACCATGGATGCTAAAACTCTGTACCATGGTACAAATAGGAAGAGAAGATCACTTGATAAGCCCTTAGAAAATAGAAATTTACTCAAAATGTTTCTTTCCAGTTTAGTCAAAATCAGCCATGCTTAGTTCTAAGAGGCTGGAGCTGGCATTCAGTGCAGCACAGCTTTTTTAACTTTTACTGACAGCAACCTCCTAGTAGTCTTCAGTTTAAGGATTTAACCCCACACTGCAAGAAACGGATTCATCCCAAATTTTGCTGCACTCTTCTCTGCTTATTAAAATACCAACATCTGTGCAGGGCACAGTAATTGTTATTTTAAGACTTACTTTTTAGCATCTGAGAAAAGGTATTTTTGTCAATGTCGTTTCACAATAATTACTTAGAAAACAGTAAAAATTAAAGTACCACATGCTAAAGGAAGAGCGGCAAGAAACGCTGACGGCCTTTGAAAGAAGAATTGTGACTGAGAAACAACAGCAATATGAAAGATCACCTTTCTTTTAACCAAGAAAGTGAAAATAAAACCTTTTGCATCTCTTTCTATAGAAAAGTCTCATTTTCTGTGTGAAAAGCCTGTTAATTGTGGTGCATTAATTACACATTTTGAAGAAACACCAAGAATTCTCCTCTAACATTTCCTTAAATTCACAGCATTTTATGAAATGGAAAAAATAGAACCAAAAAAACCATCAGTTTGCTTGGCTGTTTAGCTATTACTGTCTGCAGTCCCCCGAGTCCATTCCTCTTCCCTCCCCTCCAGATCCTCTAACACAACTTTTGTACCTTCCTTTCCAAATATTTAGTGCCTTCAACAGACCCTGCAGGTCCTATGGCAGCTGCAACAAAGAGAGGGAACCAGAAGCTGCTTCAGAGACACTGGAGTTTCTGGAAATTCTTGCTATGAATTATAACCAAATTTTATCCAAAGTCTTGCTTTGGTTTCCACATGCCTTGTGCTTGTGACTTCTCTCTTCACCAAGACGTCCATAAAGCACCAGACCATACACAGAACCATACCTAACAAAAGAGCTGGCAAATTAGCTTTTTAGCTTTTCATTCTTTCCTCCAAAATGTCTTCTCTACAGCGATTAATAGGAAACTTAGTGCAGAAAACTAAACCAAAAATGCAGAGCTTTGAGAACATCACGACTGAAACCAACAGAATAACCCAAACCCAAAACAACAACAACAACAAAAGTACATTAAAAAAAGTCACATGAAAATATCTGATTAATGGTAAGGAATAAATTCATTTAAACGATTAGATACAAAAGACTGCTCTGCCACTTCCACGTCTGTGACCTTTCTATTTTTCAGAACAATTTCTGGAAATCGATAAGTGATGGAGGTCACTGCTTTTAGTTCTGTTAGTCACTGCCTTAAGACTGTGATAATTTCATGGATGAACCTCATCTTACAACTTCTGTTATTCCAGGATCTTAGCAGAGAAACTCACTTGTCACCTACTGAAGACATAACATCTATCCTCCCTTTATGATTATCACTGGCCTAAGCATCACCTCCTATTACGTAAAAATCGCAGACAGTGTAGCAAAAAAACAACACCACTGGTCAATATTTCAATCCTACATTTCTTAAATTATTTGTAAGGAGACAAGTATACTATTAAGATGAAGAAAAAAGAAGAGCACAGAACAGTGACGGTTGAGACAAGATACAATCCGCGGAGAAGAAAATCTGCTTTCAATACGGACGTCATTAGCAGGATAATTTTGCTAAAATTTCACATTGTCCTGAAAAACAAAAGATACTAAGTGTAGATACAAAGTTGGTGCTTCTCAAAACCAAACAGAGATGTAAGTTTTTCCTAGGACAACGCCCTGGTTTAGGATACAAGCTCTGTTAACAGAGCTTCTGTAAACTTCCCTCCTCATGGGAAGTTTCTCACGTAAGTTACTGGAGTACCAAGCAGACTGTGAATTCAGACTCCAGTCAGGGGAGCTTTTCTTTGCCCAGCTGTACCCAAAGTACCAGAAGCAGCAGAAATCGCTGTTTAGCTATTTCAAGAACATTCATTTCCACAAAGTTTCTGAACACTGACCAGTTTTGCTGGAAGATGACATACCTAATTCTTATGCATAAGCCATTTGAGACTGCTAAGGATATTATTATGAATATTCATAAGTTGAAACTAATTTAGTAGCAAAACCAGGTAATTTGAAAAATACAAATCTTAAGACAACCACTTAATGCCGTATTTTAATCAAAAACATATTACTTGGGTTACTTGTGCTAATTTACCAGAGGAGGTTACATAGAGTTTACTTATGATTTACACTAAATACACAAGTATTTAACCATTCAGAAGCAATAACCTGACAAAGAATGAAATCAGGAAACAGACAGCGAGAGCTTCATCCTTTCCTGGATTTCGCAGCATCATTTACAGACACACCGCTGTTTAGACATTTCAGTGAAATTCACTCTGTTTTTCCTACTATTCGCCACTGACAAAATGTCTGCTGGCCAACTGGTTTTAGTGTGTGCCTTCTGCTATTTAGTCTGAAAAAAATAAAAATCTAAAAATACTAGGTTCACAAACCAATGCAGGAAGAGAAAACAGGTGAGTACACCTGAAAACAACACAGGCAAGTTATAATATACTATACAGATGCAAATGGTTTCAAACAGATTCTTAATACACTTGTCTATCCTCCAAAAGATTGCATATGTAATCTACTTTCATGTATAAAATTCAACAACTTTTAAAAGATCTATTTCTTGCAATATTCCATCTACGGTCAAGCTACAGTTTATTTAGTTACCCAAAAGTGGGGGTTGTTTTGGTGTGTTTTGTTATGAGCTTTTAAAGCCTCCTGTAGTGTTTGTTGAGCTTTTTAATTAAAATAAAAAAATAAACCTTGTTATTCTTTCTGTTAATTTGCAGATATCACTTATTACCAATATTCACCTGATTCTAGGACCTAAATAATAACTTTTCTATATTTTATAAAAAAAATTAAATCAATCAAATCTGTATTTTAGATACCCAGTACTTGCCTTAAGTCTAAATGATCATTAACATCCATAGTTAGGCTGGTTTCATTTCTCAACTAGAATCAGAAATTGCCTGAACATAACTCATGCTACATTTTAGGAAATAAACTCCCTTGTTTTAAGCAATAAATCATGTTGTATTGGTAGAATTCTTTTCTTGGAGTCACATTTCACAAGTACCCTATTTTACCATCCTGAAGGACAAAAAAAAAAAAAAGCGCTATTAGAAGTTTCTTATTGGGGCTTTGCAAGGTACAAATAATGAAAGAAAAAAAACTCAAACCCTATTTCACTGCACATTCACTATCCCAAATGGTTTCTATGTAGAGATCCATACAGTATGCAATTTTTTGACCTTTAAAAATGTTAAGAGCAACAAACAGGACTGACAATTTGATTCCATCTTGTGGCTTTTTTAAGTAAATTTAATTTCTGTCTTGTTCCTTAATAACATTTGAATTGGTACAAGATCTTTATACCCAAAAATCTAAAAATTCTTGGGTAACTTGCATACTCCTGCACAGTAGTAGTACAAGTAAAAAGTAACATTTGATGCGGAAAGAAGTATTAGCAACCGCTCTCATATAAAACATCCACAATTCACCATCCACAACAGAAGACAATTCAACCAAAGAGCGTTCTGTTCATAAAAGAATATAGTAAAATCACAACACTCGGATCAAAAATGGAAAAAAAAAAAAAAATCAGTCATGTGGATGGTAAGCTTCTATAATTATCTTGAAGAACAGACTTCAGTTTACCTATTCAGTTGAAGGCAGAAGAGACTGTAAGAACTCATTTTAATTACTAGTAACTATACTGTCATTGCCCAAGTGATTTCAAGCATTGAACCCCTAAAAATCTAGTTGAGTCAGTCTAAAGGACTAGGGCAAAATCTAAACCAACTGCATATATAAAAAGAGTATTATTTTTCTAGAAATTAAAACTTGCACACATCGCTGTCTGACAAGCGGCCAAAAGAATGAGATGACCTCAAAACCAGGTACCTAACAACTGGTCCAGATGCTCAACTTGAAGCTTGATAGAAACCACTGTATTTCATATAAATAGCTTGGATTCTGAAAACATAGAGCTTTGCTCTAAAAATCTGAAGTCCTTAAAAGCCTTGCGGGGGAAAAGGAAAAAAGTCTTCCAAAGAACCAAGCAAAACGCTCTGAGTTACTCTGCCTCTGGAGCCTTCCCAAGAATTCTCCAACTTCTGTTCGTATCAAGAAAACTTTAATAATATTTTAACTAGTGTTTCACATCATCACTTTACTGACACGTGAAACTGGTATAGCTTATTTGCATATTTCTATGCACACTAATCTGCATATGCAGTTCCCCAAGACATATATTTGAATAATAAATTGCAAGCTTTTAACTGCCTTCCTAATATTAAACTATACTGTAAAAAAATTAGAAATTGGTAACAGGATCTTGACTATTGTGCAAATACTGCTAATATCACAGTCATTTTAACTTCCATTGCTTGTAATATTAATAAAAGGGTCATTTCTACTGTTTACATTGTTTCATCTTCCTTATAGCCTAGAAAAGAGTGGTAGTTTAAGCAGAATTGAAGACACTTATAGAATGAATTTTAAAAGGGGAGAAGCGTACCATTATTTATCAAACGCTTCTGTCTAAGGAAATCACCACCATAGCTTCACTATTTCTTACTTCAACAACTAAAAATCATATTTAATTCAAAATATAAAACTGCTTATACTGAAGATCATGTCTTATCAAGTACAGTTCGAAGAAAAATGCCACCGGAAGATTGCCAATCCTCCAAATCACCTGCAAGAAAACTTGGTGTCCATCTTCTTACAACGATAAAGCAAATTTCATGATAGTTTTCAAAACACTGTTCAACTCCGTATATATAACAGATTTTGCAAGTCTAAGAATGTCATATGCAGACAACCTCTTCTGAATGAGTACAGCATTACAATAACGGGAGGGAGGCAGAAGGGACGGAGGGAGGCAGAAGGGACGGAGGGAGGCAGAAGGGACGGAGGGAGGCAGAAGGGACGGAGGGAGGCAGAAGGGACGGAGGGAGGCAGAAGGGNAGGGACGGAGGGAGGGAGAAGGGACGGAGGGAGGGAGAAGGGACGGAGGGAGGGAGAAGGGACGGAGGGAGGGAGAAGGGACGGAGGGAGGGAGAAGGGACGGAGGGAGGGAGAAGGGACGGAGGGAGGGAGAAGGGACGGAGGGAGGGAGAAGGGACGGAGGGAGGGAGAAGGGACGGAGGGAGGGAGAAGGGACGGAGGGAGGGAGAAGGGACGGAGGGAGGGAGAAGGGACGGAGGGAGGGAGAAGGGACGGAGGGAGGGAGAAGGGACGGAGGGAGGGAGAAGGGACGGAGGGAGGGAGAAGGGACGGAGGGAGGGAGAAGGGACGGAGGGAGGGAGAAGGGACGGAGGGAGGGAGAAGGGACGGAGGGAGGGAGAAGGGACGGAGGGAGGGAGAAGGGACGGAGGGAGGGAGAAGGGACGGAGGGAGGGAGAAGGGACGGAGGGAGGGAGAAGGGACGGAGGGAGGGAGAAGGGACGGAGGGAGGGAGAAGGGACGGAGGGAGGGAGAAGGGACGGAGGGAGGGAGAAATAAAACTATGCCGATGTCATCACAATACTAACAGAAACTAAGAAATACTAATATTTTGTGTTCCACAGCATTCAAATTACAACTTTTGTTTACAAATCTGGTCCTTTATTTATCCATTACAGAATTAAAACTGGTAAGATTACTCAAATTCTGGAACACTGCCACTGTAAAACATCATAAAAACCAGGACTGCTGGATTCTTTTCAGTAGCACTGCAACCAGGTTAAAAGAAGTTTAGCTTAAACATGGAAAAAATGTGACTGAATTAATTGGATTGCTTATAGACAGCCTCAGCGATACTCTGATTCTGCCAAGAAAGTGGTTCTAAGCAACACAAATCACAACTGAATCTAAATGCATGCTGTAGTGACTAGCGATCAGCTAGGGACAAAACCATGTAAATATGCTAAAAGAACAACAACAATAGAAGTTAGAACAACAACATTACTGGAGATGCTTTAGGAAGAGTTAATGAAAGAAATAATTATTGAGAAGTCTTAAAACTTAACGATTACCCCAAAGCTTAGATTGAAAACCGTTCAGAACTGTTCTGAAATGAAAGGTGCTAGAAGGTCCTCCCATAGTTATCCTTGCAGAAGGTATCAGTAAAATGAAGATCTTCATCTCGAGTTTACGTCAGATGCGTAATTTCAGACTGCTGGGACTGCAACAGTAATTCTAAGCAGAAGAGGAGTGTCGGTGACAAAGCCAGATTAATAATGTAAGTACTTCCATTTTCCTGGGGATAAGCTGTTTTCATCAAAAACAACGCTTAATCCTGGGAACTCCAGAGGTTTTGTTTGTTTTAAAAAATAAAGACCTGCCTATTAATATACACCTACCTTTGTGTATTTAAATGATTCATTCCCTTGAGCTGAGTGAGGAGACAAAAGCAGGTATCACTAAACCATGATTTTTGCTTAGAATTCTTTCCCTTTGGGTTAATTGTCAGAGTCAACCTCACATGAATTACTTGGCAATGGGTAAGATATTTGACAAACAGAGTTCAAGAAGGGAATTGTTTCATCTTCTCTACAAGTTGGGTGCAAAGGTTTATACCCTACTGGTTTTCTGTATCCTAAGTTCAGAACATGACACATAATAGAAAACCATAGAACCATAGAATAATGAAGGCTGGAAAAGACCTCTAGGATCATCAAGTCCAACCTACTACTGAATGGCTCTGTGATCACCAGACCGTGCCCTGAAGCGCCCTATCCAATCTCCCTTTGAACACCTCCAGGGATGGTGACTCCACCACTTCCCTGGGCAGGCTGTTCCAAGGCCTGACCACTCTCTCAGGAAAGAAATTCTTCCCAATGTCCAATCTAAACCTTCCCTGGCACAGCTGGAGGGCCATTACCTCTTCTCCTATCATTAATTCCTGGGGAGAAAAGGCCAACCCCCACCTCGCTACAACCTCCCTTCAGAGAGCTGTAGAGAGCAAGAAGGTCTCCTCTCAGCCTCCTCTTCTTCACACTAAACAATCCCAGCTCCCTCAGCCTCTCCTCACAAGACATGTTTTCCAAACTCTTCTGCAGCTTTGTCGCCTTTCTCTGTACCCGCTCCAGCACCTCAATGTCCTTCTTATCCTGCGGTGCCCAAAACTGGACACGGTACTCGAGGGGCGGTCTCACTGGTGCCGAGTACAAGGGCACAATCCCTTCCTTGCTCCTGTTGGCCACCCCATTTCTGATCCAGGCCAGGATGCTACTGGCTCTCTTGGCCACCTGGGCACCCTGCTGGCTCATGTTCAGCCGGCTGTCAACCGACATCCCCAGGTCCTTCTCTGCCAGGAGCTCTCCAGCCACTCATCCCCAAGCCCGTAGCTTTGCATGGGGTTGTTACGACCAAAGCGCAGGACCCGGCACTTGGCCTTGTTAAACCTCATACAATTGGTCTTCAGCCACTCACCACTTAGGCCACTCTCTAGATCTCTCTGAAGAGCCTTCCTGCCCTCAAGCCGATCAACGCTCCCACCTAATTTCGTGTCAACTGGAAACTTACTGAGAGTGCATTCAATCCCCTCATCTCAATCTAAACTGATGAAGATGTTAAACAGGACGGGCCCCAGCACTGAGCCCTGGGGAACACGGCTAGCGACCAAACACTGACTAGATTTAACTCCACTTACCACGACTCTCTGGGCTCGGCCATCCAGCTGGTTCTTAACCCAGCAAAGAGTAAATCTGGCTAGGCCATGAGCCACCAGCTTCTCCAGCAGGATGCTGTGGGAGACGGTACTAAAGTCCAGGTAGACAACATCCACAGCCTTTCCCTCATCCACCAGGCGGGTCACCTGGTCATAGAAGGAGGTCAAGCAGGACCTGCCCTTCACGAACCCATGTTGGCTGGGCCTGATCCCCTGGTTGTCCTGAGCTTGCCGTGTGAGCGCACCCAAGATGAGCCGCTCCATAATCTTCCCTGGCACTGAGGTCACGCTGACAGGCCTGTAGTTCCCCAGATGCTCCTTCCGGCCATTCTTGAAGATGGGTGTCACATTGGCAAGCTTGCAGTCCTCCAGGACCTGTCCTGTTAACCGGGACTGCTGATAAATGATGGAGAGTGGCTTGGTAAGCTCTCCCACCAGCTCCCCCAGTACTCTAGGGTGAATCTCATCTGGTCTTGTACACTTGTGGGTGTCCAGGTAGCATAGCATATCATAACCTACTTCCTCCTGGGTTTTGAGGGGATTGTTCTTCCCTCCATCCTTATCTTCCAGCTCAGAGAACTGCCTACTTTCAGGATAAGAGCTCTGTCTAATAAAGACTGAGGCAATGAAGGTATTAGGTACATCTGGAATTTGAATAACTGTCAACTTACTACAATTTCCTAACATTTTAGTCTCCTACTTTCAACTCTATGCATTTACGTATCTCTAGTTCCAATGCCACCTGTAACTGCTAGCATTAGTCATTCTTGCTGAGTAGTTTTTCCACCAGAACTACCACAGAATGGGAGACTCCAACAACTCATTTGCATAAAAGCACTTCTGATGCACAAACTCTAACCATCCAGAGAAAAGCACTGTTGTTTTTCTATTCAGATCCTTCTTTGGCAACAGCATTCAAAGGGACGCTTGTGCGTACATTAAAGAAAAAGTTGATCAGTACAGAGCAACGGGAAGATCCCACTTACGTCTGCATTCTGTGAACGAGAAATCTGCAGAGGAAAAGGCTTAAAAGAAAAAACAACCTCAGAAAGGTTCCTTTACAGCTTCTGGAAAGACTTGTGAAATGTTTTATGCAGAAAAATATTTTTAAAAGCCTTGCAGGTGCCTAAATGAATATAGATGGAGCCTCAACTTCTGTGGGGCAATTCTTCCAAAAAACCCAAACTGAACAAGCAATTGACTTTGTCCCACTGTTCAACATCTGAATGTAACAGAAACTGATAAGGCTCTTTGCGGACTACCCTGAGTTGTACTGAATTGTGTTGCTAGAACAGAGGATGCTGTAATACTAGAATTCCAATCCATAGCAAACTATTAAAGACCGTAGTTTTTTTCGTGACTGATTGTTCAACCCAGTACCCAGCACCTGTTTTTCCCTGTTTTACTTCATCCTGATGTGATCTCCTTTCTAGTCACTAAAGTGACTAGCTTTTGCAATCCCAACACTCTGGTTGTATATTACATTCTAAGAAAACACAAGTATCATGGGTGGTCATGGACAGAGAGATGAAAGCAATTTTCCAAGTAATCACCCTGGAAGACTTCAACCGTATTCCTTGAGGAGCTAACATACAAAGCTGAAGCGTGGAGTGATGAACCCTTTAGTTGTTTGTGTTGCCTACAAAAGCAACTGCTCAGTTCAAAACCAGCATGAGCTTTCTTAGGATGAAAAGCTTTACCTGCAGGTATAATAAATTGTGATAAAAAAGCCAAGAGATAAGAGGGCTTGAGCGATGACAGTGATGATTGTAAGAATACAACATTCTACCACTACTTTGGGGTAGAAAGGGCTATTTTGAACTGCCACAGGCCAGGGAAAAGTCTAGAAAATGACTCTAATTGCACATTGTCTTGCACTCAAGGCTTCCTATTTTATGAACAGCAGCTGATCTCCTATGCAAGTTCAGCTGCAAAAGAGTAGGGTATTTTTTAAAATCACAAGAGGTGATGTTCTCGAGGTCTGTTCTAACTGGGACAGGGCTGCTTGTAATGCTGAAAGACAGACCTGTGCAGTCTGTTGAGTAACACTGGCAATGAAATTTATACTATCTCAAATTCTCTTCTTAACTGTTTTTGCTTTTCATTACTTTGGGAGTTGTGCACTAAGACACTCCAAGAGAATCTTGTTGGACACCCACTTGCTTCGCTGGCCGTAGTAAAGTTAGTATACAGATGGTAACTGTATGTATAAGAAATAAAGTAGTGTAAAAAAGAAAAAAACAAATGCGTATTGGAGTTATCTGTGCCATTTGCAAACAGAGCAGTAAACAAACCTCCAGTAGAACATCTGTTAAAGCCATCATATCAACAAACAGCCCACTGAGACAGAGCAGATTCACTATCTTGGGTGCTGGCGATAAAAATATTGACAAAATACTGATACACAAGAGATATCTGCACAACATCAGACGAGTTAGAAACAGAGCAGTAATTAACTGCAAAAATTCCTGCGTTAGTCTTCCGTGAGAGTCTTACAATTTCTAGACTGGCATATGCTGGCGTTATCTACACAGAGGAATTCCCACAAATGGGAAAGACTGGACATTTTAATCTTCTTACAAGATAATTAGAATGCTTTCTCTTAACGTGCGTCCTGTCCCAGCTACATAAGTTGACGGGTGTTTTCCTTTATCGTATTAAAACCAAACAAATAGGATAAAAATTAACCAAAGAAACACCATACTCACAAAACCACCAGCCAACCAGTTTTTGTCTTGCTCTTACTCTACAGACCTTACTGCTTTCACTCAAAAAACCCCCCACCAAAACAACAAACCAGACTCAAAGGAGGAAAATACATTGTGTACCATGAAGATGAGAAGTGAACTAAACCAAGATGCACATTTTCTTGGTTGATTAGGAGCAAACAAGCATTTTTGTTTGCTTTTTAACACCGTATTCAAGGCTAAAAGGCACAGGAACAGCAATAAAAACTTCAGACAAAGCTTTTTTGTGATAAAAGCACCTCTAGCTGGGGGGATGGGCCAGGCCATACTCTCGTTGCTGCCGGCCCACGTTCTCTTCCTCATCTCTTTTCCTCATCTGCAACAATAAAAAGGGCTTTGCCAAAGGGTTGATAATCTTGAGTGTAGATCAGTGATTCTGAACAGCGTTTAGGGCAAGAAGATGGAAACGACACAGAACAATCTGTCCTGAGACGCAAAGTGATGTTCATCTTCTGAACAAACTTTTACTTCACTGAAAGTACTAACTCTGTGAGAAGCCAACTATTTTGAACGGACGCGGACTATCTACGTTTTCAAGGCAGAGGCTTGTTCTGTGGTGCCACATGAAAAAGGACTATTATGGAAAGTGGAACGGCTGAAGGTTACATGGGATTGCCATGGTTCTTTCTGCCTGGTGATTTCATACAGTTGTATCAAGTAAAACAAAAGATTTCAGCAGGTTTAACTCCAAAGAAAACATGTTGCTGTATCAAAATGCTTTACATTCAGATTTCAACTAAATAAACAGTCACAGCAGCTCTGACAAAATGCCTTCTAGACTACTGAGATCTTTTCCTTCGACTGTACTATGTAAAAGTTTCACAAACCCCAACATAATTAAGCATCCAGAATAAAAACGTTGTATTTTTGGTGCTGTCACACGCCACTTGAAGTTCTCCAATTCTTTCTCCCCCTCTCTTTCCCAGTGAGAGGGACTGCACTACTTGCCTTTCATTGCAGAACTCTCACTTCAGAACTCTGCTTTATTGAAAATGTTTTTATTTACCATTACACAAGAGCACTCCAATTAGACCTAAATGATTATTTCCACCCCCACCCTTCAAGAAATTTCCACTCAGTGCCAACCGGGTAACTCCGAAAGGTCCAAAGTTTCCTTCCCTAGGTGCAAATGTACATAGATTTAAAATTAAACTGTTTTGCAGGTATCGCTACTACAAAGCACTCAACCACACTACTGTACGTGTCAGCAGAAACAGCCAGGAAGCCGCTCAAATCAAAATTTTTTATTTCCCAGATTAGGATTAAGCCTTTGTACTTATCCAACGGATTCTAAGATTAAAAACAACCTAACAAGCCCCCAAACACTACAACAAATTCAAATCCTCTGGTTTCTACCCAGAGTGACTAGACAGTGTAGTGTTAAACTTTCAGTTGTCTTCATTTAAGTGTGTTCTAAAGACCTGGCTCTTCGACAAGTTCCACAGCCTTTTGATAGAGCTGTCTTACATCAACAAGAAATCACGTATGCGAAGCAAGCAATACAATCAAAATATTAATCATCACATAACAAAGTCCCCTGGGACACAGAATTATTTTAGCCATATATCAGAGATTCCTACGTTGAAGACAAACAACTGGAAGATACTGTATTTCCATCCCAGCATGAATGCCTACTACTCGTTTGCTCCTTGACAAATTTTTAGGTTGGCAGAATTGCCTTCAAATTTTGCACGCAGCAGAATTTGTGTATTATTGCTACAGTGTTATATACCAAACAGATTGTACAAACTGCTCCTAGTATTTGCATCCTGAATAAACACATCCTTCATACCGCTCTACTGTAGAATATAAAAGCCGATGATATTATATGCCTGTATCACGAACTAACTGCAACGGCAATAAATCAGGCATTAAGTTAAAATACAGGAAGGATTCTGGCTATATCACACAAGAGGAATTTTTCCATTCAGCCCTCTGCCTCTACTTTCAGCTTCCTTTGGCATTATTTCTAAATTCCCCGTTCTTCTCTCTTTAGTAGAGAAGATTAAATTAAGCCCTTCTCAAAGTACTAAGACGACAACAGTCAACTTTTATTTTTCCATTTTATACACAATGCCTATGCTAGATCGTCTACCTCCAAGCTTCTATCTATCCATTATGAGATCTGGTTTAGAATACGACTGTTCTCTAAAATGGCTCGGGCACAGCTGCATTTTTGGGAGAGCAGAAGCGCAGCCCTCTTAAATGAAGGTCACAGGATAAGGTCTCATTCATACACTCTGGGGTCATAAAGACAGGATAAGAGTCATACAAAAACTCTACCAAATTTAGAATCTTCCCATTGTGCTATGACTTTATGCAGTCCTCATCCACCACTGTAGAAAAAAAATAATCCCCCAATAAAATGAGCAGACTCAAAGGCATATTTTAAAACAGGTTTTAAAAGTTTTCCAGTAGCTGCCTCTCTCCCTCTGTACACCCCCCTCTCCTAACATGCACATACACACACACTCATCTTCAAGCACTTCCTACTGGGAATAAATGTCTGAGATGACAGACTCTGCCAGTCAGCACAGACCCAGGTGAGGTTCACTCCAACTATTATTTCTGCTACTCGCATGTTGGCAAATATCTGTCATCCATAATGATCCTGGGGATTTCACAGTTGATCTGAAGGAAATCGGCCTTAAGCAGCAAGACCTCTTCAGCTCTCCTTCAGCCCTCACATCTGGCCCGATACTTCAAATAGTTGTTTCGTCTTTGAAAAGTCTACAGTCAGCGATAAAAAAAATACCTAACCAATTTCCTTCTTTTTTTTTTTTTTTTCTTTTTTTTCTTCCCCTCTAGCAATTTGTTGCAAAGTAAGGTTCTCTCACCGGAAAACTGAGTTCTTAGGTGGCAGGAAATAAAAATGAGTAAGGCACTAAGACCAGACAATGTTTTGGAATAGAGTTCGGATTTGAATGCCAAGATCTCAATGAGAGAAAAAAACCCAACAGCACAAAACCCAAAGCATAACAAGATTCCTCTGTTATGCCTGGAACTTTCTCAATGTGCTTAGAAGGGCTTCACCAGTCACAAATAGATTCAATTTCATAGATACCTGTCCAACCATTTCCTTGTTTTAATCTTATGGCACACTACTTTTATGAGAAAAGCACCAAAAGAAAATAGCAGTGTCACCTTTTGAGAAAGGGCAACGTACTAATTTTATGTGCGGCTCAAAAGGCTAGCAATAAGTACAGAAACCAAACACAGTGCTACTTATTCCTTTCTTCTAAAAAAGGCATTTTGGAAATGTAAGAAAAAGCAATTCTTCAAGAGCTAACGCCAGGCTACGTATTTCTTCCTTCTTTTTCAAGTTCTACGTTGTCACAAATACACGTCTGATTTGAAGGAACAGCCAAAACCCTTCTCTTCTCTTCTCAGACGTGTTTGTCACTGACTAGTGCCTCATTTGAAGGAAAAAATCTGAAAATTAGATAAAAATAATAATAAAGGCACGACCAGTAATCGAGGCTGTTCTATAAAAAGCCCAACTTACTATTGCCATCAGACATTAATCAAGTGGGATGAGATATTCTAGGCAGCACATTTTCCATTTGAGAGGACAGAGATACCATGGACTTGACGATTTCCTTAGCTGCGGGCAGCTCTGGGGCAACACGGGCCAGCACAGCTTTGGAAGCAGCACCACCACACAGCACAGAGCTACTATTTATAAACCTTGCAAGTATCTCGTGTATGCCACAGCACTCTTTCGGGAACAAGCAAGGAATTCTGCACAGATTCATCAGACCTTATTAGCTCTGGCCCCGCGGGACCCGAACCGACTCCACCAGGCTATTCCGAGTAGGCTGCTGCATCTATTCCCTGCAGGCTGACATTCCACAAGGTTTATTAGATTGTGTGCACTATCATGTGAATACACAGCTCCTGTTTCAACCTGGCAATGGTCCCAACCAACCTGCTAGTGAGAGAAGTACAGAGATTCAAGAGACCTGCTCCAAACCTCCTCATTGCATCCAGCGCTTCCCACATTCCTGATGGCTCTCCTCACCCATTCGCTTCCCCCAGAGCACCTGAGATAAGCAACACTTGCCTCTTCTTGTCATGAGGCAAGCTCAGCATAGAAGTACAGATACTGGTACATAGCTCCAGGTAACACTATCTAGGGTCAACAGGGGGGGGGGGGGGAAAAAAAAAAAAAAA
>VWZK01006755.1:128525-152925 GCA_013396935.1 Baryphthengus martii
GGGGGGGGGCAAAAAATAAAAAATGTTTTCACCAAAATTTTCTCCATAAGAGGTAATCTAGATTCTCAGAAAAAAAAAATAAAAAAAAAAATCAATCCCTTTTTGTACTGTATCCAGGCCTCATTAAATTAAGAGGGGATTTGTATTCAATTTTATTGCTTTGGTTGCTTACCAAGAAATGTAGTGTAAGTAGAAAGTGACTGTTGTCCTTTTTTCCGACTATTATGCTTCTTACTGATATTAATAGAAATACAGGGCTTTTTGTGTTTGGCAAAATAAATAACTCCGAGGAAACAGGAGATCCAAAGACTGGGGGGGAAGTCAGGTTTGGTCTCCTAAAAAGTTATTTCTTTTCTTCTGCAATGTAAATCATAATACTTGCATCTGAGAAAACGCAGAAATGCGCATTAACCAAAAATGACTGAAAAAGTATTTGCAGAAATCTAAAGGCTTAGTTATGCAAATCCTTGAGATGAGACTTAAAAGAACACGGTCATGAGATTTGTGGAGTTTTTAAGAGGATGACAGGTTTTTTTGTGTGTTTCAGAGGTTTTGTTGTTGACTTTTTAGATGAGAGAGCTCGCAATAAATTTACTCTAGGTCAGTAAAACGGATCAGTAGTGGAAAGTTTTGCAGCTACTGATTAAGAGTTACAAGAATATGCATTAGAGAAAAACGTAAGCTTTAATTTTAGGCCAAATTTTATGAATTCAGCATTATTACATTAAACATATCCAGTTTGTTGTTTGTTTGTTTTTGTTGTTTTTTTTGTTAAGCATATACCTGCCTACAGCATGTGTTAATCATTCTTAATACTATGTCTCGAGATGGACAAGATGCAAGAGACCAGTCTCTGATTTATTTTTCTGTCAGAAGCCACTAAATTAGAGAAAATTTTAAAAAAACAATTTAAAGTTTGAAACAGTTTAGGATCGCAGAAAAGAATAAAAATTGTCTAGCTCCGAAACAGTATTATCTGTCAATTAACATAATATAAACAGAGCTCTAAGGATTTCCTCTAGATCATGTCTTTGACAACCAGGAATCCTGGTGACTGACTCTACATTAGTAATTTGCATAAAAAAACCAAACCTTGGGCTCAGAGAATTAATCTACAATCTTACTCAGATTACAGAAGGAATTACGAACACAATTATTCAGACATAAAGCATTATTTCCACAGCAGAGTTTCCTTTTCCTCGGACGTTGATGAAGTGATGTTATTGTTGAATACCAAAAGTGGGAAGAGGAGTACGCAAAGTTATTTTGTATAGTAACATGATTTTTTTTTGTTCACCAGAAACGTGTACAAATGAATATTTACTTCCAAAGGAGTTTCGTCACAAAACAGAATTAACTTTGAAATAACGAGTTCAATGCTATTAAGCACACCACAGGATAAAACTCAGCACATGCAAAAATCTGCTTTTCATTAATACACACGGAGTGGAAACTATTTTGAGTTGATGGAAACATTAATATGGAACAACAGTAGGAAAAACAACACGAACCCATATATGAACCTGGCTGGTGAAGCTGAAGTAAATCTCTCCAACAAGGCAGTGTGCAGGGTGTCTGCAGCAGTGTCAGTCCCCACAGGGTGCCAAAGAAAGGGCGGCAGGAACTGCCCTGAAAATGGGACTCACTCCCCATTTTAGGATCCAGTTTTCCTGCTAAATATGAACAAATAGCACCTCAATTTATTGCAAGAAGAACTCCTGAGATCACTGCAGAAAGGATTTTTCCACAGATTTTGTTCTTTTCCCCCCAGTTTAAGCCTCCATACTTGAAGAAAAGGCTTCAGGCACTTAAGATCCGCTAAACCTTTGTTATTTCTGTTGTAAGTTTTGTATGTCTCTCAGAATTAGGTGTAAATGAGGATACCCACAGGATGGAGCTGTAGGAATTAATGTACTAAAGCTACCGAGGAAATGTCACAGATGGAAAGAGTCAACACAGGTCTCAACCCCAAGATGTGAATTTCTGACAGCTCTGAAAGTCCAGCTCTTCAATTTCACATTATTTAATATTAACTAAATATCTGCATTGCCAACTTCAAATTCACAACCAGGAATTTTTGAGGCTGACAAAATGTCTCCATAGTCACATATAAACCATAGACATAGGACAGGGGGAAAAAAAATAGTCTACAATTGGAGCTGTTATCTCTTAATCAGAAGGAAAAAAAATAAAAATAAAAAAAATCTCTATGTAGCTCATGCAGCAGTCCAATAGTCCTGGGCAGGAGGTCTGCAACCTGGTGATGCACCTGATTGATCAAGGTTCTTCACCTCATTGGGAGAGTCGTGCTGGATGCCTCAAGAGACTGAAAGCAGAGTAGGAAAAAAAGGGTCTTGCTGTGCCTGTTCAGGAAAGAATCAGGCAGGGAGATGGGGCCAGACAGAAGACAACAGCTGGAACAAGGCATTTTTCCCTTAGGCATAAGAGCTGGTGGCCTCCTGTAGGATGCCCTCTTCCTGCTTCAAGGTATTTGATATGTAGCATCAGCTCTTTGCCAACGTCTCACTTTCTGTAAGAACTTAACAGTTCATTTCCAGTTCTCCTGCTGGTGTGTGAGGGTGGGTATCAGGGGGAAGTCAAAAGGTAAGGAGAAAAATGGAAGCCTGATTTCCACAGCTGTTCTTTAAACTGCCTGCAAATGTTTGGTGGTTTGCTGGTTGGTCTTGTCTCCCCTGCTGTGCTGAATCAAAGCTTCATAAAGTCCCTGCTCTTCTCAGAATGCAAAAGGAACACTTGTGACAGGCAGAAAATACTACTGCTGACACTGGACAGTCTGTTCATCAGGAGAGAACCACGCAACCTAAAATACTGCACAATACAAATGAAATTATATTGTCCATCCACTGGAAAAAAAAAATAATAAATCTGCAGTTAGCACTTGAGATCAGCAATAATTAGATGCAAAGCCCGGAGGAAGACATGAAAAACAGGAATATAGAAAAGAAAGATGTGATAAAGCAAAAAACCAAATTACTGAGCCAAGCAGCGTGCCTGGACAGTTGTCCAATACGCTAAGTTTACATAACGCGCAAAACCAGAACAGAAAGCCAGCAGACTGAAACCATTTGCATTTTGGCTTTGCATGAATTTTGAAGTGCTGCAGACCTGTGCTCGCCACAGGAAACCGGACTGAATTCCAAGAGGATACCTAGAACTGGATATCACTCACTTCATCAAAACCCACCAGGTTTAGAATTATGAAGCATCCTTTTGAATCGCTTCCTATGGCAGCCAGAATAAGAAGCGCTTTCCTGACTTGAAAAGATCACTTGTTTTTTCCTCTCTCTCACAACTTTGCAAAGTTAGGGGATGTGCTTCTATCCCACACGGAATCAGCTGCTCATTAGCAAACCAACCCACAAATGTTTCATAGTAACTAGAAACCTCTAGTTCTATCATCCCTTCAGACTAATCTGCATTGCTGCACTTCTCTTTGAAATTTCAGACATTTAACGTGAACGAAATGATCAAGTTTATGGCTCAAGTGTGATGAGAATAGAGTGTAAAACCTTGATCATTTGTAAGAAAACTGTAGCAAGTGCAAGCTCAGTTTCTCAACTGGCTAAGCCATGGGAAAAATCTATTCCAGAAAATCAGATGGGCAATACTGACACTTGTGGTCATTTCTAGGTAGCTATTTTTCATTCAGCTGCAACCATGTTTGCCATGGGTAAGAAACATGTGGGGATCACAAAGTAGCCAAGCAAGTTACAAATACTCCACAACTCACTACAAATAACTATGGAAGAAGTTCGTTTTGTTGTTTGGGGTTTTTTTTGTTTGGTTGGTTTGTCTTGGTTTTTCGGTTGTTTTATTTTTTAAGCAAAGAACAGAATGGCCACTGGCCACATACATAGTAATTCTTAACACAGCAAATCAAAAAGAAGCATTTATGACACTCTGTAGTAAGCCCTTCCCAGAATAAAGTTTAAAAGCAAAAATAACTAACTATGAAAATGTTGCCATTGATCATTTTGAACTGTCACTTGAAAGATTTTCAGCACACGGCAGTGGAAATAATACTACATTTTACTAAGATAAAAATGGAATAATCTTTGCAGAGTATTCACGGAGTATCCAAAACAAGCACGGTCCATATGAGAAGGTTGAGCAGACAGATCAGTTGTGATGTCCGTAGTCGGTTTAACTTTCACGGGACTTGTGGCCACCAGGCAGAAAATTACCAAGCGGTTCACATCTGACTATCCCAATAACTCTAAATTCATTCAAGAAACCTCTGTTAACGGCATCAAGAGAGAACTTTATTTAATGGCTCAGTCTTAGGGTCTGGTTTATTTTAAAACCAGTTTGACGAGATTCTACTGATAGCCTCTAAAAATCACGTGTAATAAGTTTAAACTTTTGGAAGACACCTTTGTTACGCATAAGTAAGTAAATTCTGGCTAGTTCCCAACTGTCACCTGCCCAGGTTATTCTAAATACACATCTTTTCTGACTCCTTTGCACCCGCTTCGAGCTTCGCAGACCTCACTGAGCACCAAGCCTTCGCTGGCCGGGGTAACTCCGTAGCGTGCCTTACACGCACGCCGCACATCTTCAGATCAGAGTAACTCCTTCTCAGTCTTAGATGGCAGCATTTCAAACACTAACATTGCAGCTTCCAATTTAAGATGTAACCATAGTAACATTACAGAACATACTACTCCTTGGATCAAGAACAAGAAGTCCACTGACCCTTCACAGTGAGATTTAGCTGAAACAAAGCTCATTCCAACCCCTAACGCAGCAAGACCGCACAAACCTTCAGGTCACATTTCTAGTACAAAGTCAGCTCTGCCCTCCTGAAATACCCAGAAACGCACAGTATCCTATCAAAGTAGTAAAGAGCCAAGTGCTATAAAAGAAAAGCAATTTCCTCCTGAAACTTCTGACTCTCTCAAGCTACATCAGTCAGAGCCAAATAAAAAGTAGTAGAAAAATTAAAGCTTTCCCCCACTTTTCCATAGATGAGCACGGGCTGGCTCACCCTTTAAAAGCAAAAAAATGAGTGAACAAAAGAAACTGTTTATTAAGATTTAAGAATTCAATATTCGATTTGTTCACACGCCAAGATGACAAATTTTACACCTATCCGCAGCCAAGAGTTCCACCTGAACTGTAGAAACTATGCACAAGTGATAGAGTCAAACAATTAAAAGCCAAAGCTGATGTCTGTTCCCTTCTGAAAACAGCTTATATTCAGAAAAAATGGCCCTCGGGATTTTTGTACCTTCAAGATCTCTCCTCTCGGGCTCCACCACCCCGCTGACCCTCCTCTCCAATATTTAAACACAACATTTTTTAGAGTGGAGCAGACCCAAGTCTTAACTGATAGGCCCATGACATTTATATTAAATATTTAGGGGATACGCTCATGCTCCTGACAGTGTCCTCAAACAAGATCATCTGATTTGTGAAAACTGTCATCCTGCTAGGAAATGCATATAGTAAATCCAAGACGAGATTAATAGAGAAAGTTAACGTGCATAGGTGATTTAGTCAGGAGGACAGAAATTTGATTATGTTTCTAGTAAATTACCAGAATATGCGTCTAGATTAGGAATCTAGATGCATATGCTAGTCATCTAGATTGACTGCCTGAGGATGCCTTATTTGCTAGTAAAGGACATACCTACACCAAATCCTATCTTCTGGCTAAAAAAAGCCAAATCCAAATCCCCACAAAAAAAAACAAACAAAAAAAACCAACACAAAAACCCCACAAATCAATAAACAAACAAAAAAACCAGTCAAAAACCCCCACAAACCCAAAAAGCAGTCTGAAGAGCCAGTCACTAACTTTTCAAAATGCAATGGACAAACACAATGACTAACATGCACTTGAGTAAGTATGCTGCTAGCCTTCTTATTTTCTGATCTATACATCGTGATATTTTATTTATAACATACAGTAAGCACAATAAGATGCTTTAGCATAGAAGGGTCAGTCATTGCAAGGACTTGTGAAAGGAACACAAGTTTCATTAGGACCAGAAAGACAAATTCTGTTAACCACGGGTATGTCTGTAATAGACAAAAGGTATTTTAGATCCATCAGCAACTGCACCCAAATGCCCCCGATTCTGTAACGCCAGCCTTCGACCTTTACCAAGGAAGAAAGCCATTAACAGCAGAAGAGCAGTGTACCAACATCTTCTTGCACATTAGTCTTCTCCAGCTTCATTGACTAACCTAAGATTAGAAAAAGCAGCTTTTATAGAGTAAGTATGTGCAAAGGCAGTATGATCAAAGAAATAGATTTTTATCTTTGGCATGAAGGCATAAAAGATTTATACTCAAAGAGAGCCAAATAGGTTAAATCAAGCTTCGGTATTTAAACGCTTGTAATTCCTTTGCACTGCAGAACAGCTTTTGGAATACAGGAATAGAACGGCTAGCACTAAAAAACCCCTAGAGATTCATAAGTCACCATGTCAAGGAAAAGTGAAAATAATTTGAAAAAGCCCTCGATCATTCATTTAATAGTCATACAATTTTTATACTATTCACCTATCATTGTGCTTCAACTGAGTACGTATCATCTATCAAATAGGAGCGAGAGCCTGTAAAGCTTTCTGGCTGCCTTTGGATTTACTCAAAATGAATGCAAACAATCACGTGGGATTCAGCCAAGCAGTGACGTTAAATTCTGCTCTGTCAGAAGACAGCATCTGTCAAAGCCCACATTTAAACTGCTGCCTGCCTGTGCAGCAGCCGAAGAACTACGGAATGGATTTTATAGAGCAGAAGCCTCAGTTAAAAGAGCTCAGAACCGTCGCTGTTACTGCCTAGCAACAATGAAGGAAGGAGGAGAGGGAAATCCTCTTACTGAAGGCAAGTGAAGCCCTCCACGCCAGCACTCCCTGCTAGCGTTCCCGTCAGAAATATGGATACTGCGGAGAGGAGAGCACAGCGCTGCATTGTCCGACACGGGAAACACCAGCTGTAAGCGCTCCGAGACAGCGGCCCTGGGTGCCAGACGGCCTCCATCGGAACAGCAACGGGAGCTACTGCCCTTTTGTTTGAAGGATGAACAAAAAGCCCCAAGACAAGGACACCACTTATGAGCAGGGAAGGTAACACAGCGAGCAGCAGACAGATGGACAGCTTGGATACCGCGCATAGCAATCGGAGGGAGCAGACTGCCGGGGGATGTGCGCATGTTCGATAGCATCTTTTCTGCCGAAGCGATGGCGTGCCAAAACTCTTTTCTGGGGCTATAATCCTCGCACCATAAATGGCCTGCCCAAGGAAGGTATGTCAAACCCTTCTGTGTGATACTCATTCGATTGCCTGCTACCTTTTCAGCCGCTGCAGACGGTGATCCCTCCTCATTTGCAGAGCCCTCAGATAACACGGCTCTGAGCAGGGACAACGAATTGGAGGAGGTTTTCCTCTCCCACAGCACAATGTCACTGCCTTACACTTAGTAAATGCATTGCTTACAGTCTACACAGGGTTGGTGCGGCTAGAGAGGAGGGATTAAAGGGATAATGTGGCTGCTGTAATGATTGCTTTTAACCGAGAAATTAAAAACTCAAACCCCTCTCAATACAGGAAAAGACAGTTAAGAAATCCTCTCAAACTAGGTCAGAATTAATCCTTATCTAAAGTAATCTTAAAGCACTGGCAAAATGTCCACAATGTGACACACTGAGAGCACTGAACCATCGAAACAGATCACGCAGTCAAATTACATTATCATAAATGTACCTTCGGACCTTTTTATATTTGCTTTTCCCCTCTCTTTCCCCCCCCCCCCCCCCCCCCCCCCCCCCAAAAAAAAAATAAAAAAAAGCAAAATGTCATCAGGCTAATGTCAGCCAAGCACACACCGAGACTGTGCAAAAGCTTGGACATGATTTAAACCACCAGCAGTGCAACCAGGCAGCACATTTTACAAGTAACATCAGGCTCTCCTGACATCCCATAAGGAAACCTTCAAACACTGTCCTCTCAAAATGGTGAGCACGTAACTTCTCTCATGCCGTAATTACGATTTCTGTTTAATATGAAAACACTGGCTGTTTAACTTGGATTGCAAAATGACATTCCATCTAATTGCCATTCATTTCTATTTATTGTTGGAATTTTAATACTTCATCACTAGTGGCAAACAAACGAGGAATATTTGCAATACAAATTTAAGACCTAAATCTATAGCACTTGAATACACCACGAAAAGAGCTCATCTGCAGAAGCTACCAATAAGCTATAATAAATCACTAAACGTCAATATAAACGTGTAGTCTTTGCCCAAGGCACTGCTAACACGCAATAAAACACTGTAACTGGGAAGAGTTCACAGAGATGAGGATGTAGCATATAACAGTCACTGGTTTCAGATCACTTTTAAGGCATTTAGAATACACTTGCCAGGACTTTTAAAACAAAAAAAATTCTACCCTCCAGCAATACACCTGCAGCAGCTCGCTTAGCTGCCACTTTCTTAGCTGACGTTTAAAAACTTGCACAACAACCCTCCCTCTGAGTCCAAAAGATTAATAAAATTTGTTGAGTGAGCTCAGGCACCTTCCATGAGGCCTAATATGCAGCCGCTGCTGCTGGTTAAAAGAACACCAACTCAGGCTGCCTTTTGAACTCTTCCCTCTAATTAATGAGTTTGCCCACACAGCTCATCAAAATATGAAAATCCAGAACGTGTGAATAGGAAATGAAATGCTTCAATTTGCAGGGCTATAATTATAGGGCAGAACTGAACGTACAAGGAACGAAAACACCAGCAGAGCACAGATCATAAATAAAAATTCAAGAGTCATTCACAGTTTACATATTTGGCATTTGATAATGCATCAGCGACTGCACAGTCAAGTGCCAAAAATGAAGTAGAACTATTATAAAACCTATCTTCAAAATGCAGAGCTACAGTCAACGACAGACTCTCAGAGAACAAGGGGATCGTAGAGAGATCTTTTACTAGACTTGTTCTTTTTTACCTACTGTCAATGGTTGGGTCCTGTTTATAAGCCTCCTGTGAAATGAAATTTTAAATCCTTGGGCAAAAGCAGTAATGCTCTAACTCCAAGAAGCGAGAGAGTAATATTTTTACGATACCATTTGGTGGTGGTTTTAATATATATATATACACACACACATATATTGACAGCTGCTTACATTATTTTTGAACAATGCATCTGATCATGCAGTATTTTTTTAAAGGAGCAATTGCTACTTTTGTCCTTCAAATGCTTAATGCTCACTGCATATTTTGAAATGTTACATCTGAATTACAAAGCAAGAGAGACACAGAGATATCTAGTTTTTTCAGACGACAGCTTTATGAAGCTGAAGAACAGATGTGGGTCCTTCCTCTATTCATACCATGCCTTTTTAAAGGGCAGAGACTGAAGATTTTCTAGGAAAAACCCACCTTGAAAAAAAAAAATCAAGGAAAAGTGTGAGAAATTAATCTTAATTTCTTATGATTTTCATTTCATCCCTCACTGTAAAACTTATCTTAATGTGCACAATGTTAGTATGCAGCCAAAGGGGAAAAAAAAAAAACCACACAAAAACAAGAAATGCTTCAGCCATTACAACTGTCTTTTCTGGGACACTATTTCAGTGCATCATGGAAAGACAGCATCTGAAAACAGTTTTCAGTTTACAGAAATACTTAAGATTCTCGTTTTCATCTCCTGTCATCGGAAAGTAGCTGCACAACCTGAAAACACTACCTCAACTCAAGATTAAGCAGAGATCAGTAATGCAGATTTGCTGAAGTAACTCTATCTAACAGTTGCAGTTTTACCAAGTGGACCAGTTCAGTGTGACAAAATTTATTGTAATTGTTGCTGCAAGTCCACATTCCTAAAATTCTGGTTTCGACACTCCTCCTAAAATACATACGCATGCGATGGGATGATATTTATTCAAGTATTCCCACTGTTGCTCTCCAAATTGGTATCAAACCATTAATTTCCCTGAGATCTAGGGTACCCTTTGAAGTGACATTTCTGTTTGCTTATGCAGAGATATTCTTCCCAAATTGCTGAGTGTCCATTTAAAACTCACTGCACACTGCAGAGAAACAAAAAGTTCTTAGTCCTGAGGGCAGGCTTTGATTTTCTGACCGGGTTCAAGTGATCATAAGTCTTTTACATTGGGGTTTGTTTTTCTGTTTTGGTTTTTTTTTTTGTTTGGTTGTTTTTTTTTACATCATGATAACATCTGAGTTAAAGCAGCACAGAAATAACAGCAAGGAATTCCAAGTTAATTCTCAAACTGCAGACTTTACGCACATCTTTAACAGCTGTGGACTGGAAAACAAATTTCTAGAAAGAGAACTCAGGCCCTGGCAAGCGGTATCAGTCCAATGAAGTGTTTTGTTTTTTTTAAAAAAAAAAAACAAAACCAAAAAACAACAACAAAAAAAAAAAGAGACCAAACAACTTCATTAGCTTGAGAACAAAATCCATGAGCGCTACGTAACAGCGCAACGCCAGGGCAGAGCTGCACGTATCACCCGGCGAGTATTTTGCTGTTTCAGGAAGAGAATTCAAGAGCCGTGTGGCCTTTCCAGAGCCGTTGCCAGTGCCCCAGCCCCAGCTGGAATCGCCACCTCCTTGCTCCTCCTGGTGGAGAGCCACAACTCCGGCTCCGGGAGGTGCCACCTCCCCCTTCCTGCCTAACACTGGGAAGGAGGCATCTTCTGCAGACATCTGATTTTGTTTGTAGATAAAATGATGGGCAGTAATAAAAAGAAACCTCAGTTACGTGTCTCTCCCCACCCTTTCGAAATACAAAATTTCCCTTGCCTGGATGAGGCAGGACGAGGCACACGCAGTTTAATAATGTATTTATTATTCAACTGTTACCTCATTTTAAAGCACTTCCTTACAAAGTAAAATCCTGTCGTTTCCCATCTAACCTGTCACTTAATTTCTGCATTTAAAAACCAATCCAAATGTTGGTTTTAGAAGATAGCAAAGCAATTAATAATTACACATTTATATTTGAAATATTTTTTTCTATGGACTCTTGTTCAACTGTCATCCTTCTTCCTATACAAAACCCCAGGGCCCAGAAATAAATTAGAGCAAATTGAAAATCACAAACGAATTGCTACTGTGCAGTGAAAGGTTCATTTACAGAACGATGTGATCAGATTTTAATATGCAGCATCATGAAGTTGCCATATTGACTCTGCTCTTGAATAGGGACAAAAAAAAATTAAGAGAAAATGAAGCACAGACTACTTTAGCACTTTTCCCCTACAGTTACAGCAGCTGGTAACAATACCTGACGTGTCTGTACGACACCACAACTATAATAGTCACGTACACATTTACAGAGGAAAAAAACCAAACCAAAAATCATGTTCATCAGATAGTTTGCCAGAAACTGAGTGCTGGGTAATTTTCCTTCCAGTTAATAGGAAGATTTACCCAAGCTCCATCACTACTAAAATCCAGGAGCTGAATTGTCACCGGGCTGCGTACGAGCTTGGCACAATGGCCACACGCTCCATTCAGGATTTTCTTTCAATGTGGAGTAGAAGGTTAAAGGTTCCTGAAAGGTGACCGCAAACGTTACCCCGCGTTACCATCCGAGGGCTGTGCTGCGAGGTTACTGGACCCTGAAAATTAATTTTGACAGGTGCTTCTTCTCATCGACTTTCTGAACACAGCCAGGGCGGGTGGAAACATGCCAAGCAGTGTTCGGTGACTAACACAACTCTGCCATCATCAACCTTGCACCAGCTGTCCCACCACGCAGACACGACCATTTTGCAAGAAGGGTTTTTAAACTGTGAGCTGTACTAGCCTCTGCATGTCAAATCAATTTTAATTAATGCCAATAAACCTTCCATCTGGTATCAAGGCCTGTTCATTCAGTCCTCCTCAAACACCATACAGGGATTCCAGTCTGTACATGTGAAGCCATTTACGTTTATTCCACACTTCTGCTGCTACCACAATCAGTTGGGTTTTTGTTCCTTTTTGATCTTTGGTGCCTGGAATGTCTGTCAAAACTTTTAGCATGAAAAAAAAAAATTTAAAAAAACCACCTAACAAATCACATCAACTTCAATCATAAAGTAAGGTTGGCTCTTAGAACAAATCAAACCTAAACAAAATTAACTCAACTGGGTTTATACCTACTCGATCATTCTAACCTTTGATATTATGAATGTGTAAAACCAAAGATTTCTGATCTGCTTTTTTTAAATCTTTGCAGACCATTACTAAACATGAACAAAAGAAGATGAGTACCAAAGAATAGCAGCGGATTCAAAAACAATCGGAAAAGCGTTTTGCTTGGCCATTGTCTCACATCCCATCACTGGATTCTTACAAAATGCTTCAGTGGAGAAGGCGGCACTGCTGCTTTGCAAAGATGACCTGGAATACCAAAAGGTCTCTGTTTCGCACCCATCTCATTGGTCTGATCTCTCTGGTATTTCTTTTTGCCGTATTTCTGTTCTTTAATCATCACGACTGGCTGCCGGGCAGGGTTGGATTCAAAGAAAACCCTATGGCTTACACTATACGAGGATTTAGGTCTACAAGAAGCGAGACAAACCACAGCTCTCTAAGGAACGCGTGGAAAGATGTCGTACCTCAGACGCTCAGGCCTCAAACAGTCACCAACTCCAACAGCTCAGATCTGTCACCACAAGGAGTAACTGGTTTGGAAAATACCCTCAGTGCCAATGGAAGTATTTACAATGAGAAAGGTACCGGGCACCCAACTTCCTATCATTTCAAATACATCATCAACGAGCCGCAGAAGTGCCAGGAGAAGACCCCTTTTCTAATATTGCTCATAGCTGCGGAGCCAGGCCAGGCGGAAGCTAGACAAGCTATTCGACAAACTTGGGGCAATGAAAGCCTGACACCTGGCATTCAAATCATTCGCATTTTTTTGCTGGGGTTAAGCACCAAGATAAACGGCTACCTCCAGCGTACCATACTGGAGGAAAGCAGAGAGTATCACGACATCATTCAACAAGAATACTTGGACACCTACTATAATTTAACCATTAAAACTCTGATGGGAATGAACTGGGTTGCATCTTACTGTCCACACGTTCCATACGTTATGAAAACTGACAGCGATATGTTTGTCAATACTGAATATTTAATACACAAGCTTCTGAAACCAGAACTTCCTCCAAGGCACAAGTACTTTACAGGTTATTTAATGAGAGGTTACGCCCCTAACAGGAACAAAGACAGCAAGTGGTATATGCCACCAGATTTGTATCCCAGTGAACGTTATCCCGTCTTCTGCTCCGGAACCGGTTATGTTTTTTCCGGAGATTTAGCAGAAAAGATCTTTAAGGTCTCCTTAAGCATCAGACGTTTGCACTTAGAGGACGTCTACGTGGGAATCTGTCTCGCCAAGCTGCGCATTGACCCGATGCCTCCACCCAACGAGTTTGTCTTCAATCACTGGCGAGTTTCTTACTCCAGCTGTAAATACAGCCACCTAATTACCTCCCATCAGTTCCAACCGAGCGAACTGATCAAATACTGGAACCACTTACAGCAAAACAAGCACAACGCCTGTGCCAATGCAGCGAAAGACAAAGCGGGCAGGTATCGCCACCGCAAACTGCACTAGAAGGACAAGGCTCCCTCTCACACTTACTCTGTGGGCAATTTGTAAATACCACCGAGCGCATGTACAGTCAAAAATGGATGAACTTCATGGGACAGTCTTCAGTTGATCCCCATCACATAGTGGAGTCTGAAAGTTATTTTTTTAAGTTTCAAAAAACAAAACAAAAAAAAAATATAACTCTCCATAACACTAATAGGATGAAACTATAACCAAAAAGGTTTTCCCAGCCAATTTGAGGAAAAAAAAGACGGTATATAAGGGTTTTTGTGTTACTGTGCAATAATGAGCATGCACACTTTGGTGGTACAATTGCTGATTTACGTGCCAATAAAATATAATTGAGCATATTTTCCACACTAAAATTTTATTTTAAAAAATGCGTTCATAGCTCTAGCTCTCTTCAATGTAATGATTTCTTGTTATCTAGAACTGATATAAAAGGAAAAATTAAAAACTAAGGAAATGCACAAAGGGCAGATCAGTTTTACCTTCAAATATCACCTTAAAATTATTATATGCTTCTTGAACACACTATATATTTAGCCATTTCACATCTTCCATTTAGCAAGACACTATCAATAGATTCTAAAATACTAAGAAAGTACTCCCTTAAAGTAGGTCCACCTTTGGGAAGGTCGCTTCATTTTGGTTCGGAAAGACAGATAAATAAAATTAAAGTTCAGAAAATTGCCACTTTGTCCATCATCTTCTGAAATACAAGTGGTGTTCCAGACTCAACCGCAAATTCAACTAAATGATTCTCAAAGAGTTTTGATTCTCAGAGTTACTTTTATCTAGGAGTCATAGGGCAAGCTCCTAAAAACTGGTACCAAGTACCATTTGCCTTGGCATCACCATGCAAATTCACTGAAGCAGCTATTGCCTTCCTTACAGAACTTCAAGGTAACTCAAAGGCTAATTAGAAATGGAAAATGGAACTTCAAGCCTTTCACTATAGTCTTGAAAATGTTGTTTTCAGGAAAAGAGGGAGAACACCAACCAAGTCTTTGCTATTTTGCTCCTCCCTTATTGCCAGAAGAAAAAAAAAAAAAAAGGGATCAGTCAAGTGAAAATAGGTCTGTCAGAGAAAATGAAGCCACACACCTTCCTTTGTAGGTGAGGAAGACTAGGTCAATAAGACTCAGAGTTCCAGACAGTAATACGGACAAGAATAAAATCTAAGCAACTAAAAAAATTGAAGCCACAATATGTGCCACTGAAAAAAATGGTAAGAAGTAGGTTAAATCTATTTGCAGGCTTCCAGTTTTCTAACAAACAGAACTTTTAACGCTTATTTTCCAGCAGAGTTACAGCAGTTATCAGAGTCAGGTTACTACTGTTTGTCACAGTGCCAGGGAAAGCAATACGCACCTCTGATTCAGCAGCAAACAATGGAACTGTGATTAGTTTTCTGTTTGACTGGGACTTTTTAATGGGATAAAATACAAATATTTGATGTACTTTTACTATTTAATAAAATTGATTATATTTATGGTCTTCAGACTTCATTTTTTATGGGAGAGCTGCTCAGGAAGAAATAAATTCCTAGCTTTAGTATTACTTTTCCAGCGTTCCCTAGTTCTTAAAGCCAGGCTTTTATAACTATGCACAATACCGAACACAGCAGGTTTGTTTATTTATAATGAAAAGATAAATCACATTACTGAGCACTGGCAGCTGCCCTAAGGTTGTCCATATGCAGGAACTTACGCACACGAACAGATTCTACCACACTGGACTCATCCTCTAAAGAAATTCAATAGGAACTCTTAGAAGATGAGCGTAGAAATTTGATCTTCATTCTTTTTTGGTGATCCTCCACCAAATTTTGGCATCTGCTGTATTTCAGGTATGATAATTGTACATTTGTGCATTTATCTCCAAGATACCTGAAACTGTACAAGTATCTGTTTCTGGGGAAAGCCAATGTGTGTAAAACCAGGAACTCTGTACAGAAGAAATTTCTCCAACTCGATTGGAAGTGCATCCACCCTGTTCATGTGCTGACTGTTAGCATTCATGTCACACAGAGGTGCAAGCTGCACTGGAAAAAGGTGTCAGGAGCATTCTTTTCACATGCATTTGTAGTTTTCTTGACACAACCTGCTTCCTTCCTTCCAGCTAATGCAAGCCACAGGTCATATCCTAGCTGGAAGGCACCTGGCTGAAGTTAACTACCACCAAGCTTTACACGACAGTGCAAGTTTTAGACAACCACAGCCTAGCCAGCTACCTCAAGGGTATTCAGTGCTGGAAGATGTATAACCCTGTGAGCGGCCTTTCCCCAGGTAGAGCCAGCCAAGAATACAGCCCATCCTCTTGGAGAGGACTTCAGTACTGTTCCTGCCCTCAGCACTTTCAAGATCGACTGTAATGCACTCCATTTGGATTTTACCAACTCTGGCTAGTTCAAAATGCTGCTACTGGCTTCTGGGTGTAGTCCAAGATGTTAATAACTAAACCTTAAACAGTTTGGCACTCGAATCGCAAAGTTTGGCAGCCAAACAACCTCTCGGGAACTTCGCTTTGGAACTCACGTGTGATGCCGATCTACCCGAGCTTGGCAGAATTACGGTACGATGCCTACAAGCTCAGTATATCACATTTCTTGCCAGTTAAGATACTAGCAAGTAGTATGTTAAGTAAAAAGCTATTTTTAATGCCCTTTTAAGGGTCCAATGTAATTTAAAAAAAATTTATATGAATGTTTGGGTACAAGTTGAAACTACTCCATAAATATATTTGAATCATTATCAAGGCAGCCAAAAGCTACTTAAATCATTTGTACCCAAGTGCTGTTTTCTAGCACAGTTCATTACAAAGCTTTCAGAACAGGGACAGCCGGCATGATGAAATATGCAATTACCAAATGAAATATCTACATTCTATTCTCTGAATGTTTTCAGTGTTTTCTAGCTTGTGTTTAAGTTACTCGCTCACTCTATTAGAATATAAAAACAATGTTAAAAATAGTGCAATAATTATTTATATCACTAAAATCTTTGACAAGCTCTTTCACTTCCTTTCCCCATAAAGTAAGACAATAAAATGCATTTTCATCAGAAATAGGATACAAGCTCGTATCTGATTCTAACATGTCTGAAATACAGTTAAAAAGGGGATATTACTATTGAGGTATAGGCATTTGTATAATATCTCCTTTAAATGTTTTGACTCGTCTGTGCGTCTGCTTCAGGTTGAAAAATACAAAGAGTCATAGTAACTCATAACTCATTACAAGGAAAAAAAAAAAAATGCAGTGTCATCAGTGCCATTATTACAGCAAAGAAAAATATCTTCCAAAAGTGAAGCATGGTAACAAAAAAAGAATTTGAATTCTGTCATTTTTTCCTATTTAACTTTCATTTAAATAAAGATTTACACATGGATACTAGATGGCCAAAATGGTGTCCCACAAAAAACTGTTGTTCATCAACAGAACTGTTGTTTCCACAACCCCACTCGAATCAGTGAGGTGGGTTATTTGCAGATCACGCATCAATAGATTTGAGCATGGAAAATGCACAATTACAGGGAAGATGCTAATACAGAAGCTCCTACCCCTTACATTTGTGCTACCTGCAAGAACAGTATTGTATCTGATTTGCAAAAGCATCACTAATTGTTTACACATTTTTCTAATTTTAAATCTCATTTGTCAACCCCTATTTGATGCTGTCAAATAACAGAAATACATAAATATTGGACAATCACTTAATGACACTACGATAACTGCACTTATCAAATCTCAAAAGCATCATCATCTTTTTCATTTCAGATTGTTCTTCCAAAGCAGCGTGCAGTTGGAGCGGCACGCAGCCTCACCCCTGCTGACCATCGCGATTCTCGACCGCAGATCATACCCAACAGATAGGGAATTTGCTGTGTTACTACAGATGACAGCTCTAGCCCATCTCTAGGCTTTGCAAAACCTCGCCACCCTGCCAGGGGAGCACCGGAGGAAGGAAGCAGGGAGGCAGGGAAGATGCAGCGCTGGCTCTGCAATGCCGTGCTGGGAAAATGTAGGTCAGAAAGCAGAGAACCTTGTCTCTGCTTTGTACCCACAGCAAGAGCGAATTCAAAGGCTTTCCGGGTGGGAGGCTGGGGGAGGGCTGTGGAGGACATCATCTTACAGCAAGTCAGTTAAAAATGCTCTTGAATATAAGAAACCAGAAGAGTGAAGCTAAGAATGTAGCAGCTGCTCAGCACCACAGAGGTTACAAAAAAATACAGGGCAGGCTAAGCGACAAGGGAAAGCCTGACAAGCGAGGCCAAATTAGAAAGAAGGATCTGAATTTCCAGTGAGAAGAGTTTGCACATCTCTTTTAGAGAAAATAAGAATCTCTGAGGTAAATCCAGTCTTCTAACAAAAATTTTAGTTTATTATTGCAGTGCATGCTCTTTATTATGCCCTGAACCAAAATAATTTCAAGACATGACACAATGGTCAGTAACTCTACAGAGAGTATTTTAAATATATTTAAAATATATTTAACTGTTGGCATGCAGTCAAACCAAAAGCAAAGCAAACTAGATCACTTGTACTAAAGATTTACAGTTTACTCTCAAAGGATGAGTTAATTCCAGTTTTCCTTTGTCCCTGGTTTACACAGAAGAAGTCTAGTCTGGTACAATATGGTACCTTCCTTTCAGTATAATGACTGAAAGAAATTTAGCTGAACACAGGCTAGGGATGAAAACTACCACGTTGCTGTTCTGATATTGCCATGGCAACAGTTACAAGAGCTCTCTTAAGCATTTAAATCTGACAGTTTTCATGATCACACTAACTGGATGATAGTAATGATGCATTTTGGTTCATGAGCTAACTGCTGTAAAACTCAAACCACAGGGTACCAACCACTCCCTTCGCTTTGCTCAAAACTGTGCCTGTGGTCAAAAGGTTCTGACCGAGACAGGAACTTGGAATTACTAGTCTGGAGAAAAAAAAAAAAAACAACAACAAAAAAACCCAAAACAAGTCCCTCCAGCACAGGGAGTACTCGTGGCTTAAAGCTTTGCGTACCCTCCAAGGTTTCAATGTGATTGCTTAAGTTGTGCACAGTTGGTACAGGGTGGAGAAGTTAAGACAGCTAAAATCTTTGATGGGATTTTCCTTGAAGGGCCTTTCAATTAGCCTGGGAAGGCTTGAAAGTAGAAAACACCTTCCAATGAGCAGATTGAAATGTTGCTGGTATCTTCCAGATATCATTTGTCTGAGAGAGAAGGAAGAGGAGACCGGTGTTTTTCTAGTCTTTATCAGTCTATAATCAATATACACTTTTTAAAAATAAGAAAACATTGCAAGTTGCTTTACCTTGCAGGAGGCCAAAGAAGGATATACAAGTCTGCCTCAGAGGACAAGTGCAGAAGCACAAGTGTGTTCCTTTCCTTTCTTGTCCCTTTAGCTTTATCTAATATTCATATTAAACAGTTGAAATGTTGAATCATATTAGGTTAACCACTCACTCTAATCTCCCAGATGCTCAGTGTGGGCATAACGGAGAAGTTTCTTTTTCTTTAGAAAGTGAAGTGTGTGAAACATGTTTCTCACTCTAACATTTTGAGGATACCAGCTTTGATATTGTCTTGCAATTAATTCAGTTGAAAAAGATGAAGAAACTGAGGACAGTGTGAAATCCTTAAAGGTCTAAAATTTCCCAAGATCACAAAAATCAGACTATAGAATACAGCTAGGCTTGTAAGGACAGAAGAGATTAATCTTTTCAACATAAAAAACAGTCCTCAAAAAGTTAAGTATTCCCAGCTCTTTCCCTGGTAACACTTTTTAAAGTTTTGTATTAAATAAAAATGAAAAGATACCCATGCCATCATAAAACCACCAAATCTCTCTACTCTTGAAAAAACACGACCCCACCACATCTCTTCTTGTGGAAAGGCCATGTGTTTCCCCTCCTCCATAAGCTCAAAATTTAAACCAAGAAAAAACAACTGCCAGAAGAAAACCTTTCTTAATAAAACACCAAAAAAGCCACCAAGAAAACACAGACCTTGTTCACTGTCTTTACTAAATATTGAACATATCCTGCATTTAAATAAGCTGAGATCTAAAAAATAGTTCGAGACTATGAGATTCTAGGTTTCCTTCAGGATTTATGTGGCTGACATCACTCTCAAGGGAAGCATGAATATACAAAAAAAACCACCCCACCTGCGTCAGAATTTCAGCCTGTTGTGCCATAACATATAGGTTGACGCAAGATGGTAACACAAAAATGAAACACTAGCAAACACCATCTGTGACTCAGTTAAAAATTTAGTACCGCCACTTAATGCAAATGCCAGTCTTTTTATAGGCATTCCTCCAAAGTCCACCTAGGCATTGGGTTTTGTAGACAGAAAAATTCAACTCAATTATCCAGCCTTCTGAATCAAGAAAACAACCAAATTCCCATTGCATCATTTTTAAATTATTCAAGGTATTGTATTGATTGTTTTTTAATGTAGAAAAAGGTAGCTTTATATCTTAGCAATTTAAAGAAACAAGATTACAATTCAGAGCTACTCCTAACATTACTTAAGACTCTAAAATGAAAGAATATAATATACATACCTGAGGGGACAATTAACACATCTGTTCCTCAAAAAGCAAATTACCAACCTTATGCTGTAAGGACACTGAAGCATACCAAAGAAAAAAAACAACAACAAAAAAAAAACAAACAAAAAACCCACACAAAACCAAAAAAAGCCAACAAAAAACACAAAACACAACCAAAAAATCCCACCAAAACCCAAAATCCCAAACCAACACACCCCCAGAAACCGCATTGTTCCTATATAAATACATCCTCAAGAGAAAGTATTTCCAGTAATGCTTCCATTAATATAATGAGAAAATTCTATCTTTCTAATTGGAAAAGCTTCTTAGAAGTTGATGCAGCAGATCACTTACTTCACCAAATCTGAGACAGTTTCTCCCTTTTGGAAGTAAAGTGCGTTACTTAAAAAGCTGATCTCTCTCCCAACTTCTCAAAATGGTAAAAAGAGAAAAAATTGAGAGAGAATGATAACCACAACTATTTTACATTACAAAAATCATGATTTAAGCACCACAGTTTCTACTTCATAGAATCCAGCTGTGAATTATCTCCTTTTAAAAAGCAGGCAAGTCTGCTTGCTGCATCCAGCAAAGGTACGATTTGCTTTCTAAACAGAACTCAGTTGAGAAATGAATGCTGCAAACAACTGGAAATATCCAACTGCCATTAAAGTTAAGAAAGGAATGACAAAGCCCCCAAATTACTGGCAGAAGTAAGTCTAAGTACAACATAACGCTGCCATGTTCATTTGAAAATGCACTGTCTGGGTCCCTCAGCCATTTTAAAAGGTTCTTCCTTTCCACCCTTATCTCATTTTCTACTGGAAGTTAAACAGTTCAAATGATTTATTGTCCAAATTTCACACTAGCAGAGCGGAATGAAAAAAAAACAACCTAGAATAAAGTGCATAATTACATTTCGTCCCTACCCCTCCTCCTATTCATCAAAACACTTTACACACATGAACGTACACTTTACCATCTTCGGCACACATCCCAGAAATCGAGCCTTTTTTAGAAACACTTTTGTTGCATGTTAGACTACTTATGACAAATATTAATATTTTATCACTTTTAGTTCTGTAAGAGAAAAGCATCTATTAATCTTATATTAAAAGTTTTTAATTGTAAAAGATTTTACACAGAATAAAAGGATTTTCCCCTTCGCTTCTTATCACAATATTCTCTCGCACTTGTATTAGCATGTGAGGTACTAATAAGGTCCTTGGATTCATAACACCTTGATTTACTCATAGAAGAGATGAATCCTACAACTTTCATGACAAAACTGATCACCGTGCGCATTAAGTGCCTTTTCTTTTTTGTCCCCACCGACCTACAATTGAATCGCAGGAAGCAGTACATGCTACTGTACTCTAGCTGGGACACAGCAAGCTTATTTTGTCTCGGTTCAAAATGATAAAAAGAAAATACTCCCTAGAGCAGTCATTTCAGCATATACAATTATGATCTAGTTGAAAGTTAAGATCACGTGCAGAGTTGGACGGCGGACATGCTCTAAAAGGATGGACTGATCCCACCATGCCAGAAGGTTGAGTAGCTGCCCTTCACATTGTTTACCGTATCTACATGTATAATGCAGGGTGCCAAATAATTTCCATTTTTTCCTATGACACTTAAAGACTCTTGGGCAAAAATAGCCTCACATATTTGCTGAACACATTTTACACTGGATTTGTCAGTTACTTGAAGAGAAAAATGATCACGATGAGATGTGTTGCTACAGGAAAAAAACAAAAAGCAGCAGCACCTGCTTCCTACCACGGCCAACTAAAACCAATTAGCATTCAATTGGTTTCACTGGCCAATACAGACACAAGAATCCACGATGATAGTTTGTCCCTGGCTTTTAGGAAGTCAATAAAACACTGGAATTAATTTTATAACAGTCCACAAGGCTTTCTTTTCTTGCTGTCCTACTGCCCTTTTGACAGTTACCTCCTCACAGCTGAAGTTTTTCTCAAGTTATCAAAAAAGCTCTGTGGTAACCCACTAGAAGTGAATCTCTCTGAGATGCTGTATGAAAACTGAAGCATTTCTCTACACAGACTCTGTAACAATCTCTGTCACCACCCAAACACCTCAAGAACATTCTCTCAGAGAAATTTCTAGCTGGTCTTGTTTTAAACAAGTGAACGTTAACTCCCTTAACATCACTTTTTCAATATCCCATTGAAAAAACATGATACGAACCTGTCTCATTTTGATAAATACCAAACTGCAGTTTCTCAATTCTCTATACAACATTTTGAACACTTACTAACAAGCTCGAGTCCTTGAGATGTCATCGGAAAACTGCTGGTGTACTGCAGACCAACGATGTGCGTAACAGTGGCGCCAGGCGTTATTAGAACAAATCAAATTGACTTGTTTCAACTGGTTTACCAATGCACCAATACAGACTTTTAAAAGTCTTAATTAAGTATTAATAAATGTTGATTTGGACCTGTTATTACCAGTATTCCCTTCCTATATAGTTGATGAAACTTATCCAACAATTCACAGTACACTACTTAAATTTAATTTACTGAAAAATGTAAAGAGAGAATACAAACTCATCTATACAGATTCATCTAGAGGAATGTTTTAATCTCAGACTCCACTACCCTCCATACATGCAGCATGAGAGTAGAAGTTACCAATAAATTTACTGTGCTGCTGCTAAATACATTAAAAAAAGAAAAACAAACAGCAGAAATACTTGGTAATTACTCTCCATTATTCCAAACTATAAAAATTGAGGCACTTCAGGGAGTGTGACATAGTACATCTCTTTCTATCAAACAGATAGATACAAAATGCAAACCCAAGGAAAGCCACGCTTTTGGGGAAATATGCAGGCAGGACAAGCATCAAAGAAATCGTAAAACAAAATATTCTGCCCTAAGCAGCTTATATGAGAGGACTAATTTTAAGTGAGAGGCTTCAATTGATCAGTTTAAGTACTGGAAATGAGTTTTCCCTTGTGTAATGACAATTTAAGTAAAGTGTGAAACGAGCGCCTATGCCCTAAAACAAACAGTCATTCTATTAAACATTCACAGCAATTTAATTTCCTATTCCCTTCTCACCTTGAAGCCCCCAAATACGCTCTGTAAAACTGAAAGCAAAACCAACTACTCTTGTGCTTGTCAATCAAAATAAAACCAGACGTTGAAACAACCCCTGCAATTTATTTTTTTTTTTTAAACACGCACAAGACAACTGCATTATGAAAACTTTAAAAGGTACTGAATTTACTACCAAATTTACATGAGATCTGTCAAATCTTGAACTGTGCATGCTGAAAAACACGCAGGCTTTACAGGCTAGTTAAATACCACCACAGTTGTGTAAAATCTAGCCAGTACTACCTGGACAGAAGAGCAATAGTTATCTGTGGCTCTTACTCAGATCAAATCTGTAATCCTACGTGAGCAAACAGTGAACAGACACACACAGAGAGCACTAAGAACTGCTAGGGACCTCAGCACACTGAGGAAGCTACTCCCGAACTTCCTGGGCTAACCAACCATCTACAGGTTTGTAATAATTCCAAGAAAGGTGAGAAGTCAAAGCACATTAATTTAAATGCATTCAATTCCCATAGGAATTTTCTAATGCAGGAGTAAATTGGCCTTCGCTCACTGTAAACCAAGGAAATTAAACTACAGCTAACTAAAGTAATTTTATTCCTACAGACATCGCCAGCCAATGGCAATTTAACGCATTATAAGTTATGAATGTTGATGTTGCGCACTTTGGTAATTTGCTGTAATTTGCTCAAGTGCCTTGATATAGATCTAGCCTTAAGGAAGACTTGGTTTTGCCAGATCAGATTGCATCAGCCACCGTATTAGGGAGAACAGGTTATTCCTTCATGGCAGAACTATGAAGCATTTGTTTTCACAGGAAGATGGAGATGATTGTTGAAGACTCTTCACTTCCTACTGACCCCTAGATCCGTTCATGTGGCAAGAGCTTCACCCTGGGAAGACCTGAGGTGTGTCATTACAAGTGAAAAATAACTTAAGGTTCTAACCCTTTAAAACAAATCCTGTATTGGTGAGCTCAGCAGCTAAAAGAGAAGCCTGGGAGGGAGTTCCAAAAAAATCCTCAAGTCCCTCAAAGGCACTGGCTGAGGCTCAAAGGCTACCAGGAGAACAAAAAAAAAAAAGCGCCATGTTTTGGACACAAGGAAGGGGTGGCCTCCGCTCCCCCCCACCC
>VWZK01006755.1:152941-194332 GCA_013396935.1 Baryphthengus martii
CCCCCCCCCCCCCCCCCCCCTCAAAGCTACACACAAATATTGTTCTTCCATTATCGTTTGCTTGAATGCAAAGGCACTTCCAGATGTCTGTTTGTCACAAAAAGATGGGAACCCAGGAAGCCTGGATGCCAAAAAAGACAGGTAAGTTGTGAAATGAAACTGTTCAACAGCTTGCAGGTCAGCAGCAAGTTGGGAGCCAGCTGACAGGCTACAGTGGCTAAGAATGAGTTTATATCAAAGAGAACACTGGTGACAGTGCCAGAAAGCACACAGGTTCCACACTTGAACAGCAGCTTGGCAATAAGGAGTTAAACCTGACTTAAGCCAGGGCTTTATCAAACCCAGATTTAGATAAGAGTATACCTTTCCCTGTAGAAAACCTCTTAAGTTTAAAATATTTTACAGAGAAAAACAATTAAAAAGCAAAATACAATTCACATTACTACCTAAATTGGCACTGAAATATAACAAATCTGCTGCAGATCAGTTGCCGTGAACCATCAACACAGAAAACCAGAATATGTCTTTTTCCTCCACCAATGTCATAATGTCATAAAGCACAAGTTTCAGAATTACCTAGAGTCTTCCCTCCACAACAAAAACAGAGAAAAAAAAAAACAAACCCCCACGTATTTACAGAAAGATGCCTTTCTGCAATTTAAATGAAGCAAAATATATTTTGCCCCACCATCTTCAGACCTTCCAGATAACCTTATTGTACTTTCTTTACTCTTGAGAAAAGAAAACATCTGTCCACCCCATCAGCTTTTAATCTTCTTATGGATAGAATTAATTTAGTTTCCTTCTGGGGAATGTTTTAGGAGAGGAAACTCGTCAAGCCTACTTGAACCAAAGTGAGTCTTGTGTCTTTTTGTTTTAAATCTTATTTCTCAAAGCTGTGAACATTCTTTAGTTATGCCACATTTAGGAAGTATCAATCTCTACACGCATTATTATAGTTTGAATATGGCTTCACTAACAAACCATCACTTCACTGAACATAAGGCAGAAAGTCCTTGAAGTTTGCCAAATACTAAATGTCACGTTTATCAATCATTTTCATTCCCCTTATGAGAGGTATCAGAAAAAGCTTTATTATTTCCTTAAAGGTATGAGTCTTATTCACAACTGAGAACTTTCACAAATATTCGTATACTAGTAGCTATTAATTAAATTAAATTCGTTCTTGACCTTAGCCTGAAGGATGTTGAGTACTTATTACCCTTTATATTCTTTCCCTCTAAGCTCCACATAAACGAGTGACAAAATAATACTTGAAAATGTTTTGTGTGCATTGTAAATTTCCATCTATAAAATGTTCCCTGCACGTGGATTATTGTTATGGTGCTCATTGCTTAAAAGGATCTAATACCTACATTCATAGTTGAAAGAATTTCTAGTCACACTGGTTATTAACATGAGCCAACTACAGGCAGCTTTCCAGAGGAGAAAAAGAAAGGACATTAAGACTCTTGCTGAGAATTGCCAGGGGAAGGAATAGAAGAAACACTGAGTGTGTGGTTTTGTTGTACAGCACAACAACATGCAGACGAAATTTACTCCTATTAAATATTTAGCACATGAAAACAAAGGTGAGCAAGCTGTTTGATTAGGCTATTCTTTCATTAGTCTGAAGGACAACTGTAACAAACAAGTAAATACCATTTTCAAAAGATCTCAGGGATAAAAAAAAGGAAGTTGATTTAAATGTGCAGTTTCACATAAGAAATCTGAGCCAGTTTTAAAATTACCTTTTAAAACCAGATATAACATTATGTCAGGCAGTCCACAGTCCCTCTAGATTTTAATTTCTAGGATAGCATTCTCACTCATTTAGTATTCTACTATGTATTTTACTACTTTAATCTGTATTTCACCTGTTGTTCATGTCCGGATATTTTTGGAAGCTTTTTCATGACATTATTTTCCAGACCTAATTACACAAGTGAAACCTGCTATAAAATGGGTGGTTTGTTACAGCACACAATGTCACTCTCAACCAGAACAGATTTTATAGACCGATAAGAGGCAGCTGTATATACTGTACGTACTATAATGCGTTATATGTACGACTGGCCACAAAACAGTTACCTTAAGGCCTCTCCAAAAGTCTTCTATTTCGCTTAGTAACCACAATAAACCACAATTAACCAGGCAGGCTCTCTCTTTTAATGACCAATGGATTCCATCTGAATGTCAGTAATGCTGCAATCTGTTTGCCTGATTTACACCAACTGCTCCAACTGACGAATCCTGCTGCACGATGCACCCTCAAGTCTCTTTATTCCAAGGGACAGGAGGAGACACAGAACTCCCCCCTTAGGAAACAGATTTGTTAGCAGCCTACTTTAGTTAGCATTCCTTCCCTTCCTCTACAACATGTTTTGAACCTACTTTACAATTTCAATAAAACCTGTAGAGAAGTTACTGCCTCTGGCAATTTTTATACAAATAGCTGGCCAGGGAAATGAAACCCTCAAATGACTGCTCCTGAGAAAAGGCAGGCAGGGCTTCTTCCTCTGCCTCCTCCTCATGGCAGCACCAAGCTACCCAAAAGCAAACATCTAACTCATCAACTGCACTTCCTTTCAGGTCAGAGGAGAGTATGAGGAGATACCCACTTTGCTCAGCTAGAAGAGACTTAGGTGATTATAGAGAAAAAAAATACATTACTTTCATGCACTATGGATAAAACTAGAATTAAAAAAATATATAATAAAAAAAATCTGAATTAAAAGTACTATAAAGTTACAACAACTAGACTGTCAGTTAACTCCAAGCAATCTTATCACAACACAACACCACACTGCTTGGCCACACAAAATTTTGCTTCACACTTCACTGTGCTAGGTAAGTGATAGATGTGCTTCATAAAAGCACATCTATCACTTATTCCCAAAATCTACTCATACACCTTTAGTGAGGAGAATTTTTGCCTGGTTTTAACCTCAAAGAGCCAAAACCACGAGATATCTTACTTCCAATAACACACCCTAAGTCTCCTAAAGCAGCAAACGAACTTGAATAGCTCAATTTTCTAAAACTTGCTCTGCCAAATACAATCACAATATAATATGAAAAAAACCCATGCTCTGTTAATATTCCTGTTGCATGAAGTCTAACCAAAAGTTTGATATCCTAGCTAAACAAAATATGTGTTTGCAAAAAATAGTAGTTGTCTAAGTTGTTTATCAAGTCTTTTCTACTTACAAACTCCTTTAGACAAATATGACATTTTAAGTACATTGCACAAACCTTCATTATTTGAAACAGTAATTACTGAAGATTAGTATGTTCATATGGTAGCAAACAAAAATCTGACAATGGTTTTTATGCTAATAAAGAATGTTTTATACCTCAAAGAAGTTGGCATTCACGCTATGCATTTATCAACTCACAAAGATTAGATATCAGATGGGGATTTAACACCACTGAAGATACTGGTCAGTAAGTCCCAAGTCTTATGTGTATGAGGTTCCCGTGACTGAGAAAACTCAGGAACCTGCAGAAAATCCCACAATCCTTTTGGGAGTAAAGAGGGGCAAAATAGAAAGTGGTGAATGAAAATGAAAACAGACATCGTTCAAAGCTTACCTACGCGCACTTTCAGCTCTATGCAAGGCTCCTCTCAACTCACTTCATTTAGCTGAGCAGCATCTTGAAGAGTTTTAGATGAATAAAGACCAAAGAACCACCCTTCCAGCAGCAGTGATGCAGGCAGCTTCCCCAATATAGCATATTGCTCAGTGAAAATATAAATATAGCTCCAGATGGCAGCTCAGCAGATGGCAATCACAGGTATATTCCAGAAGGCATGCTCAGGATTGCCTAAATGCTAGTGGAGCGAGCCATCACTAATGCAGAGTTCATTAAACAGGCTTCACAGTCATTCAGCTAAGGAGAAAGCCTACACTGGAACAGACCACCTCCAGCACCATCAGAAGAAGGACTCTGCCTATAGATTGTCCTAGTGAAGATGAATAAAACACATTTAAACATCCGGAAAGTGAGGATGCAGATTCCACAGCCACGGCATGTGGCGGCATAAACATCACAGGCAGATTAACATCTGGATTTAGAGGGAACGATAAAAATCACATAGAGACCAGAATAAAGTCAGTTACCTTCTTAAACGGTGCAAGAAGAAGGAATTGCCTTCAAGGCTTAAAAGTATCCCATGTTTTGTTATTTTAAACTGGACCTTCTCACTAGTGATGTTGCACTCTAAACAAAAGTAATTTATTTAATATTTGAAGCAGGACTGAGGCAATGAAACGACAAACCTGGAAACTGTTGTGTGGATCTTAAGTACAAAATACAGTAACAGTTCTTGGCAAACTTGGTTGTGTTTCTTCCACTCTCAGTAGAGCAATACGGGCACATAAAGCCACCTAGTCTGTTAGCCCAGAGCAGGGTAGAGCTGGTGGCAGACTGTTCTGGGGAAAGAGCCATTTCTTCAGCTCAAGGATTTTTTCGAGTTAGTGGCCATGCTCTAGTCGTTGACCCTCATGTACTGAAAACCTCATGGTTATGCCTGAATTACAGCTAAATATGCTTAACATGAAAAGAAAAACATGAATCGAGTGAAAACAAAACTTCCAGGATCATCTATAGAAGACTTATAACTGACAGATGTTAAAATTTTCCTCAGTTCCTCCTGCTGGTGAAAGCCTGCCCAGTATGCCCAGTGAGATCACAGCATGCTGCTGGGGCACAGCGGGGCAGCAGGGCGTGGGGGGACAGCGGGGGCTGCTACACTCACCTCCAGAATAATGAGCAGCTTGTGCACAAAGTGCCTGAAAATGCTGCTCCGCTTCAAAGTCCGTTTAAAATGCTTTCAAAGAGCCTGTTGTTTTCTTGACTCCTCCCTCAACACCACTGCTCTCAAGTATTTTAATGAGGTTAGGACATGGCACACAAAAATGGTGACATGGGAGACACTTAACTACTTACTCACATCTAGTATTTAAGATGGGCTAAATTTTATTTGTTGCTTTTAAAGGTGAGTGTCATTTATCTGTATATTGAGAGACAATGTCCAATTGCACCACACACATCTGAAAAGTCATTTCAAGTTTTGGCACTGAACCACAATCTTACTTCCTCACAAAATACTGAAAGAGATCTCAAGGATTTACCTACTTACACAGAAGCATATCAATTATCTCAAGTCTTTTATACAAAATATGCACATACATCGTATCGACTGCTTCTGCCCCAACACGCTGCCTCCTCAATGGCCCAGTCTTTAAGGCGCCAGAAACTCTGCACTTCCCTTCATTCTACTACACACTAATCCTTAGAAAATGCACCAGTGGTTAAACAACCTCTCAGCTAAAAATCACAAAACTACTGAGACTACAGAATACTGAAGATTTTGAGGGCAATAACAGGAACAACCTTTGATTAGTTAGTGCTCAAAATCTGATAGTGACCACAAATTGATGAAAAATGCTGCTGACTTTAGAGGTGCTGAACTAGTCTTGCAATTTCTCTGAAATTAAGCCTGCTTGTAATGTGGCTTACATAGGGACCCCCTTTTTTATTAGTTGTTTTCTGTTGGAACTCCAGAATGTCTTTGTTTCGAGTCTAATGTAATGTATTTTCTTTAACTACTGATAGTCTCCTATGTTTACTCAGGGTAATTTTACAAATAAGAGACTGGTGTAAAGGCTGGCAGTTTACACTGGAGAGATGGATGTTATTCGTGTTAATTTGTAGGAAAAACATTATCACTAAACTCAGAAGCACTGAAAAACTTACATAGAATTTCTTACCAGAGATAAATGGTTGAACACAGGAATTTGCATTTGAGGCATTTTGCTTGTAGCAAACTCAACTGCGACCCTTGTTGACTATACCTGAATTATCTGCTAAAGATACTCCCGCAACACCTAAAAAAGAGCTGCGTATCCACCTGTTTCCTGAACAGTAAGATAAAGAAATGCCAACAGTAGTTCTGGCTGCTTATGAGTGCAGATAATCAACAACAGATTCTATTACTAGCAGGAAAAAAACAAAAGACAAAGCAAGCAGCCATGAATACTAAAAGAAATCAGAAGTTCAAAACAGGAGAGCTTTCCAGCAATTAGGAAAGGCAACGAAGTCATTTCGGCAAGGGCCTACTGCAATTCTAAGCAGATCTTATTTGCTCGCACCCAAGTTTATAACCACACTGAATCAGCACAGCTGATGACCAGCAAGGAACTGACTGAGAGGAAATCATTCCACAGAACTCCACAGGCTACCACTCTGCTCCTTTCTTTTATACTGAAGTAATGAAAACTCAATAAAACCCACAAAGCTGTGTGCATCGCCGTGACTATTACTGTCATGGAGAAACAGACTATTTGCAAGTGCACACAGTCAAGACAAAGCATGCCCTCAGCATGGAAAAGGATACACTTTAGTACCAATTCACAAAAATCAGATTTATCAGACACGCTCTGAACAAGTAACTTCTCCTGTATCCTGACACAGGTGCAGATAGCTAGTTTGCTCCAATTTTGACATCTCAAGTTGTAGTAACAGTTAAATATTTCACGTATTCCAGCTACAGAAGCCTGTAGCCCAAAATTCAATTTCATTATACGCAAAAGATTGGACCTGCTTTGTAGGCTTCCACTTGATGACGCTGCCTTAGACTCCAAGTTCACACTTCTCTTCAGAAAAGCAGAAGGCTAATGCCCTAAACATGTCAAATTTACCCAAGAACATGTCAAGAGTATCAGCTTAAGATTCTCTCTCAGCACTCCCTCACGCCCTGTGTGGTACAAAAGTACTAACATACTTACCTTCCAGGGCTCTTATTTGATCCATCTCAAAGAGTAAACTTTGCTGCTTAAAAAGCAGAGGTGGCCCTGACATACAGGGGATTATATTTCAGACAAACCTGCAGGTTTCTAAATCATGCTCTGCGATTTGCAACATCATCTGCTGAATAACTAGAGGGCAAGAGCTACCACCTCTAGCTTCCTAGTTTCCAAAACATCATCAATCCAGGCAAATAAAAGGTGCCACAGGTACTAGAAAGAGCTTTCTGAGGAAAATAGCGTGTTATAAACAATTCCGAGTCCAAAATAACGAAATCATGCCTTCACAGTAAAAATCCATTAAATAAATCAGTTCTTCATAAGAGAAAGTAAGTGAGCCAATTAAGCAAAAACCCTGTTACAGGGAAGAACTGCCAGCAGCACAAGTTATTTTAGCTGACATGACTTCAGAAAAAGCCCACCATTCACCATCTGTTCTGGCACAAGTTTTGAATGCTAAGAAAGTTTCCAACATCAGTGATGAAAAGAAAGCAGTCAAGATGCAGAAGTTTTTGTTTTGCTGTTAAAAAGAACAAGCATCTAGGACAACTCCTATTTCAGCAAGAACAAGTTCTGCACATTCCATAAAAATCGTTACAGAGAATTACAGCGAGGCAGAGCACAGTGGGAGACACATCGGGAATGTAACAGGAAGCAAATAAGAGCTGCTTACAGCTTGGACATGAGAAGCAAGTGCGCAGCTCCAGCCCCTGGGTCACCATTTACACCAGCTAGTAAGCGACATCTACAAAGGTTTTTCCATTTGCTAACAAGATGAGAACTTTCAGAAGCTAATGGTTCCACCAACCTTTGAAAGAGAAGACTAACCCTTAAAATAAACTGTTCCCTTCAGACAAAGAAAATAGAGGACAATGTGTGACAAGGAAGTCAAAGAAATCCATGTAACAGAACCAAAGTTGGGGTAGATGGTATTACCCACTAACATTCAACACCCCAACCACAGTGCTAGGATAAACAAGCTCTTCCAACATGCAACTCAACTCAAATGGAAACTAGGGCAAAAATAAGGAGATAGGAAAAGCGAAAGTAAAATACATAATTCATGCATCCCAACGCATTTTTATAATTTCAGAAGCAGTAAGAAATTCTTAATGTCTTTCTACAAATCACTGGTGAGATCTCACTTAGAGAACTCCATGAAATTTTACTTCTCCGCGCTTGAAAAAAAATCTGAATGCTAACTGAAATAGTTAGAGAAAGAAAAAAAAAACACTTACATGGGAATTGAAAGCTTATTGTGAAATAAGACTTGTCTAGCCAAGCAGAACAAGAACTTTTAAGAGAATATGACTGCTCTGTATAAATACATTAATAGAAACATCACAGAAGAAATCAGAAGCTACCTAAGTCAAGGAGAAAACTGTCATGAAACCAAACCTTTCAAATGTCACCAGTTATCTGGAAATCTGAGGTCCAGAGTTTGAATACAGTCTCTAACAAAGAGCTACTTAATATTTCAATTCCTTTGAAATGCTTGATGCGTTCACCAAAGGGATTGTACCAATACTATGGAGACAGCAGATGACACCATGGAGGTAGAATACCATTCCAATGCTATCCTCCATATTGATTTAGCCAAGAAATGTCATGTACTTCTTCATTAAACCTCTAGGGAAAGAAATTCCTTTTCCTTTTCCACCCTGGTTTTGCCTAGCATAAAAAATAGGAACCAACCACAAAAACCCCACCCTAAATAAAAGCATAACATGACATTTTCTAACTGGTAGGAGATAAAGCATTCTATACAGAACAACAATCTGAAGATTATGAGTTAGAACTATCTGGTCCATCACTGTGACAAAGTTTTAGACCAAAACAGACGAACATTTCTATGCCACATAATTAACAGGTTTATTTCTCCCCCACCCGAAACACAAGTATGTCACGGCAGTTTACGAATGAGGTAAATTTTTAGGGCACCCTTTTAATGGTCTGGAAAATAAGGCTCAAAAAAAAAAAAAAAATCCCTTACAAGCTCTTTCTCAGAAAAAGCATTGAATGATAGACAGAGTTTTAATATTTGTCACGACCCCAGATGATGCTTTATGTGCAGTCACGCAATACCTCTTAAATAGCTGTTTAACAAAATCAAAATATAGTTTATGTTGCAAAAAAATTTACTAGTAATTTCGAATCAGTTATATTTTCTTTCTAACAGAAGAATGGAAGCAAGGATAGTTGAAATAACTCTACCTCAAAACTCTAAGTAGTATGCTGAATTCCTAGCTAGGATTCCTAGAATAAAAAAAACCTTAACTGCTTTTTAATGAACTAAAAAAAACAACTTAAAGTTACTATGTATCTCTTCACTTTCACAGTTTTTATATTGACAAGCTTAAAACACTTCAACATTTCCACTTTACTATGATTTATTTTTTTTTTCTTTCTTTTTCCCTCCCCACGCAGAAGTTAGCTAAATGACTTTGTAAATAGGTTCAGTTCTAAGTCAAGCTACCACTTGAAACAGAGATACATGATAGCACAGAAATCTGGCTTTGGTGCAACCACTCCCATCTGGCACGGAGCAGCGCTAAATTCGTGCAAGGTTCAAGAACAAATTTTCAGATATAATGGGTTATTTTCTCCTTTCGCCCAATCCGTTTCTGAACGAGTCTAGAAACAACACTGTTCACAACGATGTAGATTCCTTCCTTAAAATACCCCTTTCCATTTCTCTGAAGTATTTTAAGTCCAGAGGAGGTTGGGAATGAAAAACTTGGGGAAGAAGTTTTGGAGCTTTTTTTTTTGTTCGATTAAAATGTTTTAAAGAAATTTATATTCAAGATACCATTTTATGTTCAAATTAGAAGTGCAAATGAGAAGTAGGGCATGGATTTAGAAGAATGTTTAGTGCCATCTATTTGTCACATTTATAGAGGTATGCAGATGGCAAAAAACTTAATGAGGGCTCTACATAAGTTTTGTAGCATCTGTCCTACTTGCCAGTAGATCAAAACAGCATTTGTTTGGGAGCATTCAACTCACTTGCACAAAAGCAGACAAAAGCTGGCCGAAAAAGAGAGGAAATCTGTTTGAGGGTCTGCGTCTCTCATCTGTGTATGTAGCAATTCCCATTGATAGCAGTGTAAAGTCACACAAAACTAAACAAATTCACTATTATTAAATGCAGAGTAGGAAACAGAACACTACTCCATTCCTTTTGTGAACAGTTTTATCACTTCTGATTACAAAATATGCCCTTCATAGATACACATCAGGCTAGCAAAAACCTGAGTATCTTACTACGGTCGAGCACAAAAAAGGCTACACCTCCACCCCAAGAAGAACCTGCCAACAAAGCCTTCCCAGCACACCTTTTGACTACAGACAAATCCCTTCAGCAAAGATTGCTAAGATGTGCCAAGGCCAAATCCAAATGTTTTAGCTTTTCACAGACAGGAACTTTCATCAATTCTGTCATTTGACCAAAGCAATCTTCCAGAGCCTAGGCCAGGCTGCCAAGAGACAGACGTAGCCAGGTACACTGTCATTTCCAGAAAGAGTATCTAAGAAAGGACTTCTAGCTCACCGTTACAGACTTCAGAGTCATTCCGTGATAGGTGCCCATGGTATCAATTTTAAAGCCTTCCGTTTCTGCAAAGAAAAAAAAGTCTCATGTAAATCATAAACACAGGGATGTCATGTCGAAATGGCCAACACCGGACACATCTTGGAATTATTTTTGCAAAGAACACATCTTGCTCTTGGTAGTGGTTTCAGTTCTGTTCTCAATACAAAAGCTGAGTAGTAATCAGGAAATCTGTGTTTTCTCTAGACAGAGGCCCATTTGGTATTTCTGCTTTCTGTAACCATAGGAAGCTTTCCCTGCTGTTCAGAAGCATTCGTACCACGCCAGAGGAAGCATTTCACAAAGATTTAAATGTAGAATGTTACAACATGCAGACAGTCGCAGAAATTCAATTCACTACAAAATGGAGAAGCACCTCAGATTCCTGGAATGCATTATAATGCAACATAATCCACTTGTAGTGGTATTAATTGAAAAATATATTAAATAAGAAATCTGTTTACGTGCTGGCTATAAAAACATGGCCACTTAATGGGATCAATTCACTTGCAGAGTGTAGAAGAGCAGCACTGTCACTGCCGTATCATACAGACGATAGAACAGGCACAAATTCAGACTACAAGACTAAAGGTGATAAAAAGTGTTGCTCTGCATTTTGGTTTTTGTTTTGGGTTTCTTATTCTAGTAGTTTTAATAAGACTGAATTTATGCTGAGTAAGTGTCAGAAGACTGCAAGTGCTCAGTGACTAAACCTGCTGACACAGGCTTGCTTGCTTTTGAACACTCCTCCTCTGTCCTGTTCTCAGTGCCCCAAGATTCAAGTCAGCTCCTGAATACTGCCACCAGGACTTGCAAGGAATTCTTTATCCTTTTTCAAATTCCCCAGCCTCATTCACTTATCATCAGCTGACCCCATCAACCAACCACTCAATTCATATTTAAAACTGGCATTTTAAATATGAATTGAGTCAAGCAACGATAAGCAAGCGTCTGCCTACACCTAAGCAACTTCTGGGCCATTTCAAATAGACTTGGGCAAAGGTAACTGATACTGTCCAGAAATAGCTATTCGAAATTGGAATATTTTGCCATTTGTTAAACTGCCTTCACAGAGTGCATCAGCATAAAAACATAACAGACCAAAAACAATCCGGAGTCAAAGCAATGCTCATACCTTAACCTACAAAAACTCCAAGAAAAACATTAGACGTTCAAGACTGTTAGAGCTTCTTGCTCTTTTGAGTAAATTAACTTAAACTGAAACCTAGACAACCTTGAAAACAATGCAGATGCTCTGGGAAGCATCTGTGGTTGCGCATCCATTCTTTCTTAGATGAGGAAGATTATCAGACATTTGTAGGAAATGAGGCAGAAAAGTTTCCCAGATTTAATAACTCTCCAGTGCCTAGAAAAAGATACCCAAGAGCTGAAAAATCAATCACCCTTCTTTTATCACACAGATACGTATCTACTTTCTGAATACTGCTTTTGGTTTTACTTTGTCCCCCTTGCCCTCCCAATTATGCTACCAGATCTAACACCAACTACCACGTCGAGAGTCGTTGTGTTACCGACAAGGTTTTGTTTTTACACAAAGGCACCTCGTCTCCATTCCTATTTCATCTTGGCTTCAAGGGCACCTCTCTCCTTCTGCTGGATTTAACATTTCTGAACTACAGAGAGTTGATTCTGAGAAAGTAAAATGCAGGTACAGACAGACATGAATGCAGCTTTTTCTACCAAAAAAAAAAAAAACAAACCAAAAAATCATCAAAAAAGAAGTCTAGCTTCCCTTTATAAATTGATATTGTCTTAACACCTTACCCCCCGACCCCAAGATGCAATTATTCCTTGAGTCTTACCTCAGGGCTCACACAGCTGAACTTGAGCTAAAGATAGTGAAGTTGCAACCAACCAGCACTTTCACGGGTAACAGTTTTCTCTGTGACTATATAGGTCACTCTTTCCAGGCAAGGAGCATATTAATATTTCAGGTAGTGCCTGGAGCCTTGCAGAATACTTGGTAGAGCTCCCCTAAGCTGAAGAGATGCTTTTGCTGACCTGGAGTGACATAAATCAGGGGTGTATAATCTGAGCTGACAGTTGTTTGGGAATTTCAGGTGGTCACCAACAGAGGAACCTTTCCCCTTTCCAGATTGACCTATTTTGGGTTCCTGTGATATGGAGAATTTCCAACTCCTTCAAACAGATGTTCTTCCCAAACTTCAAAGAATACAGCCATCTCTTAAGACCACTGGCAAAGCAGCATTCCCCATCATGCCCGACCTGCTCCAGCTTCTCTCCTCTCAGTACAGATCTTGATTCTATAACTAGTTCTACACACTCATACCCTGTTTCAGTTATTTCCACTAGACTCTTGTTCTAGTTTTTCTCCAATAAAACTTTGCATTCCTTTTCAATTCACCACAAATCCCTAACCCAGGTCTCCATCAGTTGGGAGAACTAGAAGAAACCACTGCCCAAGCTGCCCACCAGCTCTCAAATTTCCTGCTTTGAGCTCTCAAGCAACAGGGGAATGAGATTTAAGTATTATCAGCTTCCAGCTAAGCACAGCGACCCTCCTTTAACTGGTAATAGCACAGGCACTCTTTTCTCAGAATACAGCTTTTTTGACCTGATCCTCTCTCTTTCAGTCTGTGATATTCTACCAGTCAGCACTCGCTGTTCCTACAGAAATAAACACTGCTATAGGAGAGAACCCTGCCACTTAGACTTTTGTGTCTTTTTACAAGGTCTCAACAGTTCGTACACTTGGCCACACAGATAGCACGTTCAGCTCCACTGGCTGTACACAGCCTGTGCAAAGCAGACAACAAATGCTTCCCAGGCAGCGACTCCACTGCGATGGCTGCATTCCCACTTCAGAAACTGCTGAGAGCGTTAGCCAGGGTAATGCAGCTGCTTCTAAAAGACATTTAAGGACCAGGCTAGAAAGCAAAGAGGCACTTCTTCCAGAGCATTCTCCGAGGGTAGACCCTGACGCTGCTGCTCAAAAGCAGCCCTGGGATACAAGAGGAAGGACAGGCTGCAGTGAAGAGGAGCAGAGGAGCCGTGTGGAGCCCCAGGGGACCTGCCCCCAGCACACATAAGCACAAACGCTGCACCATCCTCTCTGACTGAGAATACAAAAGCAATGTTTCTCGCCTCTCTCCAAGGAGCTCGAACCTGTGCTGCTGAGTCATGCACCAGCACAGAGGCAAAATACTAATACCTGGCCAAGAATTAGTTTATAACCCAGGTTTCAAAAATCACAGCTTTGCTGATGGAAATAGAAGAAGTAGCTAAAATTATAAGCTATGTATTAAGAAAACAGCATTTAAGAAAAGAGTCCTTTAAATAAAATTACTGTGATGGCAAGATTTTGGATCCTTATTTTTAAACCTGGAATTAGAAACAGAACAAGTGGTAAAAACACCTAAGAGTCTTCAGTACAGTGGTGTTTTTCAATAGAATTTCAACTAAGTTATCATACACATTTCCTTTAGGCAAAAACCAGTCTGTATAAAATACTTGAAATGCAGGTCTACACTAAGGAGTAAAGAATGCAAGCAAAGCCCAACATTCCTGTATTGCGACAAACCGTATCGCAACTTTTTCAGTTTACCAAATCCAATGTTTTATAAAGACGTCAATATTGTCAAAAACAAATCTGCATGCCTTCTGTCATTTAAAAGAATTAGACCTTAAAAGAGTTAGACCTGGTCATGAAAATATGCACCTGAATGCATCAACTTATCATAAGGACTAAGTATATTTTCCGTTACCGTTTGGGCTTATGTCTCACTGAATAGTAACGCTCGTATGCAAGGAAAAGTGCCTTCCATTGCCTCTGCCTTCATCTAGGTGACTCTGCATTTTGAAACTGCACCTGCTGCAGCTCTAGCCATCCAATCTGGGTGCGAACATGAACACTCATACAACCCGAAAAGAATAATAGCTGTAAAAAGATCCAAATAAACCTGAATTTCTGGAAGATAGGCTAGGCAAACAGAAACAGAACAAAGCAGCATGTCTCTGAAACACTGAAGAGCTCAACTTACAGACTTCATGTGAATTGTGGATGAAAAAGAGTGAATAACCACATCTTTTTTCAGCTGTGTACTCTTCAAATCCCAGACAGCAACATCTCTGCTAACTGCCTGGAAATGATTCACTACTCCACTTCACGCTTGGGGTAATTAAACCACTGACACCAAATTTCATTCTGCACAAGAGTTTACTGAACACTCCTTTTCAGTACTATATCCTACCAAGCAGAAGTTAAGTTTCACACCTAAATTTCTAAGCTACTCTAATTACTTTATAAAATTCTCTGCATATTTCATATGGAACAGCTTAGTAATAACCTTGCAAGTCATCAAGTTCTTAAAATTTTCTCACACTACTAATAACAGAATTTGCCCTACGAATCTGTGTGTCTTTTTCAGCACTCAAGTGACTGTACAGCACTGAAAGTTAGCAAACTACTTGGTCACACCAAGTCAGAAAATAGACTGCAATCTTTATCTAAATGTGAATCTCTTACACATATTCTCTGCTAGAAAGAAAAAAAAAATAAAACAAATAAAAAAACATCCCAGAATCTTACAACCTTAAAAATAAAAGCAATAAATAAAAAGTCTAACAAGACAGTCAAGTTCCGGAACTCTGGATCTTCTGCTACCAGTTCTACTCTCCTTCTATAAAGAGAAATCACACAATGTAGAAGAAAATACTTCTAATGAGAAATACTTTATAAAAGAACTTTCTTAATGAATAGCAGTGAAAAGAAGAAAATTACGGTCCAGAGTCACCTCAAGGTCAAATACTTCATAGTCCTCCTGTTGCCTATGCTGAACACTTGTAACCGATTGAAAGCTAGGAATACTTCCAAAAAAACTGTAGCTATGTTTGAAAATCCAACACAATTGCAAGAATAATTCAAACACAGAATGACAATAGCAGGAAGTAAATAGCAAGCTTCTGTGAAGGGAACCTATGGATGTGGTAAACAATGTCCTATTCACCGTTATGGACTGAAATGTACCTGGCTGTACGGCAAGGCCCTCTCCAATTTACAATAAATAAGACTAAAAGGTGGGGGGTTTATTATTTTTAATAACAATTGGCTTCTCCAATGCTGAAAACTTGACAATAACAGGCAAACAAGTACAGCAGCCCTGGAACGTGCTTCTGCAGTGGAGTAACTTTCCATCTATACTGAGAGATGCACTCAATGGATCAGGAAAGTGTTAAAACTTCAAGATGATCATCCCAGAACTATTTCACACTTGCGAATTCTGTTGCTGAAGAAGACAGGACTGATTAAAGTTTGAACAAGATGGTCTGTGGCATGAATAAAATATCCCTAATAAAGATGCACGTGAATAAACGGCATTCATACATTGGACAAGCTTAGGGGAGTACTATGAAGGAATAATACTACAAAGGCAGAAGTAGAGAATGTTTAGCACAGAACGGAGCTCCATATTGTTGAAAAGAGGGTAACATCGCTAACTGCCAGCATTAATAAATGAAACCAACAGGAAGAAAACAGTGGTCAAGGAAAGTAATAGCAGGGAGTTCACCTCCTCACCTCAAAACCATTTGAGCAGTTCAGCATAATGGGTGCACTGTCAACTAGCATGTTCTTCCACTGTGGAATTATCTAGGCCATACAAGTCCTACTCTGTAAGAGGCATTCTAACACATCTCTTATGGCATATATCACAGAATTTTAAGTTTAAGAACATAAAAAAAAAAAAAAAGATGATTTCTCTCCTGCCTAACCAAAGCTGCAGTACCAAGTCACCCGTTTGAGAGAAAGTCCCCACCCACTGCCCCAGGGCTCGGGAAGCAGCTCCACTGCCTGCAGGTGGACAGGAGCTGATGATTTGCTCTTCAGGAATAGTACTTTACAATTACTAAGCCTCTCACATCTACTGTTAAAGCAATCTAAACCATTCTAGCACAAAGCCTGTCCCATCTGGCATGAAAATCTTACATAAGCCAAGCAGGTACACTGCATAAGAAATTACCATCCAGCACAAACAGCAGAGAACTTCAGCTGCAGATCAGCAGTTTACTTAATGCATCTCATGTTAAAATTCCTAAATTTACTATCCTAGCTCTACGAGCTTTGAATTTTTATGCTAAGAGCAAGACATTTAATAGGAAAATTCTGCATTAAACCACACGAATATTCAAAGAAAAAAAATAGTTCACCTCTTTGCTGCCTGAATTTCAAATCTGCACGACTACTGTAGTATCATATGAAACTGCAGAGAGACAAGCTGCCATCAGGACACAACTAGGAGAGGACTACTGGGAATCCTTCCTATCATTTCAATACCTCTGAGGAAAGTGCAAACAAGTGATACCTAAAGACAAAAAGCTCTCGGCTTTGTTTCAGTTTCACCTGGTGACAGGGATCACACAGTCTTCCCTCCTATCATCTCAGCCAGCCACACACACAGGCAGATTGGGTGAGATGTGGAAACCCTTCAGAGGAACACAAACCGATAGGGTTCAACTTCTTCTCAGGTGTTAGCCATCATTACTAAAAAACATGGATACAATGGTGTAGGACTGCAAATTGTTACATGGAGAACTCAATCATCTTTCTTCTCCTTCAGACTTCTTTCCCAAAATCCCCAATAAACCAAGCTTTCCATCAACACACATAATCCCAAATTCTTCCCAGATCAAAGGTAAAAAGAATAGTCTTTAAGGAACAAAAAATGCCTTATTTTACTTTTCTCGATGGCAGTTTCTGCTTGCAATCTCACTTCTGCACTGAATAACTGGGGGACACAAATTTTGTGAGCAATTAAACTAAAAAAAAACCTTTGAGGAATGAGTTCATTTGTGATAGGGTTGCAAATCATGTGTCTAGTTCAGTTTAAAGCAAATCACATTATGAGTGCTGAAAGGCACAGGAAAACATTCATGGCTAATTATGGCTTCTCAAAACCACCTGCACTGTGAGTTTCAAGTTACAACTAAAATGTTACAGTTTTATAACAGAATACCCTGGAAAACTGTAAGATCTTCTGCTGTTTTCTAGAATTAATCGGCAGCTGAGGAAGATACCTCACATATCTCTCTAGGTCCTCTCTCAAGAAATCCAGATCTTACTTATTAATTCCAGTAACTTCCACAAATGCTTTATCAATACCTCCCATAAGTCAACCTTGTGTTTGAAACACAAAGTACGTGTTGGAAAGAATGTATTTCCAATGCTAGCCTATACTTACCTAACTTGATACTACACCAGTGCTATCCTTAAAGTATTATTTCTCTAAATACACCTAGAAAATTGAAACAAAATTAATTCTATACATGACTAAACCGAATGTAAGAAACAGGAAAGTTAAGGCACATAAACCCGTCCTAGAAAGACATCGGAGAGTTCGCACACATGGCATAGGAATGTTATACGGTTTCCTTGAACAAAAAGATGGTAACAACTTGGACGAGGCCAAACAAACACTCTAAAAACTGCAAACTGAATAGTTCAGCTACAGTTTAAAATGGCAGTCAGCAGCATGGAAGCTCTTGCAGGCTGAGAGCTTTTAGAAGCATGCAGAGGAAGCTTCATTAAAGACGAGAATTATTTTGGTCGAGGACTAGAACAAAGAAGCAACTCCGAAAGGTAACAAAATTTGCCTTGCCCTCTGCAATAAACACAAAAACACCCAATCACAACAAACACTAGATTTGCAAAACAAAAGCACAGGGAGACAGAAACATGAAACACCTAGAAATGGTACTACAACAGAAAATAAAAAAAGCAAGGGGGACAGAAGCAAAATTTTGAGTGAGAATGGCAAATCATCACTCAAGTGCCACCCTATGTGAATGTAAGTGAGACTTCTTAAATGTTGTATGTAGATGATTTCCACCTTCTCTCCAGAAGGGAGCTAATATTTTGCACTGCTGTTACCAGTTTGTTTTGTAATTTAAAGACAGGCAGCAAACTAATAATGTGTACTTGCAATTAACGGAAGCAACTTGTGAAGTAATTGTGACTGATTGAGGACGGGCAAGCTCTTTCATTTTATGCAACTGACACTCATGTTTGCAGCTCTGTTTTTTTATTAATTGTGTATGACCTTCCTCAAACAAATAATTTCTCCTCCCCACAAGAAGTTCTGAGTTTAAGCTTTTAGCCTGCTTCCTAAGAGGAAGAAATAATTGCTAGTAAAGAGTATTTTTGGACCTTATTCCTTGAAAGAACTAAACTTTAACTATGCCTAAAGATTTTTCTTGGTATTTTCTTGCGTTTGAACAATAACGGCACAGAAAATCCCCTAACTTGAACTTTATGATTCAGTCTCATTTCTCAAATATTTATTTTTAAAGTAGCATTATGATCAACTTACCCTCTTTGCCTTTGAATCTTTCCTGATCGTATCTGTTGTAGGCAGCTGGAATAGGTTGCTTATTTCGTAAAGTGGGATCCTAGAAAAGGTTAAATCAGGTTTAGAAAACATACTCAAAAGTATTTGATGGTTTTTCAACTTCATCATGTATTATGTGGAACTGCTCGAGAGTATAAAATTAGTTCGTTTTTGTAAAGTTTCAACGCACTTGCAAACTTCTGATGTATTTCCCTTCAACATCCACTTGCAACCTGACAGAAACAGAGTTTAGAAGTACATCCTGAAAGCAATGACAACAACCTGAGGCAAAACTAAAGTAGTAGTAACAAACTACATTTAGTTAAAATCTGTAAGTTTCATAAATCACCATTTTTTGGCAACATCTCAAGAATTAGTGCAGGGGGAAGAAAAAACAAACAGAAAACCTGTCAACTGACAACTTATGATAAAGCCTTCAGCCATATACACAAAATGTTCCCTGCCAACCTAGTTAATCTAAAATTCTGCTAAACCTACGGAATAAAAACAAAGTTGGAGGAAAAAAGAGGCATTGGGGGGGAAGTGTCAATCTAGAAGCACATTAAATACCAATTTCTGTGGATGGTTTAGTTACGTATTCACAACTACTGCAAACGGGGCACTTGAATAGACCCATGCAAAGTTTACAAAACTCAACACAAAGCAAATGTTTAAATGTTGGAATTCGTCTTGCTATTTCAATTTAGTTCTTTGTTAAATGAAGTTGCAGCAAAACTGAATTCAAATACAATTTAATGGCCTTTATAGCAGACTGCCACTGAATACAAGCATATATCAGGTCTAATAAAACTCAATAGTAAACACCACAATACAAAACTAATCCTGCCTAATACCTAGATAGACTTAAACAATGAAGTTCTAAGTCTGTCCTCCTGATTTACTATAGGCAAAGGAAGGCTGGTTTAAGCTGTTCCTACTCCTGAGTCATGTTCCAGATTCTTAAACATTTGCTACCCTATCTGTCAGGAAAACAGCAAAACATTTTGTTTGAAATGGCAGGAGTCTCATCTAATACATTTTTCGCAAGTAGATGCAGGATGCCAGTAATGTTTGATAGATGCAGAAGCTGGCACTAGCAGTTTCATCTCTAAAGTAACAAGAACATATTGAACAAATTAAACCGATATATTCAACTCTTTAAATACCAACAAATGTAACTTAAGTCAAAGAATATCTACAAAGTTATGCTTGAAAGTTGTGCGTTCGTTGGAACTAAGCTAAAACAAGTTTATCCTGTCATTATTAAATGCTAAACTACTCTCACTTTTGGTATCACAGCCTTCAGGTTCATCAAAGCACCGTGCTTACCGTTGGGGCAGTATTTGGTGCAGGTCTTTGCTCAGGTGCTCGGCCTTCTTCTCTGGCTTTTACCGACTGAAGAATTGCAAAAATATTCTTGGCAAAGTTCTGAAAAACATATTGGATACTTGTGAACCTTGCTGACTATCAGTTTCACAGAACAACGACGCAAGTAGAAGGCATCATTTGCTTAACTTGTGCTTCACAGAAGAACTAAAATACTGTACCAGTTCTTGAAATAGGTACTTTCTGATTACTTTTCTGTGACAGGATTCAAACAGAGTTTTCAGGCATTGCTGTTACCCTGTATTCTTTAAGGCCCACACTTGCTAAATATAACTGGCTTCATTAGACCAGGAGGTAAACCAAACTTGTCAGAAAGTGCTTGTAATCTCCTTCTCACCTCTTGCCTACCATGCCCTTGCAGTCTCTTTGGAACTCTTTGTGCTGTAGAAGGGAAGGAGAAAAAGTTTTACTCCAGATTTCCAGGACAAGCCTCATCTCCAAGGCGCAGGTCTCTATCCACTAATGAGAGCCTGTCTGCAGACCTGTGGCCTCCTGACGGGATGCCTCGGGCACAGTCCCTCCAGGCAGCTTTCCTCCACCTGAGCACACTCAGCTACTCTTTGGGAAGAATCCCTACAAACCCTTGGGAAACCTTCCCCGATTCTGCACATAGCAGCGGAGGCAATTCAGAGAGGCAGCCACCTCCCGTGTTTTCCCGTGCAGCTCCAGAGCAGAGCGGAACATGCTTCGTGGTTCACAGGCACAACCCTATCACTTTGTGGTGTAGTTCTTTTCTTATTTATCTTGAATTACGACTTCACTCCATTTGGCACAAGCAATTTCAGCAGCACAGCCTTTCAGTTTAAATCGGAGGAAGTACAGAAATTGCGTTCACAAATCCTTGATTCGAGAGTGAACCAGGATAATTCTAATCAGGTCGTGCAGGGTTTTGTCAGATAACCAAGTCACTGAGGAACAAATGAACAAATGAGATCAACCTAGGTTTTTAAAATACATCCATTCTGGAAATAATAGCGTAACTGCTTTAATCTAAACAAAAACATAAATTCTAATTCAACTTTTGAAAGGCATATGCTTATTACATTATCACTCAATAGGCATGTTAAGCTAGAGAGATACGTGTAAACAGTCTGTGCCATTACTGTCAATTTTCAGTAACAGTTAATCAGTAAAAGAAACTCTTTATCAATTAAACAAAGTGGCTTTTTTACTGTTGTCAATCTGTTGCAAGGAACTGGAAGACCACCAGAAACCACTCAAAGGCAAAGCCATTCCTTGAGATCTCTCCCATACTCTGGACTAGGCAGCATATCAACCATCATTCTCATCACTGCTGCGCTTTAGCACATACTGTCTCTTGGAAACAACAAGGTATTCTTCTGAAAGTCAGGAGGAGGAACTCATCAAATATGCTCATTAACAAGGGCTCCTAGTGACAATGGCAGCTTTATTATGCTAGCAAAAACAACAAACCAAAAAACCACACTAAACTAAAGCTTTCTAATAATGATCAAGGAGAAACATCTATTTCAACCTCACAGAAAGCAATTCTTGAGGCAAAAAGAAGTAATTAAAGAAAACTATACTACATCTCAATCATCTAAACAAAAGATTAAATCTCAACAGAAAGCTAGAGGCACATACACTGTTACACAGCGTGGTTTATAGGATGCCAAAACTTTCTTAGAGCTAAGTTGTGACCAACTTGTAATCAGATTTTACATTTTAGTATTTCACCGCAGAGAGAAAAGAGCCGAGAAACAACGACAAACCCAAATAAACTCTTAATTGAGCCGGCAATAAGGATTTCTTGTTGGCCATATATCCAACCATGATCAAGAGCTACAGAACGCTGCAGTGTCCACACTTAGAATAGGGCTGAAGGAGGAAGAATCAAGCCCCTCCCACCGCTTCTTTAGACATTAGCAGTATGTCCGAGCATAGCAAGCAAAGTCCTTCACAGCCACTGATGGACTGAAAGGCACAATGCAGCACCACAAACACACTATTTCCATCACAGATTTTCAGCAATTCCCATGTACTGCATGACATGAAAAAGGTCAAGTGTATTCAGAGGGTCTTGTAGAAGTATAGCATAAATTAAATATCTGCTCCTATGGAACATGAACTGATAGAACTGTGTATCTAAAAAACCGTATTTTGCACATTTAGATTTAAAGCATGTATTTAAATCTGGAGGTCTTGATTTAAGGCACCACTTTACCATGCCTAAAAATCAGGATCTTCAACTCATCAGCTGTTCAGCTTCACTGAAGCTGACCCTCTCTCCTTGCTCTTCCAATGCAAAGATAGTTCTAAAGCATCACAGTTTCTCCAGTGTGCCAGGCTGCCCTCAGAACCACAGGTTGGATGTATGCAAGAGGGATATTAAGGAATACGGCAGTGATTCGGGATATTGCAAGCGATTCCGAACACCCTGGCAGAAGGGCTATGGCAACGATTGCTCTCTCTGCACTGTGCTTATTGACACCATCAACGTAACCATCATTTCTGAGCCAGCATCCTTCCTCTCCAATTCCATCAGGTAGAAGTCACAGCTAGAAATATGATCTTGAACGATATAGTCGTGAGGTGAATCTCCCTTTCTGAACTACGTACCCATTCACCTCTCCCATTGTCCTTATTGGCTTTCACTTGAATAAAATGCAAAATGCACCAGAGGCTCAGCTGCACTGAGAGGCACGTTTGCAGAGAGCTCAGGGTACCTCTCAACAGGTTCTTGGCATACTTTTGGCCTGGGCGTACCATGGTGTAAAACAAGCATACTACTACACAGACAATTCTAAACAGAACTACCTAAACAAATAGGTTACCTTAGCTGTGCTTTCGGGACAACAGCAGTTTAAGAAATTCACAGTAAAGTACTGGAATTTATTTAGCTAATCAACTGAGACCAAGTACACGAATTAATTGTTTTAAACCATCAAATTGGGGAACCTATAAAAAACTATTCCTAAAACTGAACTTGTTGTTAACTGCTGGGGAAGAGAAAGTGAAAAAAAATCAGACACTCCCTTTCACAAACAGTTACTCAAGAAATCAAGTAACATTTCTTTGTGTTCCAGTCAAAAGATATACATTGAAGTATTAGCATAGTCCACTCGACTGAACTGAAAACATAGCTCTTAGCCCTCTGTATTTGTGGATTATGTTTTCAGTAAAAAAGTTTCACTCAGCACTTGTTCCTATTCACTCCATTTTTACAGCAAGAGTATTATATATGAAAGATAAGAGAAACATTTCATCTGAAATAGCACAAAGGCTAATTCAGAAGTATGAAACAACAACAGCAGCACAACAACTGCTCAAATATCCCCCTCATACGTCATCCAAGTTTCTATCTCCTATGAATGCACCACATGCAAATGCATTTTTTAATATTTCTGGAAACAGTGCTTAAGAATCTTGAAGTTACTTTACTGAAAGATAATTTAGATTGGCTATAAACATAATGCTACACTCTACAGATTTTTCTGACAAATCTGAGGTACCTGTTCATAAAATAACATAAGTCCAATTTTGGGAATCTGCCCCACTTTTCCTTTAAGTGCTGTATTCACAATGCCTGCACTAATTTCTAACAAAGGAATAGTCTTCCCAGTTCTCCTAGAGCACACTAACAGAGGATAAAGCAGTGTTTGGGAACACAAGCCCTGTGAAGTCATTGCAGCTGTGCCTCACCATGCTAAAGCTATAGGCTCATTCCATTGTAAAGCACTAATGAGGACGCTGGTTGCTATTAACCTGGCACACCTTTGCCTTCTCAGTTTTGCTATTCAATTCACCACGCCGGTGAATTTTCCAGCGTGGAACAATTCTGCCACCTACAGCCCATACAGAAAGTTGCTTTTACAATCAAATAATTTCATTTTCCAATATCCAAAATTTTAACTCTCATACCTTTTGGCTGTCAAAAGTGATAAAAAGATTAGTCTTGCTATACAATTTTTTTTTTATTTAAATATTTTCCAGTTAGAAGATCATTTAAAAGAATTTCCTGAAATTGTGATTCTAACTTTAGTATTAATAACCTCACAGGTACTACTAAAAATACTCAAAAGGTATCAGAATATAAAAACTGAAAGTAAATGAAGAAGTGATTTCTCACAGCATTTATTTCAATTATGTCAGTTACTGTTAAAAGGATCAACCCTACAAATAAAGGACACTAATTTAAAAAGTAAAGTATGCAAATACTAATAACTGCAGGGGTAATATTTTCCAGGTGATAATACAAAACTAAAAATATTAAGCACCATCAAGATGAAATTTATCTGGAGAAAATGAAAAGTCCTACTATGTCATACTTCTCTACAGGAATACAGAAAACCACGAAGGAATAACTTTTTGCAATAGTTCAGCGCAAGGCGCTGTACAGAAATTTGCAATTGTGGGCTACATCCAAGGTAAATGCCACATTCCAGGAAAACACTAATCCCTCCGGCTAGGTCAGCTATCAACTCCATCTCACTCCATTCTCGACTTCTCATTACCCTGCAGACAAACATACCCAGAAACCAGGGGTGGAGTAGCAGGGACATAAAAATCATGAGTATGAAATTTAATACATACAACTCCCAGTCATGGTCTATAAAATAAAGTTAGAGCCAAGTCCCTTCCCTTCTGTATTAACGTCTTTTTTTATGGGTACCCAATACACTGGGCATGACCAATCTGTTTTCCAAAGAAAACTATAGGTAACTTTATGGATCACTAACTTCTAGATAACTTATACATCACAACAGGACTGCAGTAATTAAAGATAGTAAATCTGAAAAGTGAAGGTTAAAAAAAAACAACACACCACCACACATAAAAGTTATTTAGACAAATTACCTGTAACACAAAATAAGATTCCTGTGTGTTCAAAACTTTAGCTACCTGACAAGATACTCAGTCTTATACACAAAGTTCTCTCAAGTAGCAAAAACTGTATTTTGTTACTACTTTCCCTGAGATTCACAGTTTCAAAAGCGTCAGTACTAGTTCTGACATATCTTTAGATAGTATTCCAGTTCAAGCTGATTTAACTTGTACAAAAATCTGACAAATTTAACCTGGTTTCCAAAAATGGGTTCCAAAGTCAATGGCATAGCTAGAGGAGCTCGTTCACACCCTTCTAACCTGCGTAAGCATCTGAAATTATGTCTGCTTCATACAAAAAAAGCACAAAAAACCACCCAAACAAGTAGACGCTTACAGCAGCAAGACACCTTGGCCAAATATTTAATCTGTAGATTGATAACTTTCATGTTTTCTTCTTTAAACATACCCAGCTGTATTGGGTCTGAAGATAGCAACTCCCTTATCCTGATTTTTGTGCATGATTCTGAAGATTAAGAATGAAAATCGGACTGCAGGAAGAGTGAGGACAAACAGCACAGATTCCTAAAGTCCCCAACAATTGTGGCTCTTGAAAGAATAGTAAAGGAATTCAGAAGTAGCTCTAATATCCAGTATTTTTATCGCTTTTGCAATGAGACTAACTTTTCAGTTGGTTAGACTGTCAGTTGACTCCTCAAAACAGCAATGTTACGCTGCACACCTTTAGCCTAATGTGAAGGTAAATTGCTTTAAACAATACATCCTCTCCAGTAGTTCTAAAACTAAGCTACTAAGAGAGGAAAAACCCTCTTAGACTAAACAGATGCAATTTAGCTCTGAAAAGGGATTACATAAAAATGTCACATTATTCATAAAAACTACAAGACTACACTACAGACTTGGGGAAGGCCAAGAGATGTTTAAAACAGACAAGTGCAAGATGACTCATCCACCAGTGATTAAATCAAACACTATTTCCAAAATACGGCAGAACTGCATATTAATCAGACAGACATTTACGGAAAAAGCACCTCGACAAAAAGTTCTCAGCAAAACATAAAAATAAGCAAGCAGACAAATGCAAATTCTAGAAATCTTACAAACAAAATGTCCTGGTTTGAGTTAGAACAGAACGATTCTGTTCAGTGATTTTACTCTTCAGCTCAGTTCCTTTAACTCCCTGCACTTTCTGAAGTTAGCAGCCTGTTTTTGCAGGCAGTGCTGCTTCTGGCAGGAATAACGTTCGATGTTTAGAGTTAGCACCAGGGACTGGTGTGCAGACCAAGGCCACTGCTAGATGCTGTGTACCACATTGCGCGGTGCAGAAAGGAAAAGCTGCACCAGCAGGGAGGAGGGGACAGATGGGTGCTCTTAAACTGGCCAGCGGAGTGTTCCATCCCATAGACGCCATATTCGGCGGCTGGGGGCTCTTGCTCTGGGTCCTTGCTCGGATTCTTCCTCATTCACTTCAACGGCCAGAATCCAAAGATGACTCTGTATATTCTGCCTTCGATCCTGATCGGACTGTTCCTGAATCCAGTACTGGAATCCAGCTCCTGAACACGGTTCCCATCGGCTGCTGGGCCCTGTCTGGGACTTCCCAGTGCCTGCTCCACAGCATCAGTGGTGACAGTGACGTAACTGCCATCCAGGGAGGTTTGGGTTCCATACTGGTTTTCTATATATTTGTATATATTCCATCTTATTCTTATTATTTTCCTTTTCATTCAAGCTGTTCTAGTTTCCTTCTCTAATCGCTAAGTCTCTCTTCCTTATTCCTTTTCTCTTCCCCTTTGGGGAGGGAAGGGGGAGAGCGTCTGTTAGGTTTTGGGGCTGCCCTGACCCTAAACCGCAACACAAAAGTAGACTGGTGAACTGAAATGTCTGATATTACAAACAACAGGAATCTCACAAAAACCATTAAAAAGACAAGAAGGGATCGATGTAACACCTCATCAAAAGGTAGTAATTACGAGAGCCTGCAGTTATTACTTAGTAGGTTAGAGAAGTGTCAAGAGATAACAAAATGGAAAGCACCTCCTGATTTAGTCCATAGTACCTACTTCAGAGAGGTAGCTGCTGAAGAATATTCTACAGCCCAAGTATCAATGCACTCAAATTCAACACTCTTGTTCATTTTTCGTTGACAAGACAGCCAGAAAAAAAATCCACCCTTACAGTTTCAACAAGGGGAGTGACAATAACGATGCTATCAAAAGATAATTAAAAGCAGCATCTAAAAGGGCAGAATATTAGTATCCTGAAAACATCATTGGAGACTTAAAAAAAAAATCCTGCCACAGTTCTATAAAGCAAAAACGGTTATTTGAAGTAAAAATCAAGCTTCAGAACCAGAAAGTGTGTCCAAAAGGACAAACAGTCAATACTCAACAAATACATTTCAGACTATTGCCGTCTCCAGTGAATTTTGAGGAGCATCTTGCTGGAGGAATTCGTAGGTTTTTCGAGCACATCAAAACCAGAGGAAACCTGCCAGAAAGCTGATAAGGACAATAGATTGTTTTCATTTTGCTGTGGCCTGACCTTCCCGGTGTTTTCCTTTTGCATCTTACGCTATCTCTGCATTTTCATTTATAACAGAGAGCAATGAGAAAGTTCACAGACAGGAGCTTTTCTCTGCAGAGCAGAGAGAGCTTGAGGAGCTGTCCAAGAGTGAAGCAATTTATTAAAAGAGACAAAATGGACCTTTTGGGGTGTTCACTCTTGCTCACCATTTACCCCAGTGTTCTAAAGGAGCTCAGGTATTATGAAGTTAGACACTGTGTGGTATGTAAACTACTGCTGAGGTCAATTTTGTTTTTCAACATTCTAGGAGGATTCAGTAGACTGAAGGTAAATCTCCAACAAGCAGATAGTGAAAATGTACAATTAAAATAAAATTATCATCAGGCACCTTAGCAATTCAAGTATCATACAGAAAAATCAAAACAGCATTTGCAGAGGCGTATCATGCTTCCCTGATCAAAAGTCTTTAAATGGACAAGTAGATAAAGAAAGATCTGCCTGAGACAACACATCTGAGTTTCCTAAAACTTTTGAGGTTTTCCCAAAGGCTCTTCAATAAAAGCAAACAAATAAAAAAAAAAAGGACACACAAAAAACCACCACAACCCAAACAGTTAACCAAAAAACCACAACCCTCCCAATCAATCTACAACCAACCAACAAGCCCTGAGCTGTTCTGGGATCCATGACAGCCCTGGTAACAAGCGATGTTTCCCCATCTACTTACTCTCACTGTTACTTGTACAAAAATAGAAACATTAACATTCGATGATTTCTGTCCATGCTACCAAGAATGCTCCTGCAATCCTGCACAAACAGAAATAAAGATTTGCTATTATGCCCATTATACTCATCAGGCCAAAGTCAACGTACGCTGGAGTCCTCTTGTCTTTCTCCCTGTGTTAGGTTTTGCTTAAAACCACTACCTCACCTCCCTGTCATGACAAGGATACTACAATAAAAGGTCCCATTCTCTCCCCAGTATCTTTCCAAGTTTCCCTTGTAAGACACAAAGATATGAATGCCATGAATGAGCCACCGAAGGAGGAAAAGCTAGCCAAATCCCTTCAGTACGAACATTTCTGATGACTAAAACATTAAAGGCTTTTACCAGCTGGTCAACAACAACTACAAATCTTACAGAGCAGCAACACTCACTCTGCATGAAGCACACAGATACATGCCACATCTCTAGTAACTACGCCATAATTCATGAATGAAATTATTCTACTAATAATGCCAAGTGACCAGGTTATGAAAAGGAGTGCGATGTAAAACACTGCTAAAACAAAGAAAAAGGGAAATGGGAGCCTTGCTTACTTCTAAATATTATTTTCCAGTGGCAGTACTTGTAGCAAAGGCAAAGGATGTGATTTGAAAATAACCTCAGGAACACAGATATTTGCAGCCCTTTAGAAACTGACTTACTGCTTGGAGAAATTTAGTGCCAAGTATCACTGCAATCAAAAAGCCTAACTGTCCAGCAGCCGTGCTGGCCACCATGTTCTGGATGGCATAGAACCAAGTGCAGCTAAAGGATGAAGGGACAAAAATACAGAGAGAAGTCTCCTCCTAGTAACACTTTCTGGTTTTGTTCATTTCAGCATTTTCTCTCCTGGCTTCTTTGGCGTTTCCCACAGCATCACAGCCTTTGGACTCTCAACACCTCCATGTTGCTGCTCCTATCGCTAACTCCCCACTTGTGTTCAGCTCAGACTCAGAGCTCGTTTTGCGCAGCCCTCCCTCTCAATGGCAGGGCTCAAGCCAGATTTGTTTAAGAGGAATTAAACGATTACTTGGCATCTTTTAAATGGCTGAAGCAAGTATTCCGAGATACGTTTTCGGCTTACTGTAATGAGGAAAGAACAAACTCTTCTGTCACTGTGCCAAGAACCCTCTGAGCCTACCTCTACCTAGAAGACTAAGCATAATCCCACCAATCAGCTGCAGTTAACAAGCGAGAGATAAAGAAAACACAAATTGTGGTTTGTCATTTGGACAATCAAAATAGTTTGCTATCCAGAGCATTACCTTGCCTGTGCTTTGTAAGATTGTAGTTCTTGTCCTCCATACTCTCTCCCTGCTGACAATGTCTCTGGTCACATCCACTTCAGCATCAACAAAACTTCTCTGCTTAAGAGCAGTTATGTCATCATCCAGATCAGTTTTGATAGTGGATCTTTTCTTTGCCATGATTTTTGCTTTGATAGCAGCAATTTTTTCCACTGACATGGCTTCAGACAAGGACCTAGATGAGTAAAAATAACAGAAGAAACTTAATTGCACAAACAGTTCTTCTCAAAGAATTTGGGAACGAGTAACTTCATCCTGCTTAAGGTTTATAGCCATGCTATAAATCATCAAATAGTCACTTGAAGATTACATGAACTTCGCATCGCTGTTTGAGGCATGAGAATCAAACTTCTGCCTAAAGACTTCATCCCAGTATTAGCACAAAAAAATAAAAAAAACACCAAAATAACAAAACAAAAAGATCCCAGCTATAACAAGCAGAAGCATAGATTACTACTGATCACTACTTATGGTAAGAGCGCATTATCCTCTGGTAGCCTACTGCCTTTTCAGAGGCAAGCAGCTCACCTCTGTGAGGAGTCAAACACAGGTGGTGTTACCCTGTGATCTGTTCTCACAACGTTCTCCTTTTTTTGCATGCAAGAGATTCCTCAAGGCAGAATACTTCTTTGAAATAGAGAGAGAACAGTTTTCCCTTGCAGTTCTGCTCATTATATTCGACTGCCTGGATAAACATCATGGCAGAAAAAAAAAAAAAAGCAAAAATGGCAGACCTGGTGGGAGGAAGAGAATCACCTGCTCACTTCTGAAGACAAACTAAATCTCATGCCATGCCATCTGAAATTCCACTCAAGAACAGGAGTCTGACCAGGCACACAGTTCTGCCTCCTCAGACATTACTAATGATAGCACCTAAGGGAGGGAGGCCTCTGCTAAGAGCTTTTGGACAGAAACAGAACTGGCTGCCTTGAACAGCATGAGAATTGTTATCTGTTCTTTAACTAAGCATCATCCGTAAGAAAAATGATTCCTACCTGATCTGCTCTGTTTGCACAATGCCTTCTTTATGTCCTTCCAATCGAGCTGCCAACCGCTCTTTGTCAAGGCGCACACACTCTTCATCCTAGCGGTAACAGCAAAGTTTAATGGTAATGTTTCGTTCCTTGTGCATTTTCGTTTAAAAAATAAATACAATTAGAATTAAAGCTATTCATGTTTTTTTTTTTCTTACACGTTTGCAAGGACAATCCTTATTTCCAGCTATCTTTGCTATGTGCACTTGCACTGTATACAGCTACACACGTCCAGCAAATCTCCTCTCAAGAACCACAAAGTATCATTAGAATAACGAAAAGTAAACTACCATTCCCTCATAAAGAGCCTTGCTCAGACAACAATGGAGAACAACAGAAAAAAAAACAACAAACAGAGATCTTAAAGCTGGCAAACAACGTACACATTCAGGTAGGACAATACATACACACACATAGATACTTCAGGTGAATTTACTAGGCACTCAAATTTGCCCAGATAATGAGTGACATTTTTAGATAACTGCTCAGACTGTTATATCTTGATGCAAATGGTGAAATAGAATTCCTAGTAAATACAAAAAACAAGCCAAGAGTAAGGAAGTCTCCAGTTACTCAAACCAGGTTTGAGACAGATGTGTAATTGGAGAGAGCAGTAGAGATGAAATTTTATGCCATCTTTTCAGCTTCTTAATGCTGGTACCACTTGTGTTCAATCTGCCTTATTTTCTCACAAAACATAAACTAGCAACAAGCCTGTCCTATTGCAAAAAGGCTTTGGAAAGGCTAAATCACAGCAAAACCAGTCATGTCCACCGATCAGGAGAGAACTGGAATCTCCACACTAAGATGACCTCTGAATAACTTCAAAAAATACAGACTGAGCTTCCAGAGCAGCAAGGAAACAAGATGGCCTTAGGCTCATTAGGCTGCTATGCAGAATTTTTAATTCTTCAAGTTATGATGGTGAAGATCTACAGTTTCAAAACATACTGGCATCACAACCCCATAGGGTAATGTAGAACAAAAAAAAAAACAAAAAAAAAAAATCTATCAGATCACCAATAAGTCATCTCATAGCAATCACCTGCTCATGGGCCATTAAGCATGCATAAAGTTTTAACGCTTCTTATGCAGTTACAGCTAAGCAAGGAAATGTATGTATTTTGATAATTCTTCTTCTAAAAAGAAATCTAAAGTCTCAGAACTCTACAAATACATACAGTCATACATATAACTCCTCACAGAGGAAACAACTGCATGAAGTTTAAAAAAAATACACAAACCAAGAAAAACAGTTCTTAAAACCAGGCAGAGTTAAGTAACACAATGCGCATAACAACTACACATGTTGCTTCTATTCAACAGGCATTTGTGAAAATACACTCTAAAATTAATTACCTAAGACACTGCTTCAGAAAATAGCAAACACAGGGACATTCTCATATACTGCTGTAAAGGGACTAAAATAGCAGGTAAAACAATAAAGTATCCATTGACAGAGATAAAACTGGCATTTAAGTTCTAATGCCAACTCAGGGACGGCAAATAACCATAATCAGTCCTTAAATAACACTTTTATTCCAATCCCATAGCTCTGAGAAGACAGGTTATAATGCAACAGGTACTTACAGATATGTGACGAAGCCTTCCCCTTCCATACAACACACATCTAGCAACCAAAATCCCAAGTTTCAGTAAGAGGCCTCAATTCTAACTCCTTTTAGTTCATGTTCACACTAACAGAAGTGCCACAAAACCAGATAAATACTTCATCGTAATTTACCACCACTCCCAATTTGTATAGGTGACAGTTACTGTTATTACCTCTATCCTTGGTTTCTTTGCTTCTGCTAGTATTTCATCTGCTGCTCTTTTAACTACAAGGAAAAAGAGGACATTAAAAATGCAAGACTGTAGTAGACTTTCAGGAAATAAACCTCAAAGTTTCGTTTCATTTAAACTGTACCTTGAGTGGATCGTTGAAGACCAATTTCAAGCGGAGCGCTTCTGTCTATGCTTGATGAGGTTGCTGTAACCAAACAGAACATCTAATTTAAAGACAAAAGACCTTAAGTATAAAAGGAAGAAGTGCAACAGATAAATGGCAACAACGGCAATTCTAACTAGACAAGAAGTAGCAAAGCTGGTCAAACACTGGAACCGCAGATATGCGGAACCAGGCAGAATATGAAGTTAGATCAGGTTGCTTGGGGTTATTTGGCCCTTCTGGATCAGTCCTCTTTTCAAAAATAACCTCTTGTGGTCGCTTCCAATATAAATTAGTCAGTGATCCTACAATCTGTATATACCACATAAAAGAAAAGTGTCACAAAAATAATTACTATACAACCCAGAATCAAGATCTACTAGTTTATCTAGCTTCTGAAATAAAAACAACCTGTTGATCCCTTTAAAATAGTTGCAAAATATGGTTTACCGCTATTACAGAAGTAACCTCCATACTCTGGTACAGTTCAAACCACGCTATAAAACAGAGCCATTTACAAAAGTAACCCATATTTCTCTTTCTCTCAGAGAAACCTCTTTGCTCTGGCTCTTGTTAACAAAACTTTTAAGATGACGGAATAACTAGGCAAATTTGCAGTGGTTTGATATATTTCACTATACTGAAGATTTTATCCCCTACACCAAGATCAATGCACTAGCAAAAGATTCCCATAGTCTAGAGAAGTTAAAAATACTAAAGTTAATCATTCTAATACATAATTCTTCATCAACAGATGTTACTAATAACAAGCATGCACGTAGGAATGTAGCTCCTAAGCGCCGTAACAACAGTTAAGTTTAGAACAAAATTAAAAAAATAGAAGAAACCTTAACTTTGATTAGTTCGAACATATTCAGGGAAGCTGCAAACTGATCATCATTAACCACCCTTCTGCTTCTACCCCTCCTTCGAGCCATAACGGAGCAGCAGTAAAAGCACGCTGCGTGTCTCAGTTCAAAGCCAGTGGCACTCACATGTTTCCCCATTCAGGTAGGCAAGCAAGTCTTTCCTATCAGGTCTTCTTACCACAGGAATGTTTTCAGTCTGAAAAGACAGTAGACTTGACATTAAAGTGTTATTCTCTCAAAAAGTCTCTTGCTGAAGATATTTCCACTTTTACCGAAGAATACTCATTCACACGGAGAGGGGAACACGCGTCCTGCCTCCCAAGCAAGCGTAACTATCAAGCTGAAAAATACAATTACTTCCTCGAGGATGTTCAGCTACACAAGATGAAAAACGGTGTCTTCTATCAAACTGAAAGAGGACAGCCTTTCACCTCCTTCACTTCCAACTTTCAAATAAGATTAAAAAGTAGCTTTTAAAGACAGACACACTTGTCTGCCAGGAGTCAATGCTGGCACACAGAAAGCCAGTAATTCCATTTTGTTGCTCCAAGTACGTACAACATGCGGCACTGCTGTATTGGGTAACTGTGTGGCACAGGGAAAGATGAACCATGGGATCAAAGAAAGCAGAAAAATGTATATCAAAAGGACTTTCTCTTTCAGATTTCCTCTATCTTTTTTTGTAAAGCTTATCCAGTAACTTTGTTAATGAAACTGCACACTTTGCAGTCTACTCCACTCCAAAGCTATTCTGCTGTCCTTTTCTCTGGTTTGCAGAGCCTTGCAACCTCAGACTCTTGAGGATCATCTTGGTACTTTTGAAGTAGTTAGTGATGGAGACAACCAGGACTGTAGAATATCAAGAGAAAAGCTGCCATTACTGGTAACAGCTGGGCAACAGACTCTTGTTGTAAATGCAGAAGTGATAACCTGTTAGAAGTGAATTGTCAAGAACAATATTCCACCTTGACAGGGATTGCCATTTGATCCATAGCGAGAGGTGTTCTTTTTTAAAAAAAACCAAACCAATACACAAATACACACACAGACTTTATTGCTTATCTTTTTCCCCTTACCCAGTCAAATTCATACAATTAAATGCTACTATCATTTCCTGAAAATACCTATGCACGTATTACTTATCACAAACAAGACAAAACATAATTTCCTATTATTTACTTACTGCAGCACGACGAACATAAACAGGATGTGAAAGATGCACATTGTTGAGCAGGAACAAGATCGAATCCAAAGTGTAGTACTCCCTGGGCTGGCCCTCTTTCCCTGTCCTGTAAAATCATGAAGGCAAGATTTTAACACTGAACCTCTCCATCTCTGCCCCATGCACACACTTCTTTAGCAAAGTTCTCTCTTCTTTCCAGATGACAGGTCAAAAAGCAAGCAATAATATTATCAGGCTATTGCCAAACTAAGGAACTACCAGTTGTGTTAACAAATATGAGTAAGCAATATATGTTCTTGAAGCCTTTTTATCAGGAAAAAAAAAAAAAAAAAATTAAAACTGTCCAAAATAATTCCCCCCACACCCCCAGAAAAAAAAGAGCTGGAAGGGTTCTAAAATATACACGAAGCAAAACTTGAGAAACTGTAAGAACACATTCCCCTACTTCTCAAACTTATTTATTCTGATTATCAAAGGAACTGTCTACCTTATTTGGGGCAGCTACAGGAATGCAACTGAATTGCAAAGAACATTTAAAAAAAAAAACAAAAAACCAAAACAGTGTTACATACTCTCCAGGTAGAACAGGGCAGAGTTTTCACCACTAGAGAAAGCATTGTGAGGACACAATTACATGAAGTCTAGACAGTAAGAGGTTCAAAATGATGCTGAAAGGTCAAAATAAGGCGTGACTGGAAAGTAACTGCACACCAAACCAGCAAAAACCAAAACGGACTAAAAAAATCACAATCAACTCCCATACTGAAGTCAGACCACTTCAAAGCAACATGACAGCACCAAGATCAAGCTCAGCTTTCAAACAGCTTGTTTGAAGGAGATGTCTTAAGTTTGAAAAGGAATCTGTGTAACAATTCAGAAAGAAAAAAAAAACAAGAAAAAAAAACAAAACAAAACAAAAAACCACAAGCCAATCCCATCAAACAAGGTCAAACAAAGCCCATAGTTTCAGCTTGACTCCACGTGCATCAAACAACTCCCCCTCCCCAGACACTCTCACCCCTTTGTGCTGTTACAAGAAGATTCCGTAGGGGAAGCAATACCTGTCCCAGTTTCAGAATAAAACCTGCCACCTAAATGCTTCTGCTGCTCTGAGAAACGGACCTTTCCAGCACTTTCAGACTGGACCAGGAAATCAAGGGACCAGAGACTGCAGTGCTCAGGTTTGCAACCTGCCAGGACAGCGCTCGTCCACTCTGCCTACTGCCCATGCCCGACAAGTCAGCTCACCTCAATGCCTGTGGGAGAGACTCACCAGAAAAATAGGCCAAAACTGTAACATTTAAGACCGGTACAGAATTCTGATCAAACCAGAGATTTCAGGAATCACAGAATGTTAGGGCCGGGAAGGGACCTCAAAAGACCTTCTAGTCCAACCTCCCTGCCACAGCGGGATCACCTACAGGAGGTCACGCAGGAATGTGTCCAGAAGGGCTTTGAATGTCTCCAGAGAAGGAGACTCCAGCACCTCTCTGGGCAGCCTGTTCCAGGCTCTGTCACCCTCACTATGAAAAAGTTCTTCCTTACGTTTACCTGGAACCTCCCATGCTCCAGTTTGCACCCATTGCCCCTTTTCCTATCATTGGGCATCAGTGAGAAGAGCCTGGCTCCATCCTCCTCACACTTGTCCTTTGCATATTTATTCACCTCATTCATGAGGCCACCCCTCAGTCTCCTCCAAGCTAAAGAGCCCCAGCTCCCTCAGCCTGTCCTCATGAGGGAGATGTTCTACTCCATCATCTTTGTGGCTCTGCGCTGGACTCTTTCCAGCAGTTCCCTGTCCTTCTGGAACTGAGGGGCCCAGAACTGGACACAATATTCCAGATGCGGTCTCACCAGGGCAGAGTACAGAGGGAGAAGAATCTCTCTTGACCTACACACCACACCCCTTCTAATCCACCCCAGGAGGCCATTGGCCGCCTTGGCTACACGGACCCATTGCTGGCTCACGGCCATCCTGCTGTCCACCAGGACCTCAGGTCCCTTTCTGCTGCGCCACTCTCCAACAGACCAGTCCCCAACCTATACTGGTACCTGGGGTTGTTCTTTCCCAGGTGACAGACTCTACCCTTGCCCTTGTTGAACTTCTTTAAATGTCTCCCCGCCCAGCTCTCCAGCTTGTTGAGGTCTCACTGGATGGCAGCACAGCTCTGGTGTGTCAGCCACTCCTCCCAGCTTTGTATCATCAGCAAAGTCGCTGACAGTGCCCTCTGCTCCCTCATCCAGGTCACTGATGAATATATTGACTAGTACTGGTCCCAGCACTGACCCTGAGGGACTTCACTAAATATAGGTCTCCAACTAGACTCAGTCCCATTGACCACAACTCTCTGATTTCTATCCTTCAACCAGTTCACAGCCCAGGAAGAAACACTTCTACGAAAATCCTAAGCAGCTGCTCTCCCTGCAAGCCTGGTGGCTTTCCTCATGGCCCCCACTGCACTGAACACTCACTGCAGAAGTGCAAGCCTCGCTGGGGGGAGGGAGCTGAAATAAATCACACTCAACCACAACTGCCTGGAACCTGAAAGAACCAGGCAAACACCTACTAAATACACCAGAAGTATAAGTCTGTTTCCTCCACGCTGTGGATATAACGCTACTACTGCTTCTCCTGCAATTACTTTTCTGAAATTCTTTAGATTGAGGGTGCCCAATAATCTGTTCAGAAGACATCACTAGCAGTCAGGTTGCAAATACCACCTTCCCTACGACGTCTGAGAAAACCAATACATAGATAACATGCAGAGAAAAGTGATCCAAGATACCAGGAGAACAGCAGAATAAAGAATATTTCTATTAGCGTTTCTTCCTTCTGAAAACTTTCTCTGCACGGGGTGTGTGTACATTCTGTTACTGAAGAGGAAAGGGAGGAGCCACAGCACCTTTAACGTGCTTAGAGACCAGAAATTGGCTTCACAACTGCAGCCAACAGAACCAGATTCCTCGGCAAGGAATTTGACTGTTGATAAGCTGGTACCTAAACCTATTCAGAGCACTGGCAGAAACAAAGCCTTCCTCCATGGAGCCTTGGCTCTTAAGTGAAGCCCATGTCCCATGACACATCTGTCACTTCATTTTAAAAAGAACATTTTTGACTGTCTCACTTCAGCAGAACTCATTATGAAGTGTGCCATAGCCACTCAACAGTGTAGCAAGCTCAGCTGGTCAGCTACTCAAGCTTTTAGCAGTATTAAACAATAAATGGCATCATTTAGAAAACAAGTACAGAAGAGTTTGTTATGAGTTTGAAAATAAGAGTATTTACAGGGCCACAGGTATTACCAAAGCTGATACAGCTGGTACTTCAGCACTTAAAACTCCCCCTCCCAAGAAATGCCCGTGCTCATTAAGGCTCTGTGAGGCTGCTTTATTAGGAGGACAAGATGCTGCCCATTAAAGGGAAAGCACCAGATGGACAAGCCGTTGTACACCAGGAGAAAATCTAAGTCTAAGCTGACATTTCAGCATCAGTTTGTGTTCCTTTCAAATTTTCCGGACAGAAAGAACCCACTCAATAAACAGAACTAAAAGCAAGCTGATCCGAAGGTCATTAAGTTTACAAACACTCAAAGTAGCAAAATAAATTTATACTTTTATTTCCCATATTTAGTAATGTCATCAATTACTTAAGAAAAATCAAAATCTTAAGATTCAGACCTCAAAAAAATCCAGTACTTATATTTTTGCTTTAATGGTTATTAAGAGATGAATTTCTTAACAACAAAAACAACAAAAGAAACCCCACAACAAAACAAAAAACTCCAGTTCAAGAAGTGGCCAAAATATTTACATACAAGAGCGAAAGTTTCACCCACTTGTTTTTTAACACCAGATTTTTTTTTTCCTGCTCCTGAAACTGAGGGCATGAGGAGTTGGTTCATTTTTAACTGCTTTATTTCCTCTTTCATATATCAGAGCACGAATTTTTATAGAGGTACTAAAGGCCTTCATCTAATCAACAAAATCAAGCCATAATCTTTCAAAACAGAAGACCAAGCATGCAGAGTTATCGCACAAACGACAATGTCCACGACCAGCTGCTCAGTATTGGAAGACTTCTCAGCTGTGCACACAAGCTCCCCTGCCAGGTAAACAAAGCAAAAGAGCTTCTCTGGGAGCTGGAGTCCTTCCTTCAGCTTTGGATTAGATTCTGTAATCACTCTTCAGGGGCCACAGATCAACCATTGGCAAAACACATGAAACAATCTTAGACCATCCAGCCTTCTTCAGCTGCCACCCAGGGTATTTATACGATGGTTTGGGTTGGAAGGGCCTTTCAAGGTCATCTCACCGCCACAGGCAGGGACATCTCGCACCAGATCAGGTTGCTCAAAGTGCCATCCAATCTGCTCTCGAAGGTTTCCAGGGATGGGACATCCACAGCTTCTCTGGGCAACCTGTGCCAATGTCTCACCACCCTTACAGTGAAGAATTGCTTACCAATTTCTAATCCACCTCCCCTCTTTCAGTTTAAAGCCATTGCCCCTCATCCTATCACCATGTGCCCTTATAAAAAGCCCTCTCCAGTTTTCTTGTGGGAACTAACCTGGATTAAAATTAATTTCTGATTTTTTTTTTTCTTCCTCCAAGTTGCTTGTATCTTGCCTTAGTTTCTCAGCCCGATGCGTGGTTTGGCTGACGCTTGTGCTAGCGGAGAACAAAGGCAGTGCAAGTGCAGGGCAGCAGTGCCAACTTCTGCCAGCTTAGCTGCTCAAGGAACCTCAGTGTTAAATGTCTAGTAGAACTACTTCTAATTCTAGTAGGGCTAAAATGCCACCTCTGCCAGCTGGACTTGCGTTACTCTCTGCAGACTGGCAGCAGAGATGCAGTTACAGCAACCACGCTGGGAACACTCAAAACAGAACTCAAGATTTGCTTCACCCAAGACTAAGCCACTAACAACTGCTCAGTGCAAGCACAGCTGGGATCCTGTCAAGTGATCTGAACGTAAAAGGTTTGAAAGCATTTCTCCTAGGCCCCTGCATAAGTCTGGCAAGGGCATAAATTAACAGCTCCTAACTGCTAGTGTCAAACCTACGGAGTATGGCTGGCAGAACTGGTTTCATTTTTACCGTGCCTTCAGTTTAAAGATGAAGCATCTGGCATTCCCGGGTGCTTCGCAAGAAATGTGGTGAACCGACAGCAGTTGGACCCTACCAAAAGTTTAGAAGCCGCTGGTCTAAACCAAGATTTTCCTACTAACTTCAAACCAACATACACACACACACACACACCCCCCGCCCAAATCATACAACACATCCACTACCACAGCAGGCAAGGACACAAACAGCTCTTGTGAGGTTTCTGCTGCTGTTAGCCTCTATTCACCCACAGGTCTTTTTTGACCCTGAAGATAAAGCTGTCTAAGTGTACTTCATGATTTTTTGCTCTGTCTGCTGCCTTTTTGTCTATTGTTAACACCTTCTGGGGCCAATTCAAGGTCTCCCAAGCAGTGGTAGAGTGAGGCTGGCATATCAGTTTCTCTGTTGAGAAAAGAGCAATGGAGCTTGTCTGGCTGGTCAGCCATCACTTGTCACTACCTGGATAAAGCAACCTGTAGTAAGGAAACCATCACAAATTGTCCATACAGCTACTCAGCAAAAATAGAACTAAGACTTTTCAAGAATTTTAAAACTTAACTGCTTATGCAAATATTTTCCTTCTACTTCAGTCCAGCTACCAGTACCCCCAACTCAGCCTGGAAGTGCAAACAACTATCAAATGAGTTTTTGAAGGATTGAAATGCGTAATGAAACAACACATTTCTAGTTTTTATTGCAGAGTGCAAAGTAAAGGCAGGTAAAAAAAAAAATCCATGGACAAGTTAAAATAAACAAGTAAGTTTCCCTTCTCTCTCAAACTAGAAGTCAGGATACTGCATCAGTACTAATACCCATATCACAATTATGAAAACTAAAGAAAAGTAAATAATACCCTGGTCAGAGACTGAATTACAAGGGTTTGTGGTTTTTTTCCCAGAAATCTGCAGGCTCTTCTGTTTTTCTGTCAAGTTTCACAGGATAATGTATTCTCCTTGTCAGTACCCGAGACACTGGCTATCTGACATTTAACAAAACGCACTATTTCTTCGCTTTAAAGAGATTTGTTGAAATCCCTATAGCTAGGGCTTTAAAAGCAAGCAACTGCTAAATCCAGAGAAAAGGATAAGGAAGAACTCCTTTACATTGTAAGCAATACACATCATACTAGAAAATTCAACAGGTACAAAGCCTCGGTTTTTTGAAGTTTTCTAAAAATAAGCACTTAGTACAATTCTTTAAGCAACAGAAACACTACCTCCGCTTGCTTACTACAATAAGACAAACTAGGAAACAGCCTGCACTGGGTCCAGCTCAGGGAGGAGCAGGCTGAAGAGAATCACAGAAGGAGCACTGGGTTGGACTTTACCGACTTTTCTACACCGGGACAAAACTCCGGGAAAAAAAGAGAAGTCTCCCGGATAAACGAAGACCATCAGTACATAACGCCAGTTTTTCACACAAAACCCAGAAAATCTTCGAGAAGCTGCCTCCTGACATCTCAGCGCAGAAGCCTGCAAGAGCCGTCCCGGCTGGGGTCCGCCAGCCCTCCCAGGTCGCACGGACAGGCCAAGAGCCGAGGAAAGGCCTCGTCGGGCCCGGCTACTCTCCCGGCCCAGGACAGGGGCGCCCGACGGCCGCCCGCCGGGCGGGGTCCCGGGAACCTTCCCGAAGGGACCGGCAAGATCTCCTCGCCCGAACGGGCTGCGGGCAGCACAGGGGAAAGACGCACCGCCCCACCG
>VWZK01006755.1:195250-215570 GCA_013396935.1 Baryphthengus martii
GGCCTCCCGGGAGCCGAGCGGCAGGTGCCGGGGGCCGGGGGCGTGGAGAGGCCCGGCTGGCATCGGGAGGTGCAGGCCTCGGAGCGGCACCCCCGGGACACCCGGAAACCGGCGGGGGCGCTTCTCTTGGAGTCGGGTCGTGGCGGTGAATACAGACTCCGCGCTCTTACCGGTGTTACCGTCGGGGGAAAAGTAGTAAAGGGGACATTTGTTATTCTTACAGTCTGGTGATTTCCATCTTCCTGTAAGGACTAGCGTGACCGTGGGGATTGCAGCGGAATTAAACTTACACGTCATGGGCAAAACCCATGAAATATTGAAACAAAACACTACGAAGCCAGCCTTTAATTTCGGAACTGTAATATGTGTCATTTGTTTGAAAGCTTGAATACCTGACTCTAATTTCTTTTTAGTTTTAGAATGGGGAATAGTCAGACTACTTCTGTGGGGTTGTCTAATGAGGCTGTTGTGAATCAAATACAGGTAACACGATTTATGAAACTCTTACTAATTTTCAACATTTCCAAAAGCCATAGTTACTTAAAAGCTCCTGATCTGTACAAAGAAATTCTGTGACTAGTTCTGCATGTTGAAGCTGATTCCCAAGTTGATTAAGTAACGCTGGCGGTGTCGTTTCTCCATAGCCTTGGAACCTGATCTTCCCAGGCTGTATCCGTTTTAATTTTTTTAGACCTCTACTCAGATTCAGTACTGCTGTCAATACCGGGGATTAAACCTTGTAAAATCACTGATAGCAAGTGAATATTTAAAGCCTTGGTTGTTTTTTAAAGTAAATGCACAACAGGAGAAGTCATATTGTCTCCCATGTAGTTCTGCAAACTGCACCTACTGCCCTTGTGCACAGCAGCTCTTTGGGACCGGGCCAACTGCATTGGCACCTTTTGAGGTCAAGAGTCTGACTTCCTTGATAGTTTGGTAGGAAGCAGTCTTTATTCTGATGTGAAAGTACGGGATGCATCCCTAAAGGAGGTGCTAGGCCACCTAAGAGGTCTCAGGACACGTGAGAGGGAGATTATCTGCACCCACCACCCAGGTGATGATACCTTCCTGACAGATGATTTGATAGAAGTTACTGTTCTGCTCTTTACATTTGTAGAAAAGTAGTTCATTCCTTGCCTTAAGATTCTTGTGGCTGTAGGTGAGAAGCAGGGAAGATCTAGAAGCTAAACTCACTTTTCACTTTCCCTTAAAACCACCGAGAATGAAGTACAGTGCTTGGGAAGATTCTCAGAGGTCCCCAGTCACTGATGTAGCATGGCTGGGAACTCCTCCCTTGTACATGCTCAAAATACCTCAGAAATGCTCAGAAAGCCTTTTACAAAGACCAGTTTCCCTGTATTTCTTACTCTAACAGCAGCTTTTTAACTCTGTCCTTGTTTTTATGAGTGGTGGATGCTGTTAAAATGTACTGACTTGAACAGCACGCTGACTTGGAACGTTCTTTTGAACACGCAGGAGATTATTTCCAACAACTGTGTGGTGATTTTCTCTAAAACAACATGCTTTTACTGCAAAACAGCAAAAAGAGTTTTTGAGAGTATGAATGTAAATTACACAGCCGTGGAACTGGACATGAATGCAAATGGCGGTCAATTCCAAGACATTCTTGAACGGATGACCGGTGGGAGAACAGTAAGTAGGTTGTTTTTTTTCACTTGTAACAAGCAAAGCGAGACCTTCCATTACACACATTCCTCATGGGTTATATCGAGTTCTTAATTATTTTTTGTTTTGAGACGATTAAACTTGGGATACAAGCACCTAAATCCCAGTCAGGGTACTGCAGGAGGCCTTTGTACCATGTCTTGAGACCCTCTGGCTACCCCTCTGAGGTGATCTTTTCCATGCTGCCCCTAAGATCATTGAAGTATCAAAGTCAGGTTTTGTTTGTATGTTCAATCCATTGTGTTTCACACTTACTTTGTATTCTCTTCGTTTTATATAGTCTCACTTCTGTCAATTATTTTATTAAAATCTCCCATGCAGCGACTTTATCCCACTTTTGAGGGTCACATTAACACGGTTTCCCATTTCTGTAAACGTTATGGAAATGTATGAGTTGAGCAGGAGTGTTAAATATGCCTCTGTAACAACAGAACTATTGTGTGTATACTGGTCCTTGGGGGCTTGCTTAGATGGTTACCTTTTCTTCGAAGAAGTAACTAATGCAATTTTCATTTTCTTGACAGGTCCCAAGAGTGTTTGTCAATGGGACTTTTGTTGGAGGTGCTACAGATATTCAGAGGCTCCATGAGGAAGGCAAACTGTTTTCATTAGTTCATCAGTGTCAAGCAAATCCTGAGTAGCCACCTGGCTTGGCCAAGTCTTCCTTTGTATAATCAGAATTTCAGACAAATGAGCAGATCAGAGATAACGCTGCGTCAGCTGGACTCAACAACTTCGAGCTATGGATTTCTGGCTCATAGCTCCTTCTCTGACACACTTTCTGAACTTGGAAAATTACCCTCTGTCCTTGCATCAGCTTTACCACAACCAAAAATGTGATAAAAACCATTCTGTAACTCTTGGGGCTCTAAGGGGGAGATGGTGATGTGATTTGATTGCCACGAGATCCCGAGAACTAGGCTTCTCCACCTGTACAAGAAGAACCTCTGTATTTATTTTTTTTTCTTGCAAGTTAGTTTGCTTTCCAACTTTGTCCAACACTGACAATGAATGGACAGTTTAATTTAATGGTTGCTTTAAATGTAACTCTTCCCTGAGTGTGAAATGGTAATCACGAAGGCAGCGGGAAGCCAAGTAGGTCTGTAGTGATAGTGCCATACGTGTCTCTGCCTCGCCCATCTCTCGGCACCTTGCTCTAAAACTGTGTGTCTCTCTTGCTACACAAAAGGGAGTAAAGATTCTTGCAGCTTTAGAGGAGGCGGTTTTTGCTTTCAGCTTCACTCTGCACTGTGAAGTATCAGCTTTATGCAGTGTCACTCAGGAGTAGCCTTCCAGGGGAGCTAAACTTCTCCCTGGCATTCAACGGCGCAGCTACAAACTGGATCGTGTTCAATCCACCGTTATTACCAAATTTAAGGCCAAGTAAAATGGGTCTAATATGCATAGAGTTTATTTAGTACTTAAATTCTACAGTCAGAATGCAGTTTACTAATGATATTAACTTGCAGTTAAATGCCTAAATAAATGTCTAAAATTCCATAGTTTCAGTACAATGTATGTCCAAAGCCAGACCAGGCAATGCCAAGACTCTCGGTAATTTCAAGAAAGTTCATATCCAAGTCAAAAATGATATCCCGTTCTTCAATAAAAGGGACCATTACACTACTAAAGGTGCACAGCTTCGAATAAAAATGTCAGAATCAATGAATTTTTACTCGGGCCTTGTGAATCAAACTCCTGTTCTTTCCACAGCTTTCAGCCCTGCGTGCACCAAAACTAGTTTTTTTTCCCCTCAAGGGGGGGAAAAAAAAAGTGTCACATTTATCTTCAATTCCAGATAACTCGGACTGTAAGAGTAAAATTTGAATTTGAGAGCTTCATTTTTGTGATGCAGGTTTGAAATCAACCACAGCATTTGGAGAAAGCCTTTAGTATAGAGCTGCCTGCACTGTGCATCTTTAGTGTGTAAGGAGCTAATTAAACACAGTGACCTTGTTCTATTTTTTATCGTGGTTTACTGTGTTTTCCTAATTTCATCACTGCCTTATTCAAGGGACACACTCGGCAAGGTAACACACAGGGATGTGCATCTCTCCGTAAATTTACACGTAATAAAGCAATTTATGTTGCACCTACAGTAGTAACCAAGTATTCTTTTCTTAAGCCACTTACGTTTTCTCAGAATATTCATGATAATCTTGCACCTGAAAGCTGATCAATCCAACATTTAACAATAATAATAGCATGGAAAAGAATTTTTCAAAGACCTTTTCATTTTGTTCCCTCTTTTAAAAAATAAAAGTCCCAAAACAGTAGTCTAAAATAACCCTTTGAGTTCTAAATTTCAGAAATCCCAGGGCCTTGTCACTTAAGGCAATATTCTGTTCCAACTGTTGAGAAACCCGCTGTTTGCCTGCAGGTCCAAGTGAGTGCCCATTTATTAAAGAAGATATGTTTTAAGGCACTCAAAGGGTTAATTATGTTTCTTTTTAACCATATTAAGGCTCCCAATCCAAATTGTTTCTCATTAGTTTCGTATAATTTTACAGAAAGTAGCAGCAAGACAGTGCCTTCACTGTTGGATGGCACAAAGCCATGTTACGTTTAAGTTATTTAAACACGATATGGCAGTTAAAAGTGTGGTTCTACTCTAAGGAAAAAAAAAAAAAAAATCAGTATTTTTTGCTTAGTATTGTCTCCAGGACAAAGCTGTTTGTTTTAAAATAATTCTTGCCCTGGGATCTGAATGTGAAAAATTACCCACTAAAAGATTCTGCGCTTTCCCTTGCGACACAGCTGCTCAGCCAGCTTCAATCCCATGCTCCTAAGAAGCGTGAGAAGCTGCAAACAGACATCCAGTTATTTAACTAAACAGAGCTGTGAACGCGCCCATCCGCTGCTTCTTTATAGAGAATTATTTCTCATGAGTAGAACTGCACTTCTATAGGAGAATGTAATAGGTATTTTATTTGTAACTAGTTGTGCTTAACTCTCAGAAGCTGGCGACATTAGGAAAACAGCTATTTATATTCATTACTTGTTAATGAAGCATTTGTCAAAGTTCTCAACATACCACATATATATATGCAAATATATATATTTAAACTTCAACTCAGAATGCAGAAATACCTAGAGAAACTGTGCTTTACAGTATCAAAATCACAAATCCCAATCTAAGCCTATGTGAAGACCCCGCACCTCCGACTGAAATTAGCTCACCGTAGAGCATAGCTCTCAGAGCAGCGCACACGTAACGCGCTCGGCTACCATTTTACTTCTCCTCTCCTAACTACTCAGTGATGTTGTAGACCATGATGTATCACAACATGAAACCTGTACCATTCCAGCAAGGAAGTCATTAAACCAGCTTGCTCACAGTACACCTGCCCACTGTCAACCACTGCAAATAGCAAAATAAACCTATAAACTGCTAAACTGCTTTAAAAAAATTATGTATGAAAGGCGCAAGCAAGACAAATGATTCTTTGTTTAGATTTATTTCTACATTCTAAAAAGATTCTCTCTAATCAATACTTCAAAGGAGCTGTCCATTTATCCAGAATATTAATTTAAACATTTCCCTAATTCTGCGTGTGACAGCAGCCTGGGAATATTGAAGAGTGGAAAGCTCCAACCCACTGAACTAGTTCTCGAAAAAAGTTTTAAATTTGGAAAGCCAATTTTAACTGTTGCTTTATAAAAAAAAAGCCTTTCACGAGCAGATGTTGGATATTTGTAAATAAACAAAGTACATTTTTGTCACTGATCTCCGCACAAAGTTTTAGCAAAAATCTGATAGATATATGTTAAAATGTTAAAAGTTTTATAAGAGATTGATATCCTCAAAGGAAAGAAAAAGAAATGTATCTATTTTTTTTTAAGATTAATACTCTGACACGAGTTCTGGTCTAATTTAGTTAAGCTAGCGTGCTCATTGACAAAAAGGCGGCAGAAGAATAGAGGCAAATGAAAATAAAGAATGGAGGAGAGCTTGTAGCTGAAAAGAGACTACAGCCCTGAGGCGATGTGGAGATGAGAAAAGAGCAAAAAGCCAACATGAAGGAGGAAAAGGAAGGGCGAAGCCACATGGACCCACTGCTAATGCTTCCAGTACGACGGCCACAAGTTACAGGCTGGAGTCAGCAGCACCGCAGTTTGTAACGGAGAAATATTTTTTGCTCCTGTTTTTATAGACAGAGCCATTATTAAAATGTTTTCAAAATTGCTGGTGTCTTGTTTAAGCTAAGAATATGTATTTTTCGTTGACTAGCCTTTTAAAGCCATCCCCATTTATGAGCCCAAATTAAAGGACAACACTGAAAAGCAATACATCCCCCCTAACCAGTTATGCCTAACACACAGGTTTAACAGTGGGTTTAAGCAGCAAGGTATTTGAGGGACAGGTATGAGTGGCCCTCACACAGTGGGCACTTAGACTGGCCCTACCGTCTTCAGATCTACAGCTACTTTTACAATTCTCTTTTTTAAACACATAGGAATGACCTCCTCTTTTGCCCGTAACCTAATTCTGCAAGCAACCCAAACTCTCCTCCTCGCTACAGGTCTAAAATTCCTGACACAAAATTTGGTCTGTTGGCAAAATTGTTACTGCCTTCCTCCCATGTGTGACACAACACCGATGTAAGCATGGCTTCTGCCTTCCCACCTCGCCACAGTCTTGACTCTATCCTGTCCGTGAAGAAACCTGACCTCTGATGGTCATTCCTTACAAAAGAATGTTTTCCCTCTGCTGTGCTTCCAACCTTTACATCCTTTTCTTCTTTCTTCAAGCTCAAGTTCCTGAACATTGTAGTCTTGGATATAATCATCTAATACTTTGGAATTGCTATGGGGTGGAGGGGGTGTGACACTGAAACAGCAGTCACACTGCAAGCCTCTTCATTCTGGGGGATACCACGAGACCTGCGCTCACCCAGCCCACAGCTGTGCTCTGCATTTAGAGGTATTTTTCCATTAAGGTTTTGAATAAAATTAACTATCTTTTAAATTTGTCTCTGTTCAATTGTTACTGGTAAACTGCAGTCTAGTATTACAGCTCCATTTTTGTTTTGTTAGTCCAAGTGTTCTTCTAATGCAAACAACTATAAACTTGAAAGAGTGTCTCCTCTTTGGTCAGGTTATTTAGTGTATACTGAACTAATGCTTAGGCTTCGCAACTTTGTCTTAGTTCACTTTTTATTTTTTTTAACATTTACAGTGATTCTTGCCTCTTCCCATGTCCAGATACCAGTTTGGAAACTCTCGGTTCAGTAACTAAAGACGAATTGATGGTATGGCAAATGAGTGGTGCTGTCCCCGAAAATTCGGTACATGGCCAAATAAAAAGAATCCAGTCTATGGAAAAGGAACACGCAGCATCCTTCTTCTATGTCCCTGACTGTAAGATAATAACAAAACTAGACAGAAAACTGTAGAAACAAAGGTCACCACATGCTAAAGTTACAGCTGTCAGCATACACTTTGCTTTCCCCTCTCTATGAAAATCTGAAAGGGGAAGCAGATGACGCTCAGATCTCACTATTGCTAGTTTCACATCAGGAAACCAAACCACTTCAAATATTCTATTTCTAACAAGATGTTTTAGTACAGAGAGAGGGTAAAGACTTAGGAGCGTATCACCTACTCCAGCAGGGCTGAGTATCTACCTTGAACATGGTGCACAGCTAGCTGGTGTCAAGATATCTAGGAAGCTACATTCTCCGTAAGTTCTACTGAAAAGTCCATCCTCACTTACACTCTAGTTCAAGGAATTGTATTTTAAACTGGAATGCTTCCAAAGATACAACACTATTAAAACAGTTCATTCAATCTGTTAGTAACTAGTCTAATGTTTTACCTGCAGTAAACCTATGCAGTTAACTGCACAGTTACTTGAAACGTCTGTTTTTCATTTTATGTTTAGTCTAAGATGTTTCCTGTTACTGCACAACTACTACTCCAAATGAGAAAAAGTACTTGCAAAAGATACTTAATCTCTCAGTTATTTTCAACATCTCTAGCTTAGAAGGAAACATCTAACCAGATGTTTGAGTATTGTGTAATTTAAAACACGTTACTACCAAAACCAACTCCCAAAACATCTGTGCATTTACCTGAAATAATTATTAACATGTATTGAGAAAATGAGCTTACTCCCCATATTCATGTTGTTTATTTAGAAAGACTAAATGCGGTAAGAAATTTTTCATACGAAAGGTGTGATTTTCTTTCCCAAACTCAAAGTGCTATGTCTCAGCTTTGATAGGAACACACTTGTTTTTGTCTAGATGTCACCTGACATCTGCTAGTGGCAGTTCTGTGCCCTTCGAGCATTCAATCAGAGCCTGGATCGTAAGGGCAGCGATAATTCAGCAGTAAGTACATTCATGTGCACTGAAAGGTAACATTCCTACCATCAGCTCTTGAAGCTATGGGTTTAGTGTCAGAAAAAGCTTCCCTCATTGTTTTGATTTATTCATTCAGGTAAGTATAAGTATGTAGCAAAATACTTCAGTAACATGTAACCTCACATTGTAGCACCAAAAGAGCGATCAGGATGCCAGCTTTGAACTTATAATCACTATGTATGAGACATAATGAAAAGTATCAAAAAGTATAACATCAACTTGAATTTTACATTTAAAATCTTGGAGTTTAGGCAGAAAAACATGGTCTTACATGTCCTGCAACCCCCAACAGGGTCATTTTTATAAATCAAATTTTCACATTAATTTCAAATTTACTGTTTAAAACAGCCAGAATTAGCATAAAAGAGGCTGACATACATATGTCTTAGGGGAAGTTGTAAAAGCATCACTAAAAAACTTTTCTCATCTTCCAAGACTGATCTACTAAAGAGATCTTTTAACTTCCCCCCTATACACATATATATAAAAAAACACACACAGAGAATTAAATATATATACACACAAATTGTTATCAACTCCTGTCCCAAAGTGATAAGATATGCACTAGCTTTGTCCTTATTTACTCACGCTCTGTTAGACTAAAACAAACAAACAAAAAAAATTAAAACAAAAGTCCAGTTTCAATCACTTCCTAAACAAGCTTTTGAGAACATGGAGGCAACTGTATATTTCATAAAAGTTTTTAAGTATTGGTCCCTATAAACTGGAGGTAGTTTTGAAAAATGTTAGCTTGAATTAATTTATGAAATCAGAAGTAATGTTAATCTACAAAAAGATTTTTTTAAATGAAATACTCTCCTGTTAGGAAGATGGTTTCTGTATCATCGAACAGATTATCTTGAAGAAAATGTAGCTTCTTGTTTCTGGTTGTTACCCCTCGGCTTTCAAGAGCAGGACAAGACACATGTACTTGATCGTCCTCATCGAAAGTGTGCTGATGCTTCCTGAAGTTCTAACATGGACTGGATGTGGCTTCCCAGCCATTTCCAAGGGCCTTTTCTACTAAAACCAGGTTTTCCAGCTTCTTGGTAAAGGGTATGAATTTGAAAATAGTGCTTCTGAAATTGTATTTTACAGAAACCACCCCCCGATTCATCCGACGTGAATTACACTTTACTCCTGAGAACCCAGGTGATAATCCGGATAGAAAAAGATTAGCATGAGCTTTCCCACTTTCACATTTATCTGTATAAAATTTCACTGGGTAACTTTTATACTGCATCACAGTCACATGGTCTCATATGTGCTGGAAAATACTTCTTCTGTAGATGTGAAGTGCACCAATGGAAAATGTTGAACCTTAGTAATTCATTTAAACTACAAAGGTTAAAAAAAGCCCAGAGAAAAGTCCCTCTCAATGAAGTTGCTGTTGAACTGACATTATTAAAAATACTAAACCCATTTCTTTTTCCTGCCCCATCCTAAAAGTAATCCATCAATTTATTCTTGCAAACAAGCATTCCACAGCAAAGCAGGGGGGGCAATTAAAAATCTCTCAGTATTTATAATCTATTATAATATGAAATTAAATTACATATTGTGTAACCCCGTAGCTACTTTTAGCCAACTTCCCACTGTTACTTTAAATTGTGTGCAACAGGAAAAAAGAGAAAAGAGATTCCTCATCTGCTTTTCTTCTTTTCCCTCCACAAAAAGGTAACGTTCTGATATGTATAATGTGCCTTATTCTAATAAACTGTATTTGGCTGGGAGTTCCCAGGGTGAAGTCTGTTGCCAGCAATGGACCCACTGGGAAAAGCAGATGCCTGGAAAATCAAATCAAATCCAAAGCGAAGTTTCGAATAACATCCAAAGCTCCTGTGTCAAAGCCACATATATCCAACATGCCTCGGTCATCTGGATCTGCGATCGTAAAACCATTGGAGGTCATTCCACAAACAATCAACTTAGCAGGAATGCCCATTTTCTAGAGGAAGGAGGGGAAAAAAAAAAAAAAAAAAAAAATCAAATCACACATATGCAATAACTTAAACATGCCAGCAGGACAAATCTTGTTCTCTTGCCTAAGCGGCTGTCTGAATAGGCACACTGACAGAAATGAGCTATGGCATAACCAGGATTGCAGGCTGCCTGTTAACACCGTACTTAATCTACAGTAGAAGTATTGAAATAAAGGAAATATCATTACAATGAGGTATATTGGCACAACTTTCCTGCAACACTAAGGTTATTTCAAATGCAAACATTGCATCTGCTATTCTGCAGCTCATTCTGAGAGAAAACTTTTACTGGCAATCATCAAATCGCCTAATGTGATTCAAAGAGCGTGGTTTTTGTCTAAGGCAAGGATTTCCAAATGTTGGTTGCACAAATACAACAACTGAAGCCTGAACAATTCTGCCAAATGAATTGAATTTGCACATTAACGACCTGCAAGGTAAAGCAAAGCAAGTGGCACAAAGGCCAGAGTAGAGGAACTCTTTGTTTAAAGAACAAATTTTGGAATGGGAACTAATTTCAACTAAGAAAACTAAAAAAACAATTGGGAAAGTTAAAGATTTTTGGTATTCATTTCAACTGGGTGGACATAATATGAAGATCCATGTCCATACATAGACGCTTGCTCCAAAGTATTTCTTGTAGCTTAAAAAATAGTTCCTTTAAAGCAGAAGAGATTTTTTTGCTGATTAAATAAGAGTTTCTAATAATAAGAGTTTCTAATAGGAATGTACTTGCAAAATTTATTTTTCTGAGTTCTATTTTAAGACTATGAAGCTACACAGCTTAAAGTAACCCTTTAAAACAAATGCTATCACCTCATCTTATCGACACCCTCCCTACAGGCTTATCTTCATTACTTCATTTAAACTTGGCAGTATCTACAGCACACATTAAACTTAATTTTGTGAGCTGAATTTCATTCCATAAGATCTATAAAAAAAAGCAAAACACATCAGCAACACGCTTACTCAAGCAACTCTATACAGAACGCAGAAATTCATATAATCCCTGAATACCAAACAAATTTTCATTGATATTTCACCACGCTCAGCAAGGTAGGATGATTACAAATCCTTTCAGCAGTTTAGCGGTTTTAAATACGCACAATTAGTGCAGTAAGCGCACTAATTCTGCCTAACTGCAGAACAGATCAGTTTTTAACGACATAGAATTACTCTCTGAAAAAAAGCCACAACTAGTCCAGTCTCTACAACATTTTTAGAATTGGTATTTGTTTTGTACTGTGTGCATGAATTATAAACAGCCAGAAGCCTATTTACCTCTCTGTACTCTCTAAGAGCTGCTGCAGGATGAGTATTTCCAGCAAAGGTCTCGTTATCAGTAAATACAATAAAGACATCAGTGGCTGTCTGAGTTTTTTGAGCCCATATCATTGGAAGGGAACAATCCGTGGTACCCATTGGAATCTGAAAAGAAAAAAAACACGCAACAGGTCAATACTGAATACACATTAATACTAAAATTTTTTTACTTTTTTTTGTTGTTTTGGGGTTTTTTTTGTTGTTGTTTTTTTTTTCTTACATACTTCATACATTTTCACTAATACTTGAGGTAAAGTCATATCGGCCGTCACCGGGCAAGGGACCATCTCATGTGAAAAGGCAACAATATGGGAATCCTTCTCAGTACGTGCTACAACCTGAGAAAGAGGAAGACAACAATAATGCAGTTATATTGTACAGAATTTTTAATGTTTGAATCAAGGCATTTCCTACCAAACACACAACATGATGTAGCCATTTGTATTTAAGCTACCGTGGCTCCTCATGTGCTAATGCTTCATGTTACACTTGAAATATTTTGGAATATTACTGTAAATAAACGTTCTAAAAACCAGAGCTAAAGAACTGCTGATCGCTGTAACTAAAGATGCTTCCATATTTCTTCTCTCCCCTCCGACATAAAGCACTAAACATTTTTAAACAACAGAAGTTTGAGCTCTCTATACCAGAAATACACAAAAAGCTTCAGAATATCAAATGGAGGGGAAAGCAGTTGTGATACCAAAGCCGTATCGATGACTCATGTGCACACAAGAATTATGACAAAATTTCTTAATCCAATCTGTATTAGTCTTTGAATACCTAAAACGAAGAAACAAAAGAAACGTATTTTCAGCTCAGTTTTGATGATACAAAACCGGGAGGAGTGGCTGANAGCCAGGCTCTTCTCACTGATGTCCAGTGACAGCACAAGGGGCAATGGGTGAAAACTGGAGCATGGGAGGTTCCATTTAAACACAAGGAAAGACTTTTTCCACAGTGAGGGTGACAGAGCATTGGAGCAGGCTGCCCAGGGAGGTTGTGGAGTCTCCTTCTCTGGAGATATTCAAAACCCTTCTGGACGTGTTCCTGTGTGACCTACTCTAGGTGATCCTGCTCTGGCAGGGAGGTTGGACTCAATCTTTCAAGGTCCCTTCCAGCCCCTAACGTTCTGTGATTTCATGAAAAAGCAGACCTGACCACTTTGATTTATATCGGAAACCAACTTCTTCAATTTGATCCTTCTGAATTTGGTTGCCAGCATCTTTAAGCATCTGGTTTACCAATGAGGCAGAAGGTCACATCTTCTGTACCCCAAAAACATTATATACAAGCTTCCTTTGATTTCTAACCAGCTTTAGAGCACCTTTGAATCAAAAGAGCATTTCAAGTTGCCAATAGTTACAGATGTGATGCCTCACCATACACATGGCTGCTGCCACTGTGCTAGCGTTGAGCACACTGCCCAAAACTTTCTGTGTCATTGATGCACTGACATCAACTGCAAGTAAGAAGCGTTTTCCTGTTGGTTCAATCGTCTAAAAAGAAAAAGGGGAAAAAAACAATAGGTACACATAACTAATGCATTCATTTGTTGTTCTTCTGCTTTCAGCTCTAGAAGTAGGGTTTTTTATTCTTTCTGGGGTAATGGTAGGATGATGACGTTGCCAAAACCTCTCTGTATCAAGAAGTTCTGATGGTTTGTTTAATAAACTCCCAATTCCTAAGATTTTTGTTATAAAGTTTCAAAATCATGATCCACCCAACAAGCTTTTCTTGATCATTTTATAAGCTTTCAGAAAATAAATAACTCTTAAAAAAGCTTAACAAATTGAAGAACTGTATTACCTTGAAAGTTTTGTAAAATGAAGCATCTAAAGCTTCTAAAATGTCTTCATCGGGACGCCACCAAAGCTTCCCTCTGCTTCCATGTCCAGCTTTATAGGTTTCTAATGCAACCAAAATATTGAAGGGATGTATTCTACCCTGCAGGTAAAAAAAAAACCAAAACATCAGTGACTTCCACTCATTTTTTAAGCTTGTATTGCTTGATGAACCCACCAGGTAAAGCTTGCCATAGCCCTAATTTAAGAAAAGAATCTAGCTGTCAATATAATTAATTTGGAGAAAAGTTTCAGAAATAGAGGGGAGGGGAGAAAAATTTAAAAAAAAATAAAAAAAAAAAATCAAATGAGAAGTGATAAATACAAGGTTTAAAACAAAGGTGCAGGTATTCCACTGCAGGGGTTTTTTTAAAAGAATAAACCACATATTTCCTCCAAATAATAACCCTTTTGCTTTGTGTAGAGGGTGTCCGAAGAAATACAGTTTAAGAAGAAATTAAAAAGCCACAAAGGTTGGCATTGATTATGAAAAACTTCTTACCTTTTTTAGCAGTTTCTCATTTCGCAGTCTTTCACATATTATTGCCACTTCTGAACCTCGTGGTTCAAGCACTGAATTTGCTGTCAGCTTTCCTAAATTTCTCAACAATACAGAAATGGACATTTCCTTCAGCAAGGCCTTCCAAACCTATCATCAAAGAAAGAGAAGGGGAAAAAGGATGAGACTCCCGAACTACAAGAACTGACACCTGTACATTAAATAAATATATTTTATATAATGCACAGATTATATGAAGGTCTTCATTATTTTAAATCAGCTACTTGGGTAAATAACTTGAAAAACAGCATAAGGGCTATTTTTTTATGGAAATTTAGACTTCAAACTCTGAAAAGCGTTACTCTCAAGACAATATAAAGCTAACGAAGTTCACCTACCTCTTTAGATTTCAGATGGTTTGTCAGGAGATGCTCTCTAACTAGACCATATTCCTCTATTAAATGAGTAACTTCCAACTCATCTTTTGTGCGTTTTACTTTTTCCACAGCCTCCAAATACTTGAGAAGTTTTTCAGTCTCAGTAGAAATCGCTTTGTCTTTGTAAGCCTCTTGGACATCTTTCCACCCTTTGGTAATGTATTTAGTCACTATAGCAATTCCTATTGAAAAGAAAAATATTTTTCAAGTAGGATTACCCTCTTTATGCCGGCATTTATCATTCTAGCAAGCAAATTACTTAGCAAGTTCCATTCTCAGGCCTGTCAACCAGCTATCAAAAAGGTCATCCAGACACAGCTTTAAGCAGCAGTTTTAATTACTGTGTCATTCTCATTAGAATACAGAACCTAAAGCATCTGAAGCAAACAGGTCTTCCCAAATACCGAAAAATTGTTACTTCATCATTTGTAAGCAAATAGGAACAAATTCAGGGAGTTGTATTGTTTTATCTTCTCTTCACAGAAGGAATAAGAAGAATGAAGGAAGTCTGCTTGCCTTGAAGATCAACAGGTCAGTTTCTAATCAGACTACTGGCATTTTTAAGGTGTCATTTACATGATCCCATCACTAAGAAATCACTAACCTACAAGGGCACTTGGGTATTCAAAATAGTTCCACATAAAATCTAAAAGGTATAAACCATAGTATTTCCAGGTAAATAAAAATGTATTACCTTCACTGGCAGGTTTTAGGTGGGACAACCTCAGCAGATCTTTATGAGACCAACCACTTCTCTGTTTATATTTTGTAACTGCTAAAGCAACAGCCAGGCCATTCTTTCCATTGTACCAATCTGCAACAGCTTTCCTCAGCGCACGGCCCCACATGCCACATTTCATGCCCTCCTTCAGATCTTTTTTAAACTGGACGAATGTAAAGAGCTGGGTTGGCGTGCAACACACCTCGGGAACGGCTTTAAATGCCGCCTGTTTTGTTTTTGCATCCGAACACTGCGAGCAAATCGCGAGAGCAAAAAGCAGAGGCTCCTGTTTTGCTGCTCTGCCTTCTTGACTAAATGTCTTTATTTCTTGAACAACTTCACAACCTCTACCCTCTTCGATCAGTCTCACTAAAGCTTCTGCATGTTCAAAGCCCAGCTTCTGCTCCTTGATGGAATAAGTACCGCCTTCGGAACCAAAGCACAGGAAACGCTGCAGTCGATTCATGTCGGTGACGTGCCACACGTAACCGCTCGCAGAGCTGGGCACCTGCTTTTCAGCCAGCAGCTCTGCTTGGTTTTCCTCGTCCTCCATTGTTTACACTTCCAAGAGGTCTGCTGAAAGAATAATAAAGTTGCTAAGAATCGTTGTAAAAATATGATTCCACTCTTTTATCACCTCTTCGCAAAGTAAATATATCTTACCCACACAACTGTCATTTTTCCTTCATCAATTCAGTAAGAGTTTTACTCTGAGTGTGCAATAGCACGTGTCAGAGATTTTTTTTGTTTCTTTCTTTCTTTTCCTCTGAATTACAACGGTGACAATTTTATTTCCTTAGAATCAACATAGAAACTACTTAACCCCAACAAGTGGCACACTGAAAATATGTCTGGTGTTATGCCCTTTTGCCACTAACATATTACACCACTTTCTTAGGTGTATTTTTGGATTGCACATTAAATTGAGCAAAGCTCAGACCTACTCTGTTTTGCTGAGGAGGTGGAAATATTGCCCAACTGAAGAAACATGACGCTAAAATAAAAAAACTAAAATACTGAAAAATTGTTTAGTCAGAAGACTCTGTGAGAGTTTAAATACAGTGGGTTTCAGTGAGGCTTAGACAACAGCTTTTTAATAACCGACAGCAGCTCAAGAAAAAATTGTCTTTACTACAGGCTCCACCAGTCTGCTGTTTCAAGTCATATCCAAGAAAACACCCAGATAAAACAACAAATTCTGTACTGTAACACTTGAGGTTAAGAAGGAAAAAACAGCACAAAAATTCACAACCTTTCAGGTCTTTATACTTATACACTCTTGAGTTGCAAGCCAGTTGAGCTGTAATATTTGTAGGAACAGCGCTGCTCTTACTTAGAGAACATCTAGCATGGTAAGATTCAAGCCGTAACATTTAAACTGAAACAAATGCAGGTGAAATTACATCAGCAGGGTGAGGGGAAGAAAACTCATCATCATTATCTCCAAAACATTCATACGACAGTAAGTTCCGTTTTCTCAGTTCTCACCAAACAATAAAAAGAGACTAAATATCACCAAGAGGTCTTATTTAAAAAAAAAAAAAAAAAAAAAAGAAAGAAACAAAAAGCACCAATAAAACGTCTCCACCAAACTGCATATAGATCTCAAAATACACACACGCCAAAGGGCTGAGCACGCACAAACAACATTGTAAAGAAATTCACTTAACAATTTTTAAATATTGCAGATAATCTAGTTTTGACACGTCTGTCTGGAGATTGAAGATAAAAGCCATCTTTCTTCATTTACTAGAGTAAGCCAGCACAAATCAATGTCGCTAATGTAGAGATATCTATTTCTATTTTTTTTTTTTCCCCCAGTTTGGGTAAGTAACACACTGACGTACAAATAACTTGCCTGCTTTCTCTTTGACACAGAATTTTCCATTCTCTGCAAGCAACTAGAAATATACCCTTCCTCCATTTGTGCCTATCTGCAATGATGAGCTGTGTGTATCCAGAACCGAATAACAACGAGCCATCAGTGCTCCCATTATACTCTATATGCACTGAAATCAAAACAATAGAAGCCATATGATGATACGTGGTTCAAAAATGCAGGGTTCAATTAAAGATTAAGCTAGAAATATCTTTCATTGTGTTATTCAGAGCATCAGTGCTCTGCTGCTTTTCTCAGTGCTTAAATATTCTAAGCATGTTTCCTGCCAAACCAATTTAACTACACAGCATGGTTCAGCTGACTTTTTCATTGATATCTGAAGTATGCAAATACACTGAAAATAACAGGGGTGGTATTTGCAATGCATGAATGCTATATCAGTGCCTTTTAATATCTAAGTGCCTTGTACTTCAATATATTTCTATTAGCTGGCTTTATTAAACGGAAGGTAATGTTTCGTAATCAACACACAAAACCCAAACAAAAATCCACGGCCAGCATCCATTAGTTTATTTATGAGGAAAAAAACAAACCAAACCTACACTGTACTTAGAAAGCTACTGAAAACCACCATTATCTTGAAGCAAAAATAAGAATGGGAAGCATACAGGCTCATGCATGAATAAGATGTCCTTACATACATATGGAATCTTGAGAATAATTTCTCATTGCATCTTTAACATATTGGTACTTATTATTGCAGGGCTATGAAAATGAGACTAATGGGAAAACCCTTTTCAGTCACCTCTGGATTGCCAAGACTTTAACTCAACGGGAAGGATCACGTCTTCATTTAAACAAAACCACTTATGATCTCACTTTGCTGATTATATTAGGAAATACCAACACTGCTTTGAATATTTTAGAGGTTTTTTCCTGCATTTTTCCATTTGCACAGGTTCCATCTGGTACACCCATTTTATTTTATTTCACTCAAGAGAGACTCACTTGTCCTCACACACTCAGTTTTATAGTCACTGATGCAAATGTCCTACTATTGTCACCACTACCCCGAGAATGGGAACAAAACCCAAATGAAATAATTATAACATTTCTAAAATTACAAATAGTATTGATCTGGTTTGAAATCGGGATTTATTTATAAAATATTGTAACACCAGATCAGCATTTCCATCGAAGGGATCATTCGGAAAGGCAAACAGTTCACTACTTCACTGTTCTGTGTCAATGGGCAGCACCATGTTAAATGTATTCTATTAATGTTTAGAGCTAACAATCAGAGAAAGAAATCCTCCTGCTGCCCTTCTCTCTTGCACCATATAATAAACCTAACTTACACATGGTAATAACGGATCATTTTTATGCTTACTTTTGTACGGGCTAGGCTTTTCTATGTACTTAGAGGTATTTGCTACAGTCTTCTGACACAAACATCCATCTTTTAAAAGCTGGCAGCATTCATAGCCTTCTGACACAAATCCCAATTTTAAGAGAGCTGTAAATGTAAACTTACGATTTTTCTGCAGCTTAGCTCTTTAATTTGCCTTCTTAGGAATATACTAGGAGCTAAAAATAACAGATGCTGTTAGGATTTCCACCTTTTGTAAAACTTCATTTTCACTCTTTTCCTCACGTGGCATGCAGTATTTCACAGTGGAATAAAACATCTGCAGGACTCATCCCATCAAAAATGCCAATGACAGGTCTGCTGAGACCTTTAATAAAGTTTCTAATGCCTTCTGATAAACCATCTAGCATACAAACCAGACTTATCTCAAACAGCTTATTGCTGCCTCATGGATTTAAAAAGAGCTTCAAACCAAAATAATCTTTTGGATCCTAATACGAATTGCAAATTCTTTAAGAAAAATTTACATTAAAAAAAGCCAAACAAACCTTTGAAATCTGAAAGAGCTGGTGCAAACCAGTAATTTCACTACTAAACAGCCACGCTACAAGCATAAAAATTAAACTTCACCTGGATCTACAGGAAAAGCACTTACTCAGTGTTGAACAATTTAAATCCTCTCGGTCATTTCTAACACTCATTTTACATTTTGACCTCTCGAGTTCCCAAAGCTACTCATTTCCTCTAATCAGTCCCTCTCCTCTGCCCAGACCTCAAGCTTATTTTCCCCTGTGCACAGCACAGCACAAACAACTTTCACCTCTGCAGATGGGTGAATGCAAATACACACTTAACATACTCTCCACCATAACCCTACTCTTCATCTGCTGAGGTGCAGCAGTGAACCTGCATTTCAAACACTCATGGAGGATTTCTCAATGATCCTCTGGCTTCTGAAGCATTTCCAATTTCCCAGCTATTTGAATGCAAACAGCAACATGTAAAGCCCTGAAAGTCACAGAACTAAAATTCATGGTTGCTCACCATTATTAATGAAAGAGAGAAAACACTACAGGAAATTGTTTTATATTCCAAACAATACAGAGACTAATACGTAAGTAAAATACGACTTCGTTTGGTCTGAAACAGCCTATGCAGCATTTACACCTTGATTGGTAAGGCAGTATCTTTATGTCACCATATCATAATGTGATAAGAGATTTGTAACTTAACCTCCATTATTTTCTACGACTTCTAGAATTCATATCTAGTTTTCCTAAGAAATAAAATGTCTTACAGTACAAGTGCCAGGTACATATAGAAAAAAAAATACAAAAAGCACAAACCTTTAATAAAACTTAAGTTAGAAACTGTGGTACTACGTTAACAATGATGCACTCCTACTACAAACCTGTACTACTGTCTTAACAATGATGAATCAAACTTTGTAGTGAAAACATAGAAAATTAAACTTTCACAGAGTCAGATCTCTTCTGAAAAAAATACGTTGACATTTTAAAGATAACACTTCAAATTGTCTTTAAATACTTCAAATTAATATACACTTTGTTCCATAGGAAACTGCAGTCTCCCAGCCTGCTCTCAAGATTTTGTATAAGCATTAACCTGAAGATTATACAGAACGTCTTCCAGTTTATTGAGCACAAAGACTATAACCATCCCTGAGCTGACTGTAACAAAATACACCGGCACTACAGCAGAGCTCCGACAACATTAAGTCCTCATACTTCTGAAAAGAAACATCTCTACGTAAACAGAAATGCTACGAGAACATTTCCCCCGTCACAAATGGCATCATCACCAGTATGATGACAGTAGAAATGCCCGACTACGTGAACCGTACACGGGCTCAAAAAAATTCTACCACAGCATTTACTATTAAGTCTACGTGCTGAAACAAACAAATGTATTGACTGTAGCGAAAAGGTATCTTAGCTGCCTTATAACAAAATTACGAGGAAAAAGCATCTGAAGTTGACCGCCGAAAAGCTGCATTTAGCAGTCCGTCTCGGTAAAGATGGTAAATACCAGTGACCCCACACGACACGCCCTTTAATCTCCTCACGGGGTTTCTACCGGCCAGGTGCCGGGCGGGAGGTGCCATTTACAGAGACGCCCTCTCCGGGTCCCTTCGACATCCAGGCCAGCCCCGCCGGCGCTGACACCCACCCCGCGGGCTCCCCGGACGGAGCCGGCCCGCTCTCCCCGCCCTCGGCGCTCCCCGGGAGGC
>VWZK01006756.1:2926-17276 GCA_013396935.1 Baryphthengus martii
TCCGCCGGGCCACCGGTACCCTCCGCGGCCTCGCAGCCGGCAGGATGCGGAGCCGAGCGGGCTGGCGGCGGTCGAGGAGGTTGCCGGGGCCGGTAGGGGTTTCAGAGGGCTGCAGCTGGCAGCATCCTCCCGCTTTTCTTGCGCGATTCGTGGGGGGAAAAAAAACCCAACAAACCAACGACCGAGCTTGTCAGTGGATAAACTCTGACACATGCGAGCGGGTTAATTCTTGTGGAGCATCTAGAGCAGGCGCGATTGATTGCGTGTGGACTTGGGGAGGAATGGGAATTTTGCTTCGCAAAGTGATACTCTTTGCAGGCTGTCAGGTTTGCTGAGGAGAAAGGAGATGTTCAGAATGTTGCTGTGGTTCGGTCTTCTAGTCCGTGTAGTTTGGTGGTTTGGGTTTAGAAGCTGGAATTGCTGTTTCTTGTCCTGAACCTAAATCTGAGGTGGATTTTTTTTTTATGTGCCAGAGTAAATTACTCCTTCCTGCTATATCTCAGATACTTCCTTCTGTATCTCAGATTCTTCCTTCCATTCTTCCCTTTGCAAACCTGAAGTAAAAAGACCAGCCTAGACTGCAATGCTGTAGTTGCTGTAGTTACATTTATGGTATTAAAAATAATCTGCACGTTCGCAAACTGAGCTCTCTTTTAGTAAATAAGATGCTAAAACCGCGCTACCTCTCCTTCAATGCACTATTGCAGTGTTACAAGCTGGCATAGCTTGGCTTTATATGTGATCTGTGGATTTTCATCAATTCTGCCCCTTCTTTCACCCTCTCTAGCCAAAATTCTGAGAGAGAAACTTTTCCTCCACTTGGGATCTTTTAAAAAATGGTTGTAAGAGAGGCACAGTTACCTGTTTGCAGTAAAAGTGCCTCAAATATCTGCCTTCCTACTCATTCAGGAAGCACCCATGAGATAGTTCTTCCTTCTAAGCGTTTATTTTAGGCTTCCTGCAAATTCAGGCAGTTGCAGAGACAGCTTGTGTTGAGTCCACAGGCTTTTCCGTACCTGTAGGATTGCTCCTCTAAAAAAAATGGAAGCTGAGTCTTTGAAGAGTAATTGAAAAGTCTGACTTCGCTATCCCCGCTGCCACCTTCCCCACCTTTGGCTGTGCTCCAGACTTAGAGAAACACTCCATTATGCATTAAATTAATATATAACAACTTTGTATGTGAGGTGCCTCGTAGCCTATAAATATCAGAGAGAGGCAGGCTGAGATTGGAAAGAATATGAGGGGTTGTATGCTGGCTTTTTGTGCCTTTTATTTTTTTTTTTTTTAAGTTTTGATTTGTTTTCCCAGCTGTAGGAAAGCCTGTTAGGTTTAAATAACAACTGGTCCAACCCACTGTAGCAGGAGTATGAGGAAAAGTAAGTAATTACACTGCTTGTTATGCTGCTAGACTAGGTAATTAGATCTTGAATGATACAGGAGCTCCTCAAGAGGATGGGTACCATCCCTTTCTCCAGCCAGTGAGGCAGTGTACCAATTATTTAAATTTCTGCCTGTCCCACAAGTCAGTGCCTGCGGTTTTACATGAGTTGCTAGAGCTGTAAAGAAGTGAAGATGTTTTTTCCGTGCCCTCTCGTGGGGCAATGCAAAATCTGGAAAATATCAATTCAGGTCTCGCCGCAGAAGCAAACATGTGTTTTCTGAAGGGAGTTGCTAAAGTACCGTTGTTAACAAAAACTTTATTAATTTACTTCAGGAAAAAAAATGAGCAGAAAGGGCTTGTGGTTGGCGAACAACTTATTACAACCGGAGTTTGAGCTGAGGTTGTCTCTTCTCCCTGTGAAAGTAGTTGCCTTTGACTAAGCACAGCTATATTCAACTCCCACCCGAGATGATTACTTCCATTTATTTTAGGGAACTTTACACCGACCTGCAAAGATTCTTGAGTAAATATGGAGAAATGGTGAATAAGGATCAACAAAAGGAGCTTTTCAAGATTACTGAAGTATAGATTCTAATATGGTAATTTGGAGGGGAAAAAAACCCAGTTACGGTTAGTTTGAAGACCTGAGGCACAGCTTTTGAACTTCACGTTGGTTACCAACTGGATTTCTGATCTTTGACATCTTCTTTTGTTTAGTTGCAAGCAGATATTGTCTGAGCGTTGACCTTTAGCCTCATCAACTATGGAAATACCTTGCAAGAATTTCTCTTGCTCAGCTGTGTTAGGATGGACATTAATGCCTTTGATTAAAATCTAGACTTTGGCGTAACCTCTTCTAAATTAGCTTGTTAAAATTCGTCTCTGTGTTAAAAAAATAAAATAGCTACAGAATTAACATTCTTCAGTGTTATGAATATAAATAAAAAGTGATTGCAGCAAGTTCTATTGGACTGCCTTCTGGGCAGTCTGTAACGTAGCTTTCAGTGGTATGATGACAATTCTTTGTAAAAAGAATTATAGCTTGTGTCAAGACTCTTTTCTCTTCTTAATCAAATTGTAGGCTTCTATATAATATATTCCTCTGCGAATCTTCAGCTACTCATTTGGCTTTCCAGCATTTAAAAAAAGTTTTTGTGTATTTTTGGGTGTTTCTGTAGAAAATTATTAAAAATTCTTTATCCTCCATACATCCAGGCTACCTGTAGCTGTTTTTTTAGAATTTAGTGAATAGTAATGTGCATCTTCCTTAGATTGCACCAAACAGCTAATATTTTTCTTTACTTTCGATGCTGAGATGCTAAGCTGGATCAGGAGGACTGGTGCAAGTATCAGGACTGCACAGCATCAGATTATTTTCCTGGAAAGTTTTAAAAAAAGCGGTTTCTATTTAATCTGAACATCTTGCAAATATTGAGTAGCGTTATTGAAATTGTTGCTCTGCTACGCTATTTGCATTGTACTCAAAATACTAAACATTTACGAAGTAAAAATAGTTTACTTTGATATTAATACTGCAAGTTATATATATGGGAGCAAGGAGAAATTAATTAAGTTGCGTGTGAGAAGTGCGCTGTCCAAGGAAGAGCTGCACTCTCTTAATGACCTGAAGATATGTATATGCATATATATGTATAACTCCATATATGCCTTACTTGTGTACGCTTTCCAATTAATATTTGCCTCTTTTACAAATTATACTTGTAATTTGGCACTTAACCACTCACCTGGTTTTGTGCATACCTCCAAAAATCACTTTTAAAACCGCTGTAAATGCCTGCAAATTGTACAGACGTCTCCAAACTACTGACTGATATTAACAGACGTAATACCGAGAAAATATTATAAGTCATCTTACAAATAAAAAGTATGGAAGATTACTGTTGTCAGATTTCAATAGTTTAGCTTTATAATTTGTCATTTGACACGACTTGGGTTGGTTGTGTTCTGAACTTTCTGTGGTTTTGAGGTATGTTTTGCTTAAGTGATGTGAATTGAAAAAGGAATAATTCTCATCCTTTTTACTAGTCTGTTTCTCATCAGACAGTATCCACAGCTTGTGATTTTTTAATTATTTTTTTTTTATAGTCTGATTCTTGTTCAACGTTTGATCTGTGAATCAAACACACTGGCTCCTGGCATATAATTCTCAAGCACCCCAATACTCCCATAGCTTTTTTATATGTAGGAAGCTAAATAATCAATACATTGAGTCTTCAAATAACCTCCTCTTTAAGCTCATCATTACAGCTGGAAGACTAAGGTGCTGTGCTTTCATTTTACCATCATTTTTGGATGTGTTTTATAGTTTTTGGGAGGTAAAGCTATAGAGTGAGTAGAGCAAACAAAGGTATCGGTGCTAAAATGAAGCTTTCTCCTTAGAGATAATGTTCTGCAGAGAACAGTATGATCTCCTGTAAGAAAGGAAACTTGTGCTCCTGCTCTCTGAAGTGCTCTCTGCATTCTCTTTGTATTTAGAGGGGACTTCAGAGCTGTTCAAGGTTTTTCAAAGGCTCTAATTTCAATACAATTAAACCAGCCAAACCCAGGAGGCATCGTTGGCTGTATAGTCATCCTGCTGTCTCGAGAATACTGTAGTCAGAAAATTAGTTTGACATAAAGTCAGCCCATAAAACTTACGAGTGGTTTACATCTGAAAGAGATGTAATCTGTTCTATGCTAATGCTGTAATATTTTTATTTTTACATATGTTCTGTGATAAAAACTGCAAGTACACTTGTGGACTTCATTGGGTGCCTGCTGATTTTCAAAGCAATTTTGACATCTCTCTGAGAAACTGTTCTGGTTGCTTCTCTAAGGTCAACTAAAGTTCTTACTCATCGAGGGCAAATATTAACTACTTCCTTAGACAATGATGCACAAATAATTAGTTTTAGGTGAATTAACACATACTTCACCTGAAGTACTGAAAGTACAGAACCTTCATACTGCCACTGATGAGATTTGTCACATGTTACTCATCTTACTTTCAATGTCTAAAAAAATGAGGTGGGGCTCAGCCTATGTCAATGGAGATGTATACACTTCAGTGTCTAAATGAGAGCTCAGTTGCAGAGCCCTACAACCACAGCTAATGCAGATCTGGATCGGAATGTAGCTGCTTAGGCAAAGATGTCTACTGTCATTTCAGCTTCACAGTATCATACGTGCCCTCCAGTTTCTAGTCCAGGTTGTTACAGATCTCTTGCAAGTCCTCTGCCTTGTCTATGTGCTCTGTGCATGTGTTAGGCATGGCACCAGCTCCTGAAGCTTCATAGAATCATAGAATGGCTTGAGTTGGAAGGGACCTTCAAGATCATCTTGTTCCAACCCCCCGGCCATGGGCAGGGACCCCTCCCACTAGAGCAGGTTGCTCAGAGCCTCATGCAGACTGCACTTCAACACTTCCAGGGAGGAGGCATCCAGAGCTTCTCTGGGCAACTCCTTCCAGGGTCTCCCCACCCTCAGAGGAAAGAACTTCTTCCTCATGGCCAATCAAAATCTCCCCTGCTCTACTTTCAAACCATTGCCCCTTGTGCTGTCACCAGTTTGAACAACTGAGTCTTGTTCTTGTCTCTACAAGCGATGGAGTCCAGAGAGCTGTTTATCTTAAAATAAAGAAGACTTCTTCATCCAAAATGACAGCAGACACCCTTGCTCGAGTGAATGAATTGTTCCCTATGTGTCCAGCCAAAGCTCATCCTTCAAGGTCCCTCTGGAATCAGGAGAAGGAGACAGGCTCTAATTTAATTTGCAAGAGGGAGCTTAGACATCTGTGTGGTTTGTTGGTTGTTTTTTTCTAAAATGGAAGGATTCATCTTTTTGGGAAGTATCCATCTTTCCTGAATGGCTATGGAGAGAGCCAAGGCAACTTGATTAGTCTTCGAGTGACTGCAGTTAGCTGCAGTGAAATGTAACCTCTGTTTCTAGTCTTCAACGTAGCTTGTATTTCATGCCACAAACAGCTACTTTCTGAATACTTTGCAGATAGAATGTCGAGGTTACCTCATGCAGGAAATCATAATTGAGTTGTGACATTTTGCTTTTGAAGGTTCAGAGGGAGAAATTAAATGCGTTGTACTAATAGAGTGGTTACATAAGCGTTTTTATTGAAAACACAAGTTTTCTAGCTAAAAGACTCCTGCGTGCGGTACTTATAACTTGATGACAAATCACGAGATTAGAAGATAGAATATATAACTTAATATAGTGGGGGTTTTTTGCTTTTATGTGTTCTCTAATTTAGTGTACGTAGGGAGACCAGTAGATCATGCTAAATAGATATGGCAGATTGAACGTATACGTAATTTTGTGTATCTACGTGTACCTGTGTCTTTGATAGATAATATAGGGGGGAAAAAAGGGCGAAAAAAGAAATACTGCCCAAACAGGGAACTATCTCCTGAACCCAGCATAGCCCTGCAGAAAGTGCAGTCACTGTGCTGGTGAGGAGCCAGCAGCCATCCACTAGAAGATGGCAGAAACGTGTACTGCTCCTAGAGGACATCTTAGCAGGTTACCTGCTCTCTAGTTGCCAGCTGGCAAGAGCAGCATCTTTCCTTCTAAATCCTCTGTCTTGGCCCCAACCATTTTTCTTCCTCAGGACAATACTGTGAACTCGCCCAGCCTGCCCCACTCTGTCTTTCCACTTCTGTCATGTTCCGTAGTTTCTGTGGGCAGAGAGAAAGAAGTGCTTGGAGCAGACAGCGTGAGAGGAGAATGACTCCTGTTTGGACAAGGGAATTGGTGACGGGCTTCTGCTTATCTGCAGAGGAAAGCAGCCGCTCTGAAGGGAGAGAAATGTCTGCTTATGCAGAGGCAAGAGGGTAGTTAATGTTGCTGGGAGGTGGCAATAGGCTTTTAAAAAGCCAGCTCCAGCTGCTGCCAACTTCAAATCATAGAATCATAGACTGGCTTGAATTGAATGGGACCTTCAAGATCATCTCATTCCAACCCCCCGGCCATGGGCAGGGACACCTCCCACTAGAGCAGGTTGCTCAGAGCCTCATCCAGCCTGGGCTTCAACACTGCCAGGGAGGAGGCTCCACAGCTTCTCTGGACAATGCCTTCCAGGGTCTCCCCACCCTCACAGTGAAGAACTTCTTCCTCATGGCCAATCTAAATCTCCCCTGCTCTAGTTTCAAACCATTGCCCCTTGTCCTATCCCCACAGGCCCTTATAAAAAGTCCCTCCCCAGCTTTCCTGGAGCCCCTTCAGATCCTGGAGGCTGCTCTAAGGTTTTCTTGGAGCCTTCCCTTCTCCAGGCTGAACAGCCCCAACTCCCTCAGCCTGTCCTAGGAGAGGTGCTCTGGCTCTCTAATCATCTTTGTGGCCTCCTCTGGACCCTCTTCAACATCCTGACCTGGATGATGAAATAGGTACAATTCACGATGACATCAATCTGGAATAATTGCAAACATTTCAGGAGTCAAAAAGGGGAATTCAAAATGATGATTACAAATCAGAGGGATGGCCCTAAATAAAGAAGGGACAAGCACAAACTGCAGGATTTTGGAACAAAGGAAGAACCCAATATTTAAAGTGACAAAGAATTGGTTTAGCAGCAGCACCAAATAAATAGAATGTGGAGGTTTTACTGGACCAGAGTCTAAAGCAAGAGAAAATGTTAATGCAAGTCGTAAGGGTAACACAATTAAAAAAAAAAAATCATCTTACTCTTGAGTACATAAATAGGAGCATCATTCACAAGACTCCGGGTTTCTGTACCTGCCATTAGTGGAGCCTGAGAAGGAATGATGTGCCCAGTGGTTCTGCCTGGGCTTTCAGGGAGATGGAAATGAACAGGAGGTGGAAGGAAAGGAAACAACTGTTGCTAATGAAAATAATTAGAAAACAAGGTGTATGTGGCAATGTTGAAATAAATGGGTTTGGTTAGCGCTGAAAAATAGGATGGAGAAGAGGACATAAATTTCCCCAATAAGTGGGAAGCTGGTGGTGAGAGGAGGATGATCAGCTGCTCTTTACAACAAATTGAAATAAGAACAAAAAAAAATGGATTGATTTCAGATTAGCTTGCTGCATTTGTTGCAACATCCCCTTTGCTGCAGGTTTTCAAGAAGAGACTAGAAAAATCCCTCTTCCCATCGTGTTGCGCTTGCCTCTGGAAAGACTGGGCTAGCTGATGCTTTGAGATCGTTACCAGAACTGTGTTTTCGTGAAGCTGTGTTCTGATTTAATGGTTATTCCTGTCAGTGCTCCTCTGAGTTGTACACTCAAGTGTGTCTTGATGTGGTTTCAGATACCTCTGCTGGCCTTGTGCTGATGCTGCAGAAGCTCAGGCGTTTCCCATAGGTCGCTTGAGACGTATGGCAGCGTCATAAGGATATACCATGGTATCTGACGTGTCATTAGTTACCAGCATTGTGTAGGTATCTCCATATCACCATATCATCCATATCATCACCTTGGTATCTTTGCATCGATTGCAACAGGTGTTGCATGTATGTCCTGTCAGATATACTGGTCATAATAAAAATAAAAATAATAAAAAAATGTTATGAAGTACAAATTCAGGATTTCTGTGCATGTAGCCAGAAGTAAATTCTTACTTCTGTCAACAGCCTTTCGTCATACCCAAGCAATGAAGAAATACACTAATTGAAGTAAACCAGATTGGAAAATTCACCAAAATTTGTGGATTTATACCTACTCTATGCCTAGCAATTTTTTTTCTATTCTTTTCAAGACAGAAGAAAAGAGAGGAAGGAAAGAGTGATATTGATATGAAGATTTTTATTCCTATCATATTGAGTATAAGTACTCAAGCACTGAGTACTTATTCAGATAATTTAATGTCTGTAATCATACAGAAAGCTTAGCAATTTGATAAAGTCACAGCAGCCAATGCCATGCTTGGCAGAAGACAACGTGCAAACACAGGAATCCATGACACATCTGACTACAAGTCCACCCAGCCAAGTGTCCTGACTCTGATACTGGTAGTCAGTGGATGCTTAGGCAAGAATAAAATAAATGTGGTAATATTTCTCTAGTGGTCTCTTGCAACACCTCATGATTTGTGAACACATCTGACTATAATTCCACCCAGCCAAGTATCCTGACTCTGATACTGGTTGGTAGTGGATGCTTAGGCAAGAATAAAATAAACACGATAATATTTCTCTAGTGGTCTCTTGCAGCATCTCATGATTTGTGACTTGAGACTTCCTGAGTCTCGAGGCTCTCAGAGAGAGTAATTTTGTTTAGGTGTCATCAGAGCATTGTGACCGTTTAGTCACGATACACTTTTCCCCACAATTTTCATTTTAATAAAGATTTTGTTACATAAAGAATTTATAAACTCAGGTAGTATCAAGTGCAATGCATCAACACTGAAGGATAATAAAAACTTTCAGTGGAAGAGGTTGAGTAATATTTAGCTACCATTAGGGGGTTTAGCTTATCCAGAACTAACTTTCTTTTTTCCTCCCCGATGGCACAGAGACATAAAAAACAGCTGGGAGAAGAACCATTTCAAAAGGAGACTTCATTTAATATTTGTAATTGAACTTCACAGTTCCTTATAACCACAGATATTGCAAGGAAAAAAATCCCCAAGTCTAGGCATGTCTAATTCATTATTCACTATTACGGGTTTGGACCAATAATTTGGGCAAACTAATTTGTGCTCTCAGCAACCAGTTACGGGTTGCTGTGATAATGTAACCTGCAATAGGGCTGTAATATTGCATGCAGCAGAGAGGGAAGGTAAAACAGCTGTACTGGGAGGTCTGCAGTTACACTGGGTAATTGGCAGTTCAATAGCAATTAATGACTTTTTTTTTTTCTTTCTCCTAATACGACTGTTGAATTTTCATTAGTTCGTGGTTATGCCTCCGTGGTACAATCCAACAGTCTGCAGAGATGCCACAGGTACCGGTGGTGTAGTAAGTACCGCTTCTGGAAGTTGTGAAGTGGCGCCAGGACAGAGCTCTGTACAGAATTGTTGTGTCAGTGGGAGTTAGGTCCTGGAATACGACTCGTTTCGCAAGCTGTAAGTAGATTATCCAGTCTCTGACCAGCCAGAGCCGATCATCAGAGCTCCGTTTGACAGAAAGAAGCACTTCCTTAAGTGGTTTTTGGTTTAAGATACATATTTAAGACAGTAAGGATGACTGGCTCTTCAGTAGTACCTGTCTAGAAATGCTATCAGGGTAATGGGATGGAGAAGACAATGAGAGGAGTTGACTGTCGTAGGACAGATGCTCAATTTTTACTTAATGTTGGGATGAATTCCACCTATTGTTCCTCCTTAACCTGCCTTTTTGAAGGTAAGTAGAATCACAGAAGCATTTTTCTATTGCCTATTATTTTTAACTTCAAAACTCCTGTGCCCTTCAAGAGGCACAGCGACATCAGAAACCAAGAAAAATATCTGTCTGCTTACAAAATGACTTCTGATTAAGCAGAAAAAAAGCTTTCCATTAGTCTATATTTTGGCATTCCAAATCTGTCAGATTCAGTTTCTTACTCTGTCGGATTTATTTCCCCACTAAAACATGCGAGAGAGACTCAGCTTCCCTGCGCAGCCAAGCTCAGCTCCTGGAAAGGGTAGTCCTCAGATCTTTGATTCTGCACCAGCCCAGTCCCAAAGAGTGGAGGGCCCTGCCCAACTGAGCTCATGTGGCGTATGAATCGGGTTACAACTCAACATTTGACATTATAACGAAGCAATGAGCTCACTGGGAGATGTTAAAATATCCCTCATGATCAGGAAACAGCCATGTGTGACTTAAAGCAATGAAGCTCTTCCTTGGAAGTAACTTTAGGATTAACAGACCAGCAGAGTGTGATGGTGGGGCCACCTTACATCTCAATTAAGAGAGCAAAGGATGAGCTATTTTTAATCACGTGGTTCTGAACTTCCTTTTAAAGGTTATCTTTTCTATGCTACATGTTTTCTGATTCAGGACTCACACAAAATCTGCCTGAAAACCCCTCCATAGTTCAAACTGTGTACAGAATTTTACAAGCATTAACCTGCTGGGTAGTATCACTTAGTGCTGCTGAAGATCAACTCTGTATCGGTTCAGCACAGTCTTCTAGGGTGACAGAGCCTGGCCCAGGATGCTCAGAGAGGTGGTGGAGTCTCCTTCTCTGGAGACTTTCCAACCCCCCCTGGATCTGTTCCTGTGTGTCCTGCCCTGGGTGATCCTGCTCTGGCAGGGGGGTTGGATTCTATGATCTCCAGAGGTCCCTTCCAACCCCTACCATTCTGTGATTCTATGAGTCATTCTCAGTTGGCAGCTTGGATGCAGGTGCTTGTGCTGTGAAATAAGTACGTTCATCTAGGTAAGAAGGAACTTGAGGTGGCATCTGAGCCAGCTACGTTGGGCTGTTAACATGGACTTAAATCCTGATGATGTTCACCTCAGCTTAGGTAGATAATGATCTTTCTATGGAGCGTGTCCAGAATTATTTGCCTCTCTTCATTAACAGAAAATAAAGGAAGTATCAGAGTCTGCTACGCAGCCTTTGTTAGGTGCCTAGAACAGAGGTGCAAGATGGTTGCCTAAATGAGCTGGACTGGACTTCACTCTTACCTTGTGTGACAGAGAAAGCAGGTTGTCCATGAGCAGTCAGGGATTATGAAACGTGAAGAGAAGTAGTTAGCAGTACCTGTGTGTTGGTGTGATGAACGAGGGGTGATTAAGAGAAATCAATTTTAAGGAGGGAATATTTCATTTCCTTTTAATCAAAAAACAGTGTCTTTTTTGAACTAGCTTGAGAATAGATTAGCTATTTTAAAAATGTTGGTTATCTGCCTACAATTCTTTTTATAAATCCTCCCCTTCAAACCGACAGGACAAAAAAAAAAAAAAAAAGAGGAAGAAAAAGATGGGCAGTGAATTAGAAAATGCATTTATGATAGTTGATCAGCTTATCTTTCCAGTAGACCCACTTTAGTCGCAGGCTCATACATTATTAACCTGGCTGTAAAGTACTGCATCAAAGGTTGATATCGCGCGTCTTTCCCGGCATACCCATTTCTGTGGTGTTAGGTGCCTTTTGAATTGGATGCTGATGCTGTCATTTGGAAAGGGAAGCCAGAAGTTTGCATAAAATAACCTTGTTATCCATTAGTGAAGTATTTTTTTATCTTTACATTAAAAAAAAAAAACCCGCAAAAACAAGCTTTGGCTTTTGAAGAAGATCCCTTTCGCTGAGCCTACGTAAGGAAATAATCTCGCCCTAGCACTCGTGGTGTTATCTTTTTCCTTCATTAATTGTATCTAAAATGATCCCATTTATAATGTTGCCTTATATTCCTCTAATTTACCCACAGAGAAACACGTATAACGTCATTTAGTAACCTGCTAGCACAAAGGCTTCTCTATGTGCAAAGTGTTTTAACTGTAAAAAAGGAGTTATTCTGCTCAGATATAAATATACCTATTAATTTGACTGCTGGTGCTCACTGAACAGCTCTCTTTAAGACAGAAGTCATAGTAATTTGCTACTATTTTTCCCTGAAAGTTTCTGAATGATTTTTTTTTTAAATAGCTCGAGAAAGTGACCAAATCTCATGAGGCTCCTGTATGAATCTTCTACTATTTTTCTCTCTTCCCTCTTGACTCTTTGATTATTCACATCTATTGTGCTATAAAACAGGAGGCTGCATTTTTCTCATCGTTGTTTTTCTAGTCCTTTTCATCAGGTTTGCAGTCTACAAAAAAAAGAAAAAAAAATTTACTGTAGGAAAACCAGATGCTTTCCTCTGTCTTTCTGATAGGACTACTGAATTGAGCTAAATACAAATGGACCTTGCTGGAGAGGGACTTTTGATACGTGCCTGTGGGGATAGGACAAGGGACAATGGTTTGAAAGTAGAGCAGGGGAGATTTAGATTGGCTATGAGGAAGAAGTTCTTTCCTCTGAGCGTGGTGAGACCCTGGAAGGGGTTGCCCAGAGAAGCTGTGGAGCCTCCTCCCTGGAAGTGTTGAAGCCCAGGCTGGATGAGGCTCTGAGCAACCTGCTCTAGTGGGAGGTGTCCCTGCCCGTGGCAGGGGGCTTGGAATGAGACGATCTTTAAAGTCCCTTCCAACTCAAGTCATTCTATGATGATCCTATGATTTTTTTTTGCATACAATTAGCTGGTCCTTCTGAGCTTGACTGGAGCTGATGGTTGCTGCTGCGTAGCACGGTAATAAAGGAGTACTAAAATTGTTTGCAACACTACATGCTCTTTGGTTATCACATTTACAGAGCAATATTGAATGTTGTCTGCACCCTACTATGTGTAGCTTCATTGACTCCTGTATGCCTCTTTCTACATGAATATGTTATGGTGACCTCCTTCATGGTAATAAACCTGAAATAAAATGTTATGCTGAATCTACAATTAATAGCAGATCACTTCTGAGGAATTCGATTAAAACGCAGTAACAATGCTGAAGATTCAGAAGATGGATTTAGTTAATTGCTTCTAAAGGACACAGAATGAAATACTACCTTTCAAAGATGAGTGATAACTCTTCAGCTATATGGAAATAATAGGGGTGAAGAATTGACTGGATGTAATGTTGATGAGGGCAATCAAAGGATGGAAGTGTCAGGGTTCCTTTTCAATCTGTCATTGAATTGTGGTCATCTATCACTGCAACCAGATTTTGTCCCAGCTTCTACTGAGTCTCCTCATGCATTTCCATGTTTTTCTCCCTGCTGAAACTTTGTGTCTGTTACTCTCCGGTCATCTTTTTGTCAGAAGCGTGGTATTTTTTCATCAGTTCTTGCAGCAGAACCAACCCACTGCTAGTTAGACTTTTTCATGTTCTTCAAGATGCCCTTGCCCACAGCTGGCTGCCCTTCCTCCTTACTCAGTGCTCACCTTCAAACTCTTTTCTTTGTCTCCTTTTCTACCAGTGTGGCATGAGCATCAGTACAGACATGTTAATAACTTTGAAAATGCTTCTTTTTAATCATACTGTAATGCTATGGCTTATTTGGGAGGTTCTCCTCCCTCTCTATTCTACCCTAGTGAGGCCACATCTGGAGTATTGGATCCAGTTCTGAGCTCCCCAGTTCAAGAGGGACAGGGAAATACTAGAGAGAGTCCGGTGGAGGCTACGAGGAGGATGAAGGGACAAGGATATCTCTCTTGTGAGGAAAGGCTGAGAGCCCTGGGGATGTTCAGTCTGGAGAAGAGAAGCCTGAGAGGGGATCTTCTTCCTGTTTCCAAATCTCTGCAGGGTGGGTGTCGAGTAGAAGGGGCCAGGCTCTTGTCAGTGGTGCCCTGGGATAGGATGAGGTGCAACGGGCACAAACTGGAACCCAGCAAGTTCCACCTCAACAGGAGGAGAAAATTCTTTGCTGTGAGGGTGACGAAGCCTGGCCCAGGCTGCCCAGAGAGGTGGTGGAGTCTCCTTCTCTGAGACTTTCAAATCCTGGATCTGTTGCTGTGTGTCCTGCCCTGGGTGATCCTGCTCTGGCAGGTAGAGTGGACTTCACGATCTCCAGAGGTTCCTTCCAACCCCTACCGTTCTGTGATTCTATGATATATTGTCTAGTGTTGTACTCTAAGTTTTATGTATGAAAAGGGGCTTTTTTAATCGAGATCTCTAGAAAAAAGCTGGATCCTTTTCTGGAGTGTAGCTGTTGGTTGTCAGCTCAATGTAAGAGAGAAAGTAAGAAGGTGGGGATTCCCTGTGAGCATGCTTTCGGAAATGCCTCCCTGGAGCTGATATCCACTTTCCATCTAGATAGGATATGGAAAGAAGCTTGTCAGGATGAGCAGAGGACAGAATTTGTGTGCAGTGGGGTCTGTTTGACACTCACATGATTTGACAACATCACATTTCTGTAGTTCTTGCTCTGATGCAGTTCATGCTGGAAGCTGGCTCAATCTGGTGACTGGGATCAGAGGAACGAGCAAGCGATTTAAGACAACTTTTCCCATTTTTTCCTTCGGCTGTTCTCACTGGAAGCTCTACC
>VWZK01006756.1:17993-28632 GCA_013396935.1 Baryphthengus martii
GGGTGTCGAGTAGAAGGGGCCAGGCTCTTGTCAGTGGTGCCCTGGGATAGGATGAGGTGCAACGGGCACAAACTGGAACCCAGCAAGTTCCACCTCAACAGGAGGAGAAAATTCTTTGCTGTGAGGGTGACGAAGCCTGGCCCAGGCTGCCCAGAGAGGTGGTGGAGTCTCCTTCTCTGAGACTTTCAAATCCTGGATCTGTTGCTGTGTGTCCTGCCCTGGGTGATCCTGCTCTGGCAGGTAGAGTGGACTTCACGATCTCCAGAGGTTCCTTCCAACCCCTACCGTTCTGTGATTCTATGATATATTGTCTAGTGTTGTACTCTAAGTTTTATGTACGAAAAGGGGCTTTTTTAATCGAGATCTCTAGAAAAAAGCTGGATCCTTTTCTGGAGTGTAGCTGTTGGTTGTCAGCTCAATGTAAGAGAGAAAGTAAGAAGGTGGGGATTCCCTGTGAGCATGCTTTCGGAAATGCCTCCCTGGAGCTGATATCCACTTTCCATCTAGATAGGATATGGAAAGAAGCTTGTCAGGATGAGCAGAGGACAGAATTTGTGTGCAGTGGGGTCTGTTTGACACTCACATGATTTGACAACATCACATTTCTGTAGTTCTTGCTCTGATGCAGTTCATGCTGGAAGCTGGCTCAATCTGGTGACTGGGATCAGAGGAACGAGCAAGCGATTTAAGACAACTTTTCCCATTTTTTCCTTCGGCTGTTCTCACTGGAAGCTCTACCTGATGAAGATCTAACCACCACGTTTTCAAAACAAGGTTTTCTTCATTCTTTTCAAGTAAAACTCCCAGTGAAAAATACAGAAACTGAATGAAAAATTTTGTCTGACTCAGTGTTTAATATCTACCAGCAGGTCCAAAATCATTTTTTACTTGGTTTCTCTTCATGGAAATAAACAAACTAGAGCATTAGACACTGATAAAAGGGGTGAAAAAAAGTTTTATTAATTATTCAATAATCTCCATAGGCTCAGTGTCATTTACAGTTAGTGCACATCCCAAAGAATCATAGAATCATAGAATGGCTTGAGTTGAAAGGGACCTTCAAGATCATCTCATTCCAACCCCCCAGCCATGGGCAGGGACACCTCCCACTAGAGCAGGTTGCTCAGAGCCTCATCCAGCCTGGGCTTCAACACTTCCAGGGAGGAGGCTCCACAGCTTCTCTGGACAATGCCTTCCAGGGTCTCACCACCCTCACAGTGAAGAACTTCTTCCTCATGGCCAATCTAAATCTCCCCTGCTCTAGTTTCAAACCCTTGCCCCTTGTCCTATCCCCACAGGCCCTTCTCAAAAGTCCCTCCCCAGCTTTTCTGTAGCCCCTGCAGATCCTGGAGGCCCCTCTAAGGTTTCCCCAGAGCCTTCTCTTCTCCAGGCTGAACAGCCCCAACTCCCTCAGCCTGTCCTCCTAAGAGAGGTGCTCTGGCCCTCTGATCATCATTGTGTCCTCCTCTGGACCCTCTCCAACAGATCCATGTGAAGGAATTCCTAAAGACTTTACAGTTTATCAGTTCCTGTCAGACCACAAAGAAATATCCCCAGGAACTGAATTTTTCTGACCTGCATTCACATGGTTGTGTTTTTACATCTGTGTTTCTTCTACTGTCCCACCATAACTCTCAGCTCCTTCCATTAACCGACACAAAAAAGGCAGAGGGGACACACTTATAGGCACTACTACCAATAGGCTATTTCACAACCATTTTGGAAAATGTTCCTAAGTACTGGAAGCGCAACCAATCCTACCAATAAATTCTTGGAGAGCTTCACAGGGTGGTTTTGGCCCTTGCCAGCTGGTGCTCCCTCAAAAGGCCTCCCAGGTGCTACTGAGGAGTTTGCATGGGCCAGAAATGCTTCTGCTACCCAGCTAGCATAGAGGCACCTCTTTTTGGAGGGTCAGGAAGTCTAATAATAAGGACTCAAAGTGTTCTTGCCAGATGGGCTCACTGTCAGAATACACGTTTAATATTCTAGTCATGTTTAATTCACTAGTAGAGACACAGCCATAGAGTCTCTTCGAGAAATTTATATACTGACCTGTAGGCCTAATAAATTCAGCTTTTTTTTTCTTTTTTTTTTTTTGTACTAGATGTAATGGCTGTACCGCACTGAGTCTCATCAGACATTCTCTATATGCCATACCTGTTGAACTTGGAACACTGAACAGGTTGCCCAGGGAGGTGGTGAAGGCCCCATTCCTGGAGATATTCAAGGTCAGGCTGGATGAGGCTCTGAGCAACCTGCTCTAGTTGAGGATGTCCCTGCTCACTGCAGAGGGATTGGACTAGATGACCTTTGGAGGTCTCTTCCAACCCGGGGCATTCTATGATTCTAAGAACTTTTAAACAAAAGTGAATTCTCGTCAGGAATTCAGAGCTGATCAAAATTCCCCACAGTTTTCTGTGACAAAGGCTGTAGTGATGTTTGCAGTTCATCTTTTCCCAATTTTTTTCTTTTTTTTTTTTCTTTTTTCTGAAGGACGTGTACGACTCCAGAGTCAACAAAGGTCCATCAGCTCTAAGTCTGAAGACCACTGATGTTGCAGTGACATGTTGACCTTGTTGAGCCTGCTGTGTTGATGCCATCACTGTAGGCTTTTCATCCTTGGCACCATTAGAGTCTTTCTGTGGTGCAAACTTTCCTTCCATTTCCCCCTGTAAAGCACCAGAGAAATATATGTTACTCAGTACATGTGGGAGATGAGGGAGAAAACATCAATCAAGTTAATACAGATAAAAAATTATTTGATGCGTACTGATCATACCAGGTAATTTTTCTTAGTGCTCTGTAGAGTTATTTTGCAGGCTTTATGTTAACAAAAGTGGTAAACTGTTTTGGAAACACATCAGTGGAGAATGAAGCCGACTGACATCTCAATTTATAGCACCAATCTGTAAGATCATAGGATCATAGAATAGTCTGGGTTGGAAAAGACCCCCAAGATCGAGTCCAACTATTAACCCCAGCTCTAGATGTCCACTGCTAAACCATGTCTCAAAGCACCATATCTACACAATTTTTAAACAAGGCCAAGGATGGTGATTCAGACAGTTCCAGGGCTTCACAATTCTTTGAGTGAAAAAAAAAATCTTCCTAGTGCCCAATCTAAACCTACCCTGGCAAAAGATTTACATTAAAAAATGCTTCATCCGCACTGACCTGATCAGTCCTCTGCAGGCTGACCTCTGAGCCTCTCCTGAGATCTGGAAGGTCTAATTCTGCCGAAATGCATCTTTTCTCTTTGAGGAGTCTGACCAGTGAGATGTTGGTGGGGGATAGATAGTTTACAAAACCAAGGTACAAACACGTGTGCCTGTAAGGGACTGGTTACCAGAATGCCATGTTAGCAATGATTTTGAAATAACTGTGAAAATCACTTTTCATTGATAGGTCTCAAAGTTCCATCTGAAGGAGTTAAATGGTCTTATGGTTTGGGGCCATGGACAAGAGAGGAAGCGTGTCCTGCATCCCTCAGCAGACTAGTGACAGACCCTGCTCTCCTGAGATCTGGTCTGATTTATGATGACAAAGGCTGGTACCGCGCATCCCAGTCAGTGCTGATCTGCAAATTGCAACTGGGTGCTTGTTGCCCACATTAAACCCTTCTGCTGAGAGGTTGCTTTGTAAAAGTAGTTCTGATTTGGGTCAGTACGCTATATAACAATTTCTAGTTGGAGCTTTTGGTGTCACAAGTGGAGTTCACCAGGGGAACACTGGGGACACTCCTGTTTAATATCTTTATCAATGACCTTGATGAGGAGATAAAGAGCACTCTCAGTAAGTCTGCAGATGACACCAAGTCAGGTGGGAGTGTTGATCTGCTTGAGGGTAGGAAGGCTCTTCAGAGGGACCTGGATAGGCTGAAGCCAGTCTTATGGGCTTCAACAAAACCCAGTTGTCAAGTCCTGCACTTGGGCCACAACAACCCCAGGCAATGCTACAGGCTTGGGCAGGAGTAGCTGGAAAGCTGCTCAGCAGAAAGGGACCTGGGGATGTTGATCAACAGCCAGCTGAACGTGACCAAGAAGCCCAACAGCATCCTGGCCTGGATCAAAAACANGTAAGCCACTGTGTGCCCAGGTGACCAAGAAGCCCAACAACATCCTGGCCTGGATCAAAACCAGCGTGTCCAGCAGGACCAGAGAAGTGATTGTCCCAATGTACTTGTCACTGGTGAGGCCACATGTCGAGTGTTTTGTTCAGTTTTGGGCGCTGCAGGATAAGAAAGAGATTGAAGTGCTGGAGTGGGTCCAGAGAAGGGCTGCAAAGCTGGTGCAGGGTTTGGAGAACGTGTCTCATGAGGAGAGGCTGAGGGAGCTGAGGTTGTTTAACGTGGAGAAGAGGAGGCTGAGTGGAGACCTTCTTGCTCTCTACAGCTTCCTGAAAGGAGGTTGTAGAGATGTGGAGGTTGGTCACTTCTCACAAGTTATGACTGACAGGACAAGAGGAAATCTCATCAAACTATGCTAGGAGAGATTTAGAATGGACATTAGGAAAAGCTTCTATACTGAAAGGGTTATCAAAGACTGGAACAGGCTGCTCAGGGAAGTGGTTGAATCCCCATCCCTGGATGTTTTGAAAAGCCATCTAGATATGGTGCTCAAGGATATGGTGCAGTAGAGGCCTTGGCAGAGTTAGATAACGGTTGGACTTGATCTTAGTGATCTTTTCCAACCATAGTGATTCTATGTGCTTATGGAGAGCACTTCTGGTTTCAGTCCATCCAAAAGGAGTGAAGTTGACATGCTCCCAAACAGCTTTGAAGTGTGAACCAAGGTATAGAAAGGTCCGATGGGAGGTTCACTTCAAAAACACGTTCCTAGTTTGAACTACGGTTCTAATATAGATAACTCAAAGCCATACTGATTCTTGTTTTTAGAATGAATTGTCATTTCATTCTGGGGCAGAAGCACATCCCCATCTGATGTGTTAGTTATTTTTCACTCAATTAGCAACTAATTGTGAAGTGATGTCTTTGTCTTTATTCTCGTGTCTCTGCTGTTTACAAGATGCAGTAGTGAACAGGTGTAGGAATTGCTCTTTCAGCTAATACCAAATGTCTATCAGCCCTGTATATACTCTCTGCTTGAAGCCAGTATCAGGTGTTTAATGAATTACACCAAAAAATGATACGTCCCTGGAAAAAAAAAAAATCTCCCAACCTCCATGATTTTCAGTTCAGGAATATCTGTGGTTGCAGTTGGTTTCTTAATGCTTAAGCTGAGGGATATTAAATTAAATCATTGCAGTTCTTTAGCTAATGTGCACCTAGATAAAGGATATCTATCTATATACTTATCTATCTATCTACTTAGATAGATAACGGATATCTTTATATCTTTGTGTACATATATATATATATTGAACCCTAGGATTCAGTACTGGGTCCAGTTTTGTTCAATATCTTCATCAATGACCTGGATGAGAGGATAGACTGTACTCTTAGCAAGTTTTCTGATGATATGAAACTGGGAGGGGTGGCTGAGACACCAGAGCTGTGCTGCCATCCAGCGAGATCTGGACAGGCTGGAGAGCTGGGCAAAGGGGAACCTCATCAAGTTCAATAAGGACAAGTGTAGAGTCCTGCACCTGGGGAGGAGTAACACCAGGCACCAGGACAGATTAGGGGTCATCCTGCTGGAAAGAAGCTCCATGGAAAACGACCTTGGAGTCCTAGTGGATAGGAAACACTCCATGGGACAGCAATGTGCTCCAGTGGCCAAGAGGGCCAATGGTCTTCTGGGGTGCGTTAAGGAAACTGTGTCCAACAGGCTGAAGGAGGTTCTCCTCCCGCTCTGTCCTGGTGAGACCACACCTGGAATACTTGATCCAGTTTTGGGCTCCCCAATTCAAGAGAGACAGGGAAATACTGGAGAGAGTCCAATGGAGGCTACGAGGATGATGAAGGGACTTGAACATCTCTCCTATAAGGAAAGGCTGACAGATCTGAGGTTGTTTAGTCTGGAGAAGAGGGGGCTGAGAGGGGATCTTATTGGTGTTTTGGAATCTCTACAGGGTGGGTATAAAGTTGAAGGAGCCAGTCTCTTGTCAGTGGTGCCCTGGGATAGGACGAGGGGCAATGGGCACCAACTGGAACCCAGGAAGTTTCACCTCAACAGGACGAAAATCTTCTTTGGTGTGAGGGTGCCGGAGGCTGGCCCAGGCTGCGCAGAGAGGTGGTGGAGTCTCCTTCCCTGGAGACTTTCAAATCCCCCTGGATCTGTTGCTGTGTGTTCTGCCCTGGGTGAACCTGCTCTGGCAGGGGGATTGGACTCAATGATCTCCAGCGATCCCTTCCAACCCCTACCATTCTATGATTCTGTGATTCTGTGATTATATGTACATATATATGTATGTAGTTTTTGGCCACATTTTTCCTTGTAGATCATAGTTTCTACATGATATTGTTATAAAGCGTGGCATCATGGTTGTTAATTGCACTCATTAAATTCTCAAAGCTGTCTAGTGTCAATCAGTGAGTTCTACCTCCGTGTGCTCATGCAAATTTCTGGAAGTTTTTTTCACCAACCTTCTCCTCTGAATGCCAGAAAACTTCCAATGTGCAAACATATAAAGTGATGTGCGTCTATCTGTGATGAAAAAAACTGTAAAGTCTCCACTAAATTTCTTGGCTTTTCTAGTCTGGAACTCTCAAAGCAGCAGTCTGTTTGCTTTACATTGCACTGGTCTTCAAAAGTCTTTCTGAAGTAATGTTTGAATTATGGTATTGGGAATTCAAGAAAAGAAAATCCGAATGTCTTTGGATGTTCAGTCATGGATTAATTTATGTCTGAGACTATTTTTCCTCAAGCTCCTTTTGCCTACAATACTGAGTTCTACAGTAGAAGGTACAGGCATTTGTAATCCCCAAGATGAGAGTTTCTGATGACTTCAGTGAACTTTAAAAAACAGAAACTGTAACACATTTTGAAAGCTGTTGAGATCTATATTTTTAAGGCAGAATAGGAATTGCAAGCAGGTGCGATGTTCTTTCAAAAATTCATGACTCCTCCTTTTCCAAAACAATAAAGCTTCAGAACTACATCATTGTCCAGTATCTGAAGGGGCTCCAGGAAAACTGGGGAGGGACTTTTGAGAAGGGCCTGTGGGGATAGGACAAAGGGCAATGGTTTGAACGTAGAGCACGGGAGATTTAGATTGACCATGAGGAAGAAGTTCTTTCCTCTGAGGGTGGTGAGACCCTGGAAGGGGTTGCCCAGAGAAGCTGTGGAGCCTCCTCCCTGGCAGTGTTGAAGCCCAGGCTGGATGAGGCTCTGAGCAACCTGCTCTAGTGGGAGGTGTCCCTGCCCATGGCAGGGGGGTTGGAATAAAGTGATCTTGATGATCCCTTTCAACTCAAGCCAGTCTATGATTCTATGATTCTATGATTCTATGATTCTATGATTCTATGATTAAGTCTAGGACAGAAAACCAAATAAAGAACAAGATTAAGTATTGCACCTCTTGTAATGCATAATATAATTATATTTTGTGGTGTAAAAAGGTGGAAACCAGGATATTTTTCCTGTGGTCAGGGCATGCTTGAGGTACGGTGCCTGGAGACACCCTCCCTTATTCAAGAGTTGGTGATGAGTTCCCAGTTGTCTCAGATTAGACATTACCTGTGGTTCCCGCTACACACAGACCTTTTACTGACACACAGTCTTAACATGTCTGCATGTACTTCCTCATGTTCTTCACCTCAGCATCTTTTTCACTGTTGCCTACCCTGGAATCTGTATAGAGTTTTTCAGCTAAGTCAATTGTTGTAGCCTCACGTGTGCTCAAGAGCAAAAGGAGAATGGAGAAAGGATGGATAAAGGGAGAAGCTAATCCTTATAACAGTTTTCTTAGTCTGTTGTGATGCTGCAAGATGCTCAAATTCTTCTCTAGTGGGTTATTTCAAGGTCTTCCAAGACTATTTTGGCAGAATGACCAGATGGTGCAAGAGATGTCCCAAGTGCCTGCACATTCTCCATCCCTCCTTAACCACAGCTTTGAGTTATTAGACTCCAGTGTGGATTCCTGCTATGAGCAGACAACAAATTCAAGTTGCCTTTGGAGGAATTAGAGCTCTTATTCTTGCAGTGTATGAAGAACCCCTGTAGAAAACTTCCAAAACAAGTCTGGAGGGTAGGGGAGAAGGACCTCAAGTAGTAGAATTTCTCTGACGTGAAGTCTTCTCTTCCAGATGCAAGCCATTCATTGAGCTGTGTGGAAACTAGACCTTCCACTTAATGGCAATTCTATTATTTACATGTTTGCCTTGGCCTAGAATCAACAAAATTTTAATATTTAAATATTTTCAATAGAACATATTTTTAAAACCATTTATTGGGAGCAGTCAGAATTTTTTTAATCATAACGCTGTTTTTTTTTTTCACTTAATCTGAAATATTTACTGAAATACTGCAATCAGAACATTGATTTACTTCAAACAGTGTTTTTTTTTCTAAATGGCATTTTGTCTAAATCAATATAGTCTGGCAGACAGAGTATAATTCTGATGCCACAGTATTTTTTAGCAATGCGGAAACATCTACGTTGCTATTGGATTCTACTCATTATGGTGCTAAGGGCTCTGAGCAAAGCAAAAGTGTGTGCTTAACAAAACTGGCGTCTGTGTTCCTGCTGGATCTGTTTAGTCCAAGTGGGAAAATAAAGACTTAAAATAGCCTTTGTTTACCTACTACCTTGTAGGAGCAGTGGCAGAGCTAACGCCAGGAATGCACACGTGTGGTTTGCACTGGTATTTCAGACAGTCCCAGGTAGCACCAGCATTCTAGGACGTGCGATTCAGTTGCATCAGATACTTTCAAAGAAGGAAATACGTGCCTATTAAATATGGGGGTGCATCAAGAAGAGTGTGTCCATCAGGTCAAGGGAGATTCTCCTCCCCCTTTATTCTGCCCTAGTGAGACCACACCTAGAGTATTGGGTCCAGTTCTGGGCTCCCCAGTTCTAGAGGGACAGGAAAATACTAGAGAGAGTCCAAAGGAGGCTACGAGAATGATGAAGGGACTGGAACATCTCTCTTGGGAGGAAAGGCTGAGAGCCCTGGGGCTGTTGAGTCTGGAGAAGAGAAGCCTGAGAGGGGATGTGATTCATGTTTCCAAAGCTCTGCAGGGTGGGGGTCAAGTAGAAGGGGCCAGTCGCTTGTCAGTGGTGCCCTGGGATAGGACAAGGGGCAGTGGGCACAAACTGGAACTCAGGAGGTTTCACCTCAACATGAGGAATATCATCTTTGCTGTGAGAGTGATGGAGCCTGGCCCAGGCTGCCCAGAGAGGTGGTGGAGCCTCCTTCTCTGGAGACTTTCCAAACCCATCCAGAAGTGTTTCTGTGTGTCCTGCTCTGGGTGATCCTGCTCTGGCAGGGGGGTTGGGCTGAATGATCTCCAGAGGTCCCTTCCAAACTCTACCATTCTATGATTACGTGATTTCTCTGAGGATTTATAGTTACAATCAATTCCGACTGATTAGTCTCAAAAGATAGGGTATGAATATACCCTTATCAGGCAGATCTTTATGATCCTTTACATCCCTTCACCAAATGCCTTTTTATTTTAGAGGATTATTTACTTTATGAAGTTAGCCGAATAAGTACATGAAGAACATATGGGTCCATTTTTGGTCCTTCTCACTCTGGAGAGGGGCAGATGCGAAGGGATGGTAACATCTTTCCCCTGATGAGCTCTAGGATGAGAGATGTAGCATTAGAACTGCTTATACCAGCCACTGGTGTGTGTATGGATATAAAAGCTTATCCTTAAACACACAGTGAACTGATTGAACTGAAGCAGAGCCTGACTAAGTCTGGTTTTCCACACTGGGGTTGTAAAAGTCATTAACTGATGCACGCTTCGATAGGACTATTCATAGGTAAGACCATGGGTATCCCAAAAATCACAGAAAGCCCTAGACTCTCAAGATAGACTTATTACTTATTCCTGGCATAATTTCATACTTCTCAAGGTCCTGCTGTCATACTTATAGTCCAAGCCCAGGAAAATAGCTCCAGATGCATGCAGGGATGTGGCACTTGGAAAGACCATGTCGTCGCATTTAGATGATTGCTACTGGAGGAGCAAGTCGGCTGTAGAAATGACTCTAAAATAAGAAGACACTGAATGCTCTGTTTGGTGTATAATTTGCCCATTTATTTGTTGTGATAGATTTATTTAATTGGATTTTTTAAACATGAACCATCACAGAAAGTAGAGAATCATGGAATCATAGAATTGTTACGTTTGGAAGAGACATCCAAGATCATCCAGTCCAACCTTCTAGCCAACACCTCCATGACCACCAAACCATGTCCTGAAACAGCATATCCACTTGTTTTTTGAACACTTCCAGGGATGGTGACTCCTCCATCACCCTGGGCAGCCTGTTCCAAGGCTTAACTACTCTTTCAGTAAAGAAATTCTTCCTGATATCTCAACTTCCCCTGGCACAACTTGTGGCCATTTCCTCGTGTCCTGTTGTTAGTTACTGGGGAGACAAGGCCAACACTGACCTTACTACAGTCTCCTTCCAGGTAGCTGCAGAGAGCAATAAGGTCTCCCCTCAGCCTTCTCTTCTGCAGACTAAACAATCCCATCTCTCTCAGCTGCTCCTCACAAGA
>VWZK01006758.1:138-12720 GCA_013396935.1 Baryphthengus martii
CTCAGAGTAATGCAGTATATTTTCTACAGCAATATATTTTTCTGATCCTAGTTTCTGCTCATTCTGAAAATTGTTTCTGGAGTGTCACGATCCATTGCTGGGTTGAATATTTTGGCAGAAGTTAAACCCCCTTGNATCTGGTTTTGGTTGATTTTGCCTTTTACATCATTGCCCTGTTGCATAGTCAATAAGTTCTCAGAACTGCTTTTGTATACCCATGCCTTCCACTCGGTGGAGGGGCGCACATCTGGTACCATCACTAGAGGGTCCCCAAAAATCACAGGAGGTCTGAGCCCCCCCATATCCTTCAGTTGACCCTGGTCCCAGGTGTGTGCGCAGANTGAGAAGAGAGCAAGAAAGAGAGAGAGTGAGAAAGCTGCGATAACTACCACCATGGGTCTGCGGCGTCCCATCAGTCCAATGTACTTTCAATCTGGTGGGAGAACGTTCCATCTGGTTTTGGTTGATTTTGCCTTTTACATCATTGCCCTGTTGCATAGTCAATAAGTTCTCAGAACTGCTNGTATTCCTTACACCAACACTGTTGAGACGTATTTCTAGTCCCTTACATGGAGTAAAGATGTGACAGACGTGGTTTATGCCCATGTTAAGTGAGATAGGAAAGAGTTGCAAAAGGATATGAAGTACTGTCTCATGAATAAGTATTTGCTCATGTTCACTGCCCTTAGAGGAAACAGCGATCTGCATTAAAATTAAAATAAGGTGAAGAAAACAAGAAATACCCTGAGACAATAAGCTCGGCATTTGTGAGCTGCAGGAAAGATACTGACACCTCTGAAAGTCAGCAAAATGTCAACATCAAAGGTCTTTTAAGTTAGGATTCCTCGTAGGCATTGCAATCAGCCAACCGTTTTCCCACCTGTTCTATTTCTGTACAGTTTAGTGTTGACAAGACAAAGGAATACAACATCTGCTTTCTGATGGAGTAGGCCACTGATTAGCTTCCAGAATGAGAAAATTATTACAGGCTTACTGCACTGAGCTGCAACATCAGTGTCTGAATTCTGACCTTGGGCACTCTCCCCACAGAGCTTCCTAGCACTGGAGGATGTCCTCTGCTCTGGGCCTGACTGCTTCTTTATAAGCTATCCTCCTCCAGGAGAGCTGGTCAACTTCTTTGTGCTCTGATGCCACCAGCAGCCGAAGCCATCTTTCTGCTCTTTTAGTGCTGAAGGAACTCCTTTCTTGGGGGCTATGAGTACACAACATGTACAGCAGTTGTCTCCTCAGGCTTGGAATGCTCTAGGCAATTTAGGCTTAAAAATTAACTCAAAATTCCTCACTAAATACTGTGAAGGGCTATTGCCTGTCTGGGGCATGTGGGTAAGAGCAGTGTAAGTCAAACTTCCTGCCAGAGACTGACAGCTGAGTATGACAATGGCCTTTCCCTACCTGTGGGTAATTTTCTGGCTGGAGCGACAGAGGTTTCTCAAACCCACTTTGTATTCCCCCATACGAAATGTTAGCATGTGACAAGAGTCAAAACATGGCTAGATGTCTTCAAGCTTTTGAGAAGTATTTCAGAAATGGTTAGAGAAACAAGTATAGGGGAAGGGGAGGGTAGGACCTTGATATTTTTGAAGGAAAGATTTAAAGGCTATTTAAACAGAGACCCTGTCATGTTTTTTTCTATTCTCATTTAATTGTAATAGTGAGGTCCAATTAGTCAGTTTGGAGTTCACAGCTGACATAAACTGGTGCTGGCATAAGCAGAAGTTCAGATGTAGGACATAAATATAAAATGCTTGCTCCTGATTTCAGACTAGGACAGTTAAGTTATGATTTTTTCTTTTTAGAAAGAAACAGTTTGAATGTTGGTTCCAGCATTGCACTTAAATAAATCTTCAGGTATTAAAATTAAGAACCACTCCAGGGAACACATCTAGAGAGCCCAAGATAAGATGATGTCCTAATTTCTCTATCAGGTAAACTTGTACTCTGTAAAATTATAGTGATGTTAAATCAGACAGCACTTGGATTAAATTATATTTTGTGAGGAATTAAATACCAGTAAAGATGGATGTCCTGCTGCTGCTTATTAGTATAACTAAAAGCACCCTCTTTTAACTTATATACTAGTTATCATTGACTGTAATTGTAAATCTGAATTGTTCTGAGTTTTTAACATTGAGGCAACTACTGCTTAGCCACCAGAACTTTTCCTGTAGACAAAGAGAAACGGATTAGACAAATATGTAACTCATGTCAGGATCAATTCAGGAAAAAAGGGAAAACTTATTACTGGAGAGTCAAATGGTAATACCTTTGAGAGGGGAGAAATGTGATTAGTTCAAGGAGTGTATATATACCAGTTAAGACTGAAAACCACAGTAAAGAAGCAAATCCATGGAACAAAAGCAAATTAACGCAACAAGAAACATGTGAGGACGCTGACAATGGCATACATGGGTTATGGAGTAACTTTGGCAAATAACGGTAAGATAAATTACATGCAAATGAATGGCATTGGAAATAGAAAGAGCTCAAGCAAAAAGCAATCACTAGAACACATGCTGAGGATCATCTCCCCAAGACAGCCAAATGCAGACTTAAGTCAGAGGGCAGCAGATGCACACACTCTGGATGAGGATGAACACACCAGAATACAGATTAGTCACAACAACTGCCCCAGCAGCAACAAGCGTGTTGCTGATGGAAGGTAATGCAGGCAGAAAGTTGAAAGCTGACTGAACTTCTCAGCACAGGGTGATACCAGTGAGTCTAGAAGGAAAAAAAAAAAGGCAAGAAAAGAAAGGATAAAACATTTTTCAAACAAAATGCCTTTCTTTGGCAGTAGACTTTCTGCTGTGCCTTTTGTAACTGGACTTGTCTATCCTGTATCGGCCTTTTTAGCCATCAGCACGTCTGCAGCAAGCGTGGGTAGAGCCCTTCCCAAATCTTCGTTTGCGAAGCCTAGCCATGATGATGAGATGTTTACAGCTGGTCCTTGAGCCAAATCAAGGCCAGCATGGAGACAAGTTGGCATAAGTAGTGCCTGGATGTTATTGTCTAGTTAATCGTTTTTTTTCCAGTTAGGTATATTCACACTTCTTGAAATACAGTTGAATCACATTTTCTTTGTCCTGGACAAGTCCTTCTTAGATTTGTTGTCAGTGCGGATTTCTTTCACAGGTTTCATTTTGCTGTATGAAAACTGCTGAGCAGAATGACATTACCTACATAAAGCAGAAATAAAAACAATTGCAATTGAGCTCCACTAATGATTCCAAGGAGAACATCTTGTCTTTGCATCAGGGAGCATATCAGCTCCTAAAAAATTGGTAGGTAAATCAAATAGTCAATGTATGTGTCTTCCTGTTTTCATCTGATCTAACTTTAGCTTTGGAATTCAGCTAGTAAAGTCTCAGCAACTCTTTTTATTCTACCACTGTGGTCAAAACAGAAGGAAATAGGCTTCTCCAAAGCAGCTCCTCACAATTGATCTCCCCTTGTCAAAGTTTCACTTGAGAATGAAACTTACACTTCTTTTTATTTCCTTCCTGGTGCTGTTGCCGACTGAAAGGGAAACTCAAAAGCAGTTATCAACCGTGCAGTGGAGACTCGTTGATTTCTTTCTCTATCAGAACATTGTTTAATCATCCCCACATATGATAGAGAACAAGTCACCTAAACACTACAGTAGCTGTCAGAGACAAGATAGTGTATGAATGTATTGCACTGCACCACACAAAAAATCATCAACTCTCAGATTTTCAACTCTCATTTCTAGTTATAACTTTGCATCCTGTGCAAAACATAGCTTTTTGTTGCTTTCTCACTGGTTTAGTTCACCATATGTTTTGTTTACTTCATTTTGCCATTTTCTTCACCACACTTATCCCATCTTTCCAGAGTTTCCATGTGCATTGCACTTCTCAGGTTGCAAGTTGTGCAGAGGACACATTTTGGACTTCACTTCCTTCTGTGAGGCTGGTTTGAGCTCTGTGTTACACGTAGACTGAATACTACTACTACCACAGTAGTAGTCGCAGAGCATTTGTGCAGCTCAATACACAATGAAAGACCTATGGCCTGCTGTTGCCAAGGTCTGAGCAAACAACTAACTGAAAATTTGGAGGCAGTAATAAACCCACTTGCCAGACACGTCTGACTTAGTTGCATGTGTTATTGGTAGTGCTCTTTTACCCTTTCAGATCATGGCTTGATCCGTTATGTTGCATTTTATCTTGCAAAAAAAGGACTTTTTCACTCTCTTTTTCCTATCATGAGTAAACTTCCTGCCAAGAGTGCCGTTTGACAATTTGTCAGGGTCAGTCAACTAAGGAGTATCTTCAATGAAGCATGTATCTCCATGTAAGTGCAGCTCTTCAAGGAACATCAAGTGCACTATTTTGTTTTGTCTCTGTGAACTTGCACTGTGAGAGTGCTGTGACCAGCCCTGGAGCTAATTATCCTTACGAAGTGGTGTTTGGATGCACAGGAACTGTGCTCTGAAGAAGAGCACATCAGAAAGGGTCACTGGGGAGAGGGACATCCCTCTTCCAGATGGGACAGAAAGAAAATGACACACTTTATGGATTGTCCTAGTGGAAAAGCAGATTTTCACCATTTATGCTTTTAAATGGTGACATCATGGTCCATCACTATTCTGTCAGCTCTAAGTGCAATGCCTCTGTTGACCTGCTGAGCAGCTTTGTTTCAGCATCAGTATTTCATTAATCCTCCTGGTGTTACTCTTTCTGATCTCTCATTATACCAGTCGCTGTGCAGGTTGTTAACATTCTGCCTTTGCGAGCAGAAAGCATTATATGAACTCCCTGGACTTGGTAATGGGAACAGTATGTTAATGTTAATTATAGCAAAGGCATCTGTGAAGCATTTAATGACAGCCTTCTCTGTATGTGCTGGCTTCCTAGTCAATACTGAATAACAGATCTTTGCTAATGTTAAGACAAATCTGTTTTTAATGTGGTGTCTTCATTCAGCATCCTAGCTAAAACGTGTGGTCAACTTGTCATATAAGTTACTTCATAAATTTAACATTTTCAGTTACATTATCTGAATAATTAATTCTATTTGGTTAGTCTAGTTTACAAAGAATAAGCCACTGCTAGGGAAAGGGAGGTTTGACAGTCAAGCTTTAAAAGCAGCAGTTTAGTTCTTTAAATCATACTAATTTAAAAAAGAATTTATTTTGCAACAGGACTGCACCTACAGGTTATATACTTACTTAGGCTTAACTGTGCTTAATAGAAGAGTGTCCAATCTCTGGGTCTCTCATGTTCTAGGCAAAAGAAGTGGTATGCGCAAATTCCTTCTTTTGAACAGTTGATATTCATGTCTTTATCTGTCAGCTTGATTAAAAGTAAAATATTTGTTTGCAAATAGATGTTGAAGGATTTTCTAATTGGGAAGCTGACCTCAAAAACTGCTGCACAATAAAGTATCTGTGGAACAGTATCCCCTAGATGTCAGCAGAGAAGACGTGATCCAGGCAACAGCAGTTAACCAGGGGTTATGGGAAAACTGTATGTGTACATTTATTTCAAAAGTTTTTGTTCCTATTTCTGTTTTGGTTTTTTTTCTCTTTGTTTTTTTCCCCCCCCCCCCTTTTTTTTTTGGTGTTTTTTTTTGTTTGTTTGTTTTGTTTTTGTTTTGTTTTGTTTTTTTTCCTTGAGAAAAGTAATCTAAATTGACAAGATCATTGTGGTGGTTTAGAAGACTGACAAGCCAAACTGCCTTTCAGACTTAAAACAAAACATGACCAGGATGATGCTTCATGAGCAACTCAGGTTTTGGCAATTGTTAGTCCATGGTTCAGTGGTTTTCACTACTTTTAACTATGTATGTAAATCAACAGACTAACAATCATACCCTAAATTAGCTGGGAGTATGCACTAAAAAGTGAAAAAACACATCTTTGTGATTCAGTCTTTGTGGCTGAGGGTAAGATTGAGGTGGCAACATTTAAATGTTTCACAGCAATATATGTCAAAAATATAGCCTTCCTAAAATGGAATGGTCTGCTCCTAATGGTGCTTATCTCGCCATCAGCTTGCCAGCAACCCTTCATGCGTGGCAGTCTCCTTCATGTAAGGTAGTAGTACTGCTTATGTTCAGTTATTTGCAACTTGTTTTCTATTCTTTATGTTACAGATTCTATGATGGAGTTTCTGTTTACATACTTTCTCATGTCATCAAAGTTTTGGCCTAAATGCTAACTAAAAACTTTAAAAAACACTTGTGTTGGTTTGCTCCTTTGATGGTCGTATTGCTCACTTCTATAAAACACTTATATGGCATCATGACATTACCAAAGTCCTTATACTGTAGTTGCTTACAGTATTTTAGTTTGGTTTTGGTTTGTTGCTTTGTTTTACAGCAAACTAATACAGGTATGGATATACATACAGGTATAGGTATAGGTATAGGTATAGGTATAAGTGTAGGTATAAATTAGTGCCCTTACAATTTATCAAGTGCCACAGCCCTCAGATTTCTCTCCACACTCCTTTAGTAGATTGTTCTGCACAAATAACCAGGGCTACACTGAAATAGTTTAAGCACTGAAAATGAGTTTAAGAATTGAAAATGATGAGAAATCAGCAAAAGAGAAAAGAGGAAGCAGCAAACTCTGACATGTTTTATTCCAAATACTTTCATTTTATGGTATTATTAGTTCAAAATATTCATTATTTATTATCACAACCTGCAAAATCATGAGATCAGGTAAAAAAAAAAAAAAAGATGGATGAGTGAGAAGAAAGTCTTTATCTGCCTTCTCTGCTATTGCCTTTACATCAAAATCAAATCACTATTACATCAAAATCATAATTTACATCAAATATCAAGCTTTCCTCTTCATATCCTAACATTGGACTTGCTTATTTATTAAAACGAAAACAATGATTCTAGAGAGACTCATATGACATCCGAAAACCAGGGTTTCAAAAAACACCAATACATTGTGAGACAAATAATCAATGGTCAGTCTTACTATTGTTCATTCAGTGGCACGAAATGTCAAAGGATGACAGAATTGAGTAAAACATAAATCTATAATTTCACTTAACAGATCAGGGAAACCAGTCCTTTTTTAATAAGTAGAGATACTTCAGCTATCTTTCATCTATAAAAAGCATTTCAAGACCATTAGCTTAAATATGTTCTTTACCGGTGTAAAGCTAATTCTGTGCAGCCTGCCATTCATGCATTGCTCCACAGCGAATGTAGGCCATCATGGAATCCTCGTTACTCGCAATCATTTATCTCAGTTTGCCCTCATGTAAGAAACAGTATAAACCAAAAACCACTCAGAGAACTAGATACATACTTACACATCCATGCACACACTATAAGCTATACAGTTGCACAGTACTGGGCAGCAGCACTTTCTGTCTTTATTTGCTTTTAGAGCTGCTTTTAACTCTGTGAGCTTTCTTTGCTAATGATGCATCTTTGCTAACTAACAACGCATCTCTTTCCACTAGCTGCTGTGGAACGCTTGGGGTTTGTTTCTATTTGCTGGTCTCCTCCCTGGCCATGTTTTGTCCAGTGCCTGCAGTTATTGGCATATTCCCACTGCCATTGGGCCTGCTGATGCAACAGTGTCTGATTACTTTTATCACACTAGGAAATCTGTTCTAGGGCCTTCTTTTGGTCCTGTCATATCTCTTCATTTTTTCTTGTGGAGACATTAAGCCTGTAACTGTATAGCTGCTTCTTTCCATCATTATATTGTTCCTTCCAAAGTTGTCTCTTTCAGTTTCTCATGAGTTTCTACTGCCTTATGGAGATTCCTCCCCAAATTAACCTGATTCTGGCTCTTTAGCTCACTCTCCTTCTCTGTCCTGTGTGATAGTATGACCATCCCACATGCATAGTCCTTGGGCTCACAGCAGGGCGTTAAATATAGAAATAAATGCACTCAACAGTGTATGCGTTTTTATCCAAAATTATAGTTCTGTTGTTTATAATTTAATGATCTCTCAGTCCAGTTCTCCAGACTCCCCTTAATGGTTCTGTTTTCACCCTTTCCCTTGATAAATTTACATTACCATCCAAACTAATATTCCTTCTCAAATTATTACTCAATAACTTATCTACCTTTCATTTTCCTAGGTCTGAAAAGGATATTAAATTGCTAATTATCTTCTAATGTAGTGTTGGAAAATATTTTCTTACAAATATCAATCTTTTCTTGAGGAGAGGAAAGTAATGATACAATTATAATCTCACCTTATTTTTTGATATCAAATTGGAATAACTATTTTCTCTGAGAAAAATTCATCATGTTACTTTATTGAACTGCCTCTATGTTTAGCAAGATTATAGCCCCCAAATCATTCAGTGTTTATATTTCCAGTTGCTTGCACAAATAACAAGGAATGTCCTCTAATGATGCCAGGATATGAAGTTACCTTCCACAATACAAGTAAGAGTTCCTTCCTTTGCTTTGTATTTTCCCTCCCCTCCTTCAAAATATTTACAGGACTTTTCTCTTCTCACCCCTGCTTGGCTAGGATATAACATTGTGTAAGGCTAAGTGGTAAACATGTACCTCACAGGAAACTTGTTCCTTCTTTTACTTGCACTTCATTGCATCTTCGAAAATGCTTATCACAAGATGATGGTGTTTGTATCCTGCTTGATACAAACTATGAGCAAACTGGAGGATGTGGCTGGTTGGTTCTACCATTAGCAGAAAGAACTCCTCTATACTCATTGATCTCCATGGTACAAATCAGGTCTTCAAGGGTTACTATCATGAAATACAAACACCTACTGAAATGCAAATGAGCAAAGACTAAGCAGCCCTTGCATGACTGTTAGGAATCTGTGTCTTATGTTGTAATTAAATGTGGGATGTGTGCATTTTCCTAACCTCTCCTAAACATCAGAAACACTTCTCATGTCACTTTTGAATCAAAACTGTCAGATATGCTTTGCCTAGCAAACAAAGTGGGATTTAAACATAATTGTGCACATTATAAAATGCCAGCCTAAAGGGGTTATCTTGTTTAATTGGAGGGCTTTCTCACAGGACCCCTATTAGGCATGTTCTTGTCTCATTTGATGCATCATGTAGCTACTATACAATGGCTTGGGCCTCAAAGTTCAAGACGCTGGGCCATCCTTCACAACTGTTTGTAGTATTTTCACTGTCCCAATTATTAGATGAAGGACTTCATGATTCCATAATTTATGAACAGCTTAATCTGTTCTATGCTTATATAAATGCTCATTAGGAATCTCTACAGGCAATGCAAAAGACTTTTATTCATAATTGCTCTGGGAGGCCATGTGTCAGCAAGTGCCCTAGGAAGGGACTTGCTTGACCTTTTAATTTAACAGGAAGGAGAATGAGCACTAATACCTTTTGGAGAGTAGCTACAAATCTTCACATCTTTCTTTGCCTTTGTGGTTCTAGGTCCTGTGCGGGGGTGTTTTTTCACATATATTGATGAATACTTCTATTGATGAATACATTCTAGTCATGAAGACTGTGTAATGTGGTTTGTTAGTTATGAGTTTATGAGGGCTGAGGGATTTTTTACCATTTGCGCCTCCATTTCTACATGGGGTTGGACTTTAAAACAGTTCCTATTGTTAGCATATCTAAAGGTAACGCCATATTCAAATGAGCATGCAGTCCATCAAATAGACCGTATAGCTCAGGAATGTAACTTCATTCCTGAGCTCATGAAATAGAATAAATATCCTCTGAAGAAGCTCAACAACGACAAAAGCAGATGCAGATTAGGAACACAGAATAACATAAAGTCCTCATTGTTTAAGACTACCTTTTTGTTCCCCCCTCATCTTATGTGCAGTTAATCCAAACTTTACTTTCTTTTCTGTAGTTTCATGAAGAATACAGAAAACAGTGCGCATAGCCATGCATATTCAAAGTATATTAAAAAAACGCCAAAACCTGAAATGCTATTGACTTTTTTTCAATGTATGAAATAAAAAAGTGCCACATTCTTCAGTGATATTTGCGTATTAATGTTGCTCTCTTCCTTTCACTCTTGCTTTGATCAAAAAGTCTTTTTGATCTGACGTGGAAAGACATTGGAAGGTTAACTGTTTTAAGCTACATATTCATGCGTGTAGTATTCAGGTCAAGTGGATGACACATGCAAAATAAAGATTTTGCTAGCCATTGGACTTGTCACTGAGCGTGTTCATATTCTTCTCTTTCCCCTCTCTACCTCAATCTCTCCGTGAATAAAATAAAATAACTGTAGTCCTGTTCTAGAGTACTTCCGAATCCATTGGAAAGGTATACTGATTTCATTATAAATAGTGCATATTTGTATATTGCCACAAAGTTTCTATTTCTTTTTCTTTCCTTGTTGCCAGCTGGTTCAAAGCAGCTCCTTTATCTCTGGAATTTACCCTAGATTTAAGAATCTTTCTAGCCCTTTGGTAAAAACATTGACAGTCTGCATATCCTAGTTGCTAAGTATGCTTGTAATTCTGCTCTGCCATTATCTTATCTAGAGGAGGAGGTTTGCCCATGAACATGCATGTTTCCTTCTGTCATAAACAGATCTTTATGATCATATTAATCAATTCAACTATTTTTTTTTGTCCTTACTATGATTATAAGCAGCTTTTGAAAGAGTATAATTTAGTTGCTGATGTTTTAATAAAATTCCTTTTGAATAATATGATCTTTGCATCTTTCAACAAAAAGATGAATATCTGGTGAAAGATGATTGATTAAAATCCTGGAATGATGTATTATAATTTCTCTGAACTATTAACAACTTTCTGATGCACACGTTACAGATACAAAACCTTAGCTTTCCTTCTAGAAACTAATAAATATTACTGCTTATATTCAACTTCTTGACACCTTCTTTTTTGATATAAATTGGTTTTAAAATTTGGCAAAATGATCTGTGCTAATAAAGAGTGTTTTTTCCAGGTTTCCCCTTGTTTAGCAATCCTGTCAAGTTTTCACTTAATAGCTTTTTAAATGGGATTGAGGATTAATTTTTTAAGTAATTTTGTGTGTGATTTACCTAAATTTCCTGTTAATTAGGACACCACTTAGGAGTCTATAAAGAGCAAAGATGTCTATGTACATCAGTTCAGTAGTGGAATGTTCTTGGATAGAGAGTGTGTACTCATACAGTGATATTGCAACAGATACCTTTGGGAAAAATAAATCAAAATCTCTTTTTCTATCAGTCTCTATTTAAATGTAAAGTAAAATTAATGGTGAGAATTCTAGTGATTATTTTCTAAAGCCTTGTTAAGGTGCTGGAGTAATGGAGCTAAAATTTGGGTTTACATTCCTAATTTCATTACATTCATTGTCGGTTTCATTGACTGTGAAGATGGGAGAAATGTGCACGTTACAGTATAAACCCATTTGGGATGTTGTAGGCCCAGATTCTTTGAGGTTTTTTAGCTTTTTAAAATTCAGACAATGCTCCAGGGAGTCTACATGACTTTCAGAAGCTAAACATGTCTCATTTTTTTCTTGGTGGTACTGGTGTGCACCAGAGACCTTTAGTACATGCATTCTACTATAATGCAATTCTAAGCTTAACTCTGTAAATCCTGTTTACAGTCATGTGTGTGTCTCTTCTGCTCAGAGCAATTTAATAATCTTAGTTCCTTATTATCTATCCTTTTTTTTTTCTGTTTTAGTTTACAAATTCATGCACATATATCAGAAATATCTTTTTTTCTCTCTCTACATGGCTTTCCTGTCTAGTAATTTCTTTTTATCATTTGAGGTGCCCTATTGTACTTCTGATGGTTGTTGATGCTATTTTTTTTTTTTATTCTAAGTGCTGCTACTCATGTTTTCTTAAGTATTTTTCTTAAATGTGTGAGTTTTATAATGTGATGTTGTTACTGACTTTCTTTCATGAAATCCTTCATCAGTGTGAAGGGAGTCACAAGTAACTGGTCCTTTGTGGTTTGTAGAAGATTTGGGAAATTTAAGTTCCATTCACTATTCAGTTACAAACATATGGTACTTGATAAGTCTCCTAAGATCTAGACTTAAGTAAAGGCTAAAGCAACTGAAGTTGCTTATTCATGTCACAGAAATTTGGAGAATAAAAGATACACTGCAAATACTGAGGAATTCAGTGCAAAAACAATGTGTGTCCCTGAGTTATTAAGATGGATGGACATCCATGACAAGGTTCCCTCTTTTCATTTGCTTTGGTCATTCTTTGTATAGCAACAGTTCACATTTCCCTTGATCTAAGGAATCATCTCAGAAATTGTTGAAGAAGTTGACTTTGGAGGTGGAAAAGGGGTTTATGCTGTCCCTGAGAACTGTGTCATCTACTCCTTCAGGCTTTCAGTGTTCAGATGGCCTGATAAGAGATGGGTATGTCCCCATAGTGCAAAAGGCACAGCACAAACACAGGTCCTGTGCTTCTAAAAGAACAGTACTCATAGTGGGCTATACTGTAGAAGTGAAGGAAAAAGATCTTTTGGAAGAGCTAATGTAAAATTCTCTAAGGGCCTGCACAGTTCTTTTTTTCATGTCTATAAAACAGGGAGAATTGTTTTTAAACAAGGATGAATTACCTTTTATTTCTTCTTCTTTTTTTTTTTTTTTTA
>VWZK01006758.1:12741-23475 GCA_013396935.1 Baryphthengus martii
TTTTTTTTTTTTTTTTCCTGAATGAGAGGCACTGTACAAAAACAAGTTCACTGTCATTTCATGGCTCATCAAAAAGCAGGGAAGCCATCCACCCTGTGATTCAAAGCAGAAAGTAGTGAATAGCAGGCCGCAAAATGCCACTCTAGTCTAACATGTCTGTTAAGAGTTTTTATTGAATCAGGCAAAGTTTTTCCCTGTTCTTAATAGTTTAAGAGATACAACATTTTATTTCAAAGTTTAATTTTACAAAATTTCACAGCTAGTTAATTCTTCATAAACTACATGTGAGACCCTTTCAGAGTGAGAACAAAACATAGCAGCATTTGGCTGAATAGGCTCCTCTAAAAAAACTTGGAAAGGTTAAAGTCACCCAGGTGAAAACAGAAGCTAAGATCATGCTTGGTTGTCTAATTAGGAACTACTCAGTTTTGCAGTCTTGTTTATATGTACTGTTGTAAACTTTTTTTATGCTATTTTCCCTCTTTGTTTTTACAGGAGGGAAATTTTCCTCTAAGAATAATAACCATAATCTCACAAATGAATAAAAAAATCGTTTTTTGTTCCTAACAAATAAAATAGAAAACAATTAAACCCACAGAAATTCTTAACATAAAAGGCAAATAAAAATAAAGTTAAGAATAAACTTAAGGGAGGTACAACTGCAGAGCTCTATAAAAAAAAAAAATAGAAAAGAAAGTCACATATTCTGTAAAAAAATTAGTGATAATTCTACAAAAGTCAGTTCATGAAAAAAAAACAAAGAACAGTTCAGAAGAAAGCATCATTACAACAATGCTATACAGAATTACGGACTCTGAAACCTCCAATGGCAACATTATTCTTTGAACTGTAACATTTGATTCAGAAACACTAACAAAAGAAAAAGAAAAAAATAACAAAACAAACCATAACCAACTCAAAAATACATTTGGAGGAAAAGAATGAAAATGATAAGTGATCTGGAAAACATGACCTATAAAGAGAAATGAAACAAGCAGAAGTTTTTCAGATTAGAGAAGAAAAACTAGAGGTTGGAAAAAGGGGCATAACAGCAATCATGACATTATTAAAATGTTATTTTTAAAAGGAAAGAAGGGTAGTCTATGTGGAAGACGGGAGAAGAAAGTTTAAATTGCAAGAAAGGACATTTAAACTAGACCTTAGGAAAAATAAAGAGTACCCATGGTAAGAAGCAATGAAGTACTGAAATAAAAATATGTGTCATCTCCACGATACAAAACACTCAGATCTCACAGCCACCTCTCTGGAATGACTAGCTTATACATCACCCTGCCTGAGGATGTATGCACTAGACTGGATGAAACCCAGAAGTCCTTTTCAGTCCTCCAGTTACTGAAAAGAATTAGATAAGTATACCCCCACCTGAGCACTTACTGAGGATGTACAGAGACTATCTTCTTCCAGGCAAAGACTTCACAGGAATTTTGCATGGGCCAGAGGATTAGGGAGTTTTGTAATTCTCTATTCTTCATCGACCATGAAAAACTCTCCATCAGTGCTGTTCAAGTGTGAGATTAACCACTTTTCAAGATGTGTTTGTCATAGGCACTACCAATTAAACTCAGGGAACAAAAGCATCTTCGTATTATGTTAGAGCCAGAATCTACCTATGTTGCAAGGGAAAATATTTACCTTTATACTCAGAAGAAAAATACTGTGTAGTTGTCTTGTCAGTCCCTTGCTATGCTCATGAAAAATCTCAATTAAATGCTTCTGCAGTATTGTCTTCAGGCTTTTTAGTCATTCAAGAATATCGGACAATAAATTTTAGAGAAAAGACCAGTATCAGTTTAAGAAGGGGCTGCATGCTATAGTTGTCCTGTGATGATACCTGACTATTAGCAAAATTTAAATTCAGAGCTCAGAGTTACTACAGCCATGTGTGTAACACTGTGTAATGCCTTCTAAAAGATAAACCAAAATAAGACAGATTAAGAAGTGGAACTTCTATTGTTTCAGAAATTTTGATATTTCAGAAAATTCTCTTTTGTACAAGTGTTATTGAAGTGATTGATATAATGCTTATAAGAGTATAATTGATAATAGGAAGTACTGAAAAGCAGCACTGTGTCAATTTAATATGAAGCTGCACTTACCAGGGCTTTTGTGAAATCTCATGACACCCAGGCATCCAAGTTCTGGTTATGACCTTTCTAACTTCTTTTGAAAACTAAAAAAACCAACCTGCTTTGATATAAATCCTTCAGAGATACTGCATGCTGCAACTCAGATAGGTTAAATCCTTTCGAGTGTCCTCATTCAGCTTGGTCACGAAGCTGTCATGAAGGAAACATGATACCCTGGAACATTCAAATCATATAGTAAAACTGGTTGCTGACTTCAGAAGAATGATCATTGTTCCTTATAGTCCCAGTGATTATGTAATAACTTTTTTTTTTTTCATCGAAGTTAAATCCATCATTGCACTTTGATTACCACACAAGCAACAGAAAAACATTAGAAAGTAAAGGTGAGCTTCTGATGAGGCTTCGTATACCTTCCAGTTGGAAGGGAGTAAAAGCTGTGAAAAGGTGGAGTACTACTAGAAAGTGGAAGGTGCAAGAGGATTTGAGTTCAAACAGAAAACATATTATGTTCAATCTACCTGAACATTTCATATGAGTTGAAATTTAACTCCTTACAGAGGTGATGTCTGTTGAAGTTTGAATATTGATCTTTCAGATGATTTTACGTTATATTTTCATTTATGACCAAGTCACAACATGGTGAAGGTAGTGGAAAATTTCTAAAGGACTTAAAATTGAAAGGCGTCATTGGTGCATGGGATTATCTCCATGCTCTATGGGGACAAGTGAATGGTGATCAAATTAACAGTGGTAAGTGGAGTAAGAACAGGATGAAACTGTAGACTGAAGTCTGTATGAAGTCTGTGCAGCTGAGGTCGGATACAAAAAGAAGTTCAGAGAATCCAGATGTGAAAATAACCAAGGGGGAAACACATCTTTGGGACATAGTCCTCAAGGTCACTTTTAGTTCAGCATTTACTGAGAAATTCAGAAGAGTGGTTATTTAGTTACTCTTATCTTCAAGACATAGTGTCTGAGGTATTGTCCTTCTGAAGCTCTATATAGAAGTGGGAAAGATGATCTTTAAAATATATTTGCAAACAGGAGAAGCAGTGCTCTAAAAGATTTAAGCTGCTAAGCTCAGGCATAGTACATGTGTAGCCTATAAAAATTGAGACATTTTAGTAGAAAAGTAACCTCCTCAAAGATGTTAAGCTTGTCTCCAAGAATGGAAAATAATTTTATAACATTCCTATTATGTTCCTTTGCTGCAGAAAGACAAAAGAAACATGTGACAAGGCCTTTTTAACTGAGACCTGTATCCATTAAAAGCTCTATATCACCTCTTTGCAAAATTTTCTGGAGTAATTTAAAAAGATGTGGTTATTTTCTTCAAAATTAAAACTCTTTGTCTAGGTATAAGACCATTTAACAGAAAAGTAATTTGGAAAGAATGCTTACAATTGCTGGTTTTGGGACAGGTTGCACAGAAGCAGCTATGGAAATCCAATCGCACATTCTTTGAAACAGGTGTTAAATTACACACAGGTTATCCTACAGACAACAAATTTCACTCAAGATAACACTTACTTCAAGGCAGTATGGAGAGAAGCAAGAGGTCTGTATGCTGTAGAATGTTTCTTTCCTTGTTTCCTTTAAGAAACAGTCCTGTTTGTTGTTCTTGACTAATGCATATTTTAAGGGAAGAGAGTTTAAAAATCAAAGCTCATATTGGTTCAGAAGAACTGACCTGTAACCCATGTTTAAAAGGTGTAAGATTATATCAAGAACCTTATTTTAGTTTCATTAATGGCAGATTTCTTGTGACAGTTGTGTTTATTTGCTTTTTTCCGTTAATAAGCTTTTATGTTGTTCAGGCAGTGGTCTCCAAGCACACAGCTGCTGTGCTTCTCGTTCCACAGTAAAAATGTTGCTATTATCTTTTTTTTTGTCCTGTTTTGTTTTTTGTTGGTTTTTTTTTTTTTCAACTGCTCTGTGTATAGCCAAAATGGAATATAGCTTGAATTATGAAGAGGTCAATTTCTGTGATTATAAATTGGTAGACTGAATCAGGAAAACAACTCATTTGTTGTTTTCCAACAGATAAGAGATTTCTTACCTGTTCTTCAGTTTTACAAAGTTTGTCAAAGTAGGATAATTATATCTTACGTACGTGGTATTTAACTAGACACAATCTATGCAGTTCTTGAATAGAGGAGCTTAGCAATGGTGAGTAAAATGTAGTACCAAATAAAATATGGTGAACAAAATACAAGTTGAACAGTCCTTTTCATTTTATTAGAACCAAAACATCAATCTGTACCTTCTTGTTGATACCCATGTTATGGAAGCACCCACAAAACAAACAGCAGCCANACCAATCTGCTCAGCCCAGCCAATGTGTATTGTCTGTGGGGTAGGCTGTACCTGCCACAACCCACTACTGAGTTCTGTGTCTAGAAAATTTGCAGAACAGTTTTGCTTTCATCCTGGTTTTGTTTTCAGGATTTTTTTCGACATGCATCTTTTCAGTGCCCTTCCAAATACAACTCAAGAGACTGCATGTATTCATCTTTAGACATTTAAAGGAACACCATGAGCAGATGTTGGAGCAGGGAACTGAACACATCTCAATTCACAATACATTACATATTTCAACTCCATTGACATCTGTGTGGTTTCAGTGTTGTGGTAACTCCTGCCCTTTCTCAGTCAGTAATGCTTGGCAATCTTCATTGGAGATTTGACATCCGTACCCACCCCAAGGTGGTAAGGCTTTAGACAGCTTTCTGGATAGACTGGGCAAATGGACTTGGATCCATTCAGATCTCAACTCAGTGAAGCTGACAAGTGTCATATTTCTGATGTTACTGCTAGTTTTGTGTATTCCCATCTTTTAATGAACAGTACTGCTAGTAACTCCCTTTCCATATGCTGGTAGATGTGTCTAGAAATCCTTTCAGGGAAGGTAAGCTAAAGAAGTGACAAAGCCAGTCCTAGTCCATCTGGATCCTAAAGATCCTTCCCAAAACCACAATGTTTACATGTAGTGAGTAGGGAAATACTTTTTTTTTTTTTCTTTTTTTTTTCCAAAATGGATGTATAACTCTTAAGCCAAGTTATTTTAGCCTTTTTTTTGAGATTTAAGCTGAGGAGTTCTCCTTTTTTTTTTGTGTTTTTTTTCTGGTAGGGAAAACTACAGTCCGTCTGGCACTTCCAGTTATTTAAATTTGATATTTTGAGACAAATAGTAGAAAACTGTGAGTATTTGTGGGAACATTTCAGTATGCCAAACACTTTGAGCAGAAACAGTTGTGCCTCCCAACATGCAATCTCTGTGTACTCTGACAGCTCTCCTCTGTGTTCAGGTCCTCAATGTAGCTCTAGATCTTCACTATCCAAAACAATAAACTAAACGACTCCAAATACTGATTTTTTTTCCCCATCTACCAAGATGAACTCAACATTTTCCATGAGAGACAATGTAGAACAATATTAAAATTATATGTAATAGGCATAGGAAATGAACCAAACAGGAAAATTTCAAGACAGAGATCTTATGCTGAATTGCAGCCTGTTTAATGAGAAACCATTATGCTGCCATTAGAAGTATTTTTAAAAGGCTGTCATCCTGGCAAAGTAAAACACTCTGACACTACCATATTGCCTGACCTCGGTTTATTGGGAAATGTATTATTTTCTTTTCCCTATCAGAGGATTACCAGCAAAAAGCCTGGAGACTCAGAGTTTGTATTTGTAATTATTTCCTGCATTACTCGACTAGGAGATCACAGGCATGAGATGGCTGTAATTATGTTATTATGTCAAGGAATAACAAAATACATGCAACTTTCCTGTTGCTTCCATGAGTAGTTTGGTAGGTGAATCAAAGATACATTTTTGGTTCAAACATACCACTTCTTACATCTGAAAAAAAGCCCCATAACATTCACAGACTAAAACTTAGAAATAGTTTAACTTGAACTGACAGTGTATCAAGTGTAAAGTTTGCATTTCTTTTGGCAAATGTATTATTTGCTGCAATGCATTTCTTCCACCCAAATAGGAGAGTACTTTCCATTATTGTGTAAATTACAATTCACGAAAAGATGGAAGCACAGTCTGTATAGAGGAAGACATAATCACAACCGTAGATGATATCAGGGTACTCCTAGCCCTTTCAGCTAGCCGGGTGATGCAGAAGCCTAGAAGAACTGGCAATAAAGTATTGGAATGGTGCGTGTTGAGCTCCCAGAAGAGTGATGTGTGTAATGACTCAGCATGTTACTTGGGTGATGTCTGTAACAAAGCTGCAATGGTGCTGTGGTTTAAGGCTTAACAGATTGAGTGGGAGGGATAGGCGATAATCCTAAAATCCATTTTGACAGCCCATCAGCCTTGCTGAGCCTGGCGCCACGTGCTCCACACAATCCATCACCATTCAAGATCAGGTTTTGTGTATAGTTGTATATTTCTCATCCCTTCGTATCTCTTTTCCTTGTTTATCTCCTGTTACTCATTAAATTTGTTATAGTCTTAACTTGTAAGCTTGGGTGAGGCAATTTATTTTTTTTCCCTTCTTCCCCTTTTTATCCTCACCTGGGGCGAAGGAGACTCGTGGAAGTGCTGCTCTGTGTTTCATGTGGGCTTGCCCTGAGTCTTAAATAGAGACAACCGAGTCTCCCTTTTCACTCTAGTTTTAAGCTGCTGCCAGCCTGCTAAGACCACACACTCATGCAATAAATTAAAGCATGGACGTCTCATAACAAGGGCTCATCTGGATTATTTTTATTTTCAAAATGCAGTTAAACAATCTAGGGTATTCTAATAGATGAAAGTAAATTTTACAAGCTTTGGGAGAGAAGTGGAAAAGCAATCCAGAAACATTATATTTCCTCAATCCTGCCTTTCACATTTCTCTGAGAAAAATGCTGATTTTTGTAAAAAACTTACAAAGGGATAGAGGTGCCATGTGACTCTGCAGTAAAGATGCATATCACCAGTCTGAATGTGGGACATGTTTATAGGACAGCAATGTCAATTTTCCAAAACAAATTGAATCATCTCCCTGTTTGTTTAAACTGAACAGAATGTTTGATATATTTTGCTTTCTCAATTTGTGTTTCTAGGTACCCATTGATATTTTTATAAGCGAGGCTCACTATATGTCAGATTCTTCCCTAAAATGTTCTGGTTTTATTGGTAAGAAAAAGAAGTTCAGAGGAGTTCTGGACTCATTCACTAAGGGAGATGAAGATCTGAGATATTCATTATTCTTTAACTCAGACAACTCTTCTGTTGTCAGTACTCTTCTACTTTTCCTCATTATAATTTTGGCCAGGAAAAATATTTCCAAATGCATCAATGAATGGAGAGGATGTTGCCAAGCACATGCACATGCTTATGCATTTTCAGCCAACTCAATCTTTATTTTCTCCACTTACTTTTTCCTAAACAAGAATACTGTTACTATTGATGCTGTTGTTGTTACTGTCATTTTTTTTCCAAGTGCTGTAATGTACATCTGGGCACACCTGGCTGAAAGATTCAACACCTACGAGTTTTCCATATATGTAATTTCATCTTAGAGATTTGTGCTGCTTAGAAATTTCCTATTATTTAACTGAATTCTGATTTAACTGCCTTTGTAAGAATTCTAGAGGCTAAATCACTGTAGCAAATAATTTCAGCTTGGTGTTATAGTAGTTTTAGCAACTTCAATGAGGCTCTGTGACAGCTAAAGGTGACAAAGTATGAACATAAATGCACGGCACAAGATGGTCCCTAAATGTAGAACCCTAAAATGCATCTGAATGGAACTAAGTCAAATGTAGTATTCATGTTATTTTCCCTCCCATGGAGCATCTTTGCCAATAGTCTAGTCAGCTGAGTAGAGGAGAGCTTTACACTGGAAATAACAGGAGAAGGAATGATTCCATGGAGAACGTTGTATTGGGTTGGGGTGAGCTGGAGTTAATGTTCCCCAGAGCAGCTCTTATGGTGCTGTGTTTTGTACTGGGAGGCAGGTAAGATGCCAGTGTCGTGGCTGCTGCTGAGCAGCACTCACACAGCACCAAGGCTGGCTTTCCAACATCTTCCCCCCCTGCTTCAAGTGGGATGGGGCGGGCAAGATCTTGGGAGGGGACACAGTCAAGACAGCCGACCCAAACTGACCAAAGAGATATTCCACACCGCGTGACGTCAGCTCAAGCATAAAAGGGAAAGAAAGGAGAAGGGGGTTGGGGTCATTCGTTGGTGAAGACGCTTGTCCTCTGAGCAACCACTACGTGTACCAGAGCTCTGCTTCCTGGGAGAGGCCAGACATCACCTGCTGATGGGAAGTAGAGAATAAGATCTTGTTCTGCTTCGCTTTGCGCGCACAGGGCTTGCTTTTTGTTCTTTGCTTTTTTTCCGCTCCTATTAAACTGCCTTTATCATACCCTACAGGCTCTTCTCATCTTATTCTCTTCCCCCATGTTGTTCTGAAGGAAGTGGGGAGGGGAGTGATAGAGCGACTTGGTGGGCACCTGGCGCTCAGCCTAGGTCAAACCCACCACAAACATAAAGGAATTTGGGAATAGAATGGGTAAGTCAAGCATCCAGAGTGTTGGCAATAGACAGGACATAGCAATCAACAAAATGGAGCTGAAGTGGAATCCCTTCAAACACTTACAGAAGGAGGTGCCTACAAAATAGCCTCATGGAAAAGGTTCTCAAGCTTCTTCTGGGGAAACAGAAGAAGCTTGAGTGTGGGTCCAAAATGTCCCTACACAAATGCACCCAGTGCAGAGAATGAACAGGAAAAGTGAGAAAACTGTGGAACTACAGTGCCTTGACCTCACTGAAATCACAGGCACGTATGGTAAACGCTCAGATGACTGCAGTTCTGTGATGGAGGGATACAGGCTTCTTAGGAAGGACAGTATGGGAAGGTGCTGAGAGGTGACCCTCTATGTGGGAAAGCAGCTGAACCACATGGAGCTCTGCCTTGGGATGGATCAGCAGTCAGTTGAGAGCTGTTAGATGAAGGTTGTTGAGCACACCAATGTGAATGCTGTTGCAGACCTCTTGATCAAATAAAAGTACATGTGTTCTTCTTAAATAACTGTAAGAAACCTCATGTTCACTAGCCCTGGTCCTCATGGGTGACTTTAACAACGCCTATATATGCTGAAAGTTCCATACTACAGTCTCAAGAAAAAAACACAGATATTCAAAGTTTAAAATATGTATATAATAGAAAATAAACCTCAATGGTAACAATATGGTTAAAAATCATTATAATAGAAAGTCTCTTTGAATCTGGCTCTTTTCTCTGATACTTTGCTTTTCCTTCAAATGCTCCACAGGATACAGACGTCCGTGGGTACAATATGAAGTGGGGAAACTGTGAAGTAGGGTTTGTGGTAGGCTGTCAGCATCCTAGGTTCCTCACTGTAATTTAATGATATGGACTACTTTCTTCTCAGTCTTGGATTCACTAGGCTTTATTTTTATCAGTTTCCTAGCAAAATCTGGGGGATTTTTTGTTTGCTTGTTTGATTTTGTGTATTTTTGTGTTGGTTTCCAGTTTAATCTTTCTGTTTCTGTCATTTACAAAACTGGCTTCATTGGCAAAACATAAGGCTGTACTCCTTTGGTGACCATTGTGATTTGTGTTTAAAGGCTGGGGGCCCTGTGGTCCTGTCTTCGCACTGTTCCAGATGACATTTTAGTCTACGGTCATGGACAGTTTAGTCCAGCCAGAACAACTAGTGATTATCCTTATAAACCAAGTAATAACTAATCAAATCTAGTTCTTAGTTACCTGACTGCTTGACAACCAATGCCCCAACTAAAAAGGCCAAAACCGCTCGAGTCAAGACAAGAGGTATCCTGAGACCCTGCCCCAGAAGTACAAATCTTAGTCATGCCAAAATTCATGTTTGCTGGCTTGCAGCAGGAGAGGTAATTTTTCTCCAATTTTGCGTGCACAACCAAATGGAGACAAAGAAATAACTCAATCTGATCAGGAAGGCACATCCTTTATGAGTCCTGGATCAGAACAAGGAAGAATAGTGTCTTATGAGACATCTCTCTTTCAGTAGTTCACTTGGATCTGCTTTTTTTTTTTTTTTTGCAAGAGTAAAACCCAGCATTTTCCACATCCATAATAAATAACATTTCCCATTGCATTAATCATTAGAGTGCTTGCCTACTGTGAAGCTTAGTGAAGTCACTAAGAAATACTGCACAATAACATTTTTTTTCCTAAATACAGCAACAGATCTGAAGACTAAAAGAAAACTACTGAATGAGAAACTTCTTTCAAGCTGTGGCAAGTACCTGAATTCAAATCTCACTCCTGCAAAATTAACCTGCCCAGCTTCTCATAGCCTTTTTCAATGTTAATTACCCAAATTAATTTAAGCTGCTTCTTAATCAGAAATTATCACAGAATCACAGAATCACAGAATCACAGAATCACAGAATGTTAGGGATTGGAAGGGACCTCGAAAGATCATCTAGTCCAATTCCCCTGCCAGAGCAGGAACCTAAATGACATCACACAGAAAGGCATCCAGGCGGGTCTTGAATGTCTCCAGAGAAGGAGACTCCACAACCTCCCTGGGCAGCTGTCTTGGAGTGATTTTTGTCTTGGAGTTTATCCTATGTCGTCAGCCCATGCCCAGAAGAATGAATTTTA
>VWZK01006759.1:0-45793 GCA_013396935.1 Baryphthengus martii
GACAGGACAGGACAGGACAGGACAGGAGAAAAACACCAAATGTTCTCTCTCTCAATACCAAAATATCCCAGGAAGGTTATTCTTCTACTACTGACCCAGCCAAAACCAAGTGCTTCTGGAAATCTTTCAAGAAACCCTGTTTATTTCCAGTCTTGCATCCAGACCAATGAGTCTTGGACAAGGCATTCAAAAGTTTAAATGCTTATCAGCTACTTCTTCCTTTTGCCTTTCCCTACCTAAAAGAGAGCCTATACTCATCATCAATCAACTCTGCAGGGATATGGCACTTCCTTCTGCAGGCATCTCTGACTGGTTTTTCACCCATACAGGTCAGGCAGTTGGAAGAATTGAATTTAGATTTTCTAACTCTAAAGCAAAGCATGTTAAGACAGAGAAGCTGTTAAGCAACGTCCCATAACTGAGCAAGAGTTCATGGTGTTCTTGTCCTTCCTCCCATTGTTCCCTTTATTTGCACTGCGACGTTTAGAACACCACTATATACCCTCCTTGGCATACCAATTGCAGTTTATTGAGTAATACGACTGGCCATTGGTCTGTTATTGCAGAAGCAGTGCTGCATTTCTCTCTGAAGCTGCCTCTGTATATCTGCATGCAGCTGCACTTGCAGTTCAGGCACCAGCTGTGACTGTGATTTTACTCTATTTTTTTCAGAGTAGATCTAAGAATATGAATTATTTGTTCTGTTTAAACTAAGGCAGCATTTACCCTGCCCTCATTCTTCACATGGTCATCCACGTTTCTCTGGAATCTGGGACAGAGCTGGTTCATTTCATATTCTAACTGAATTGTTTTTCTTGTTCCTAATTATCTTAAAGAATTATTGAACCTTAACTGAAAAAAAAAAAAGTCAGCTTGATTAAAAAGCAGAAAAGAACACTGTATCTCTTTTATAGATATTCTTCGGCTTCCTAAAAAAATGTTAGTCCTTTGCATAGTATTTAAGTCATCCGTAACTAGAGCCTCATTATTCCTGTAGTCTAACAAATCTTTCACTTTTCATTCCTGCTTGGTAGGTCCTATCTCAATCAAGACAAGTCTTGTAAGACATAATGTTGTATAGAAGTCTATCTCAACAATATGACCATATATAACCTTACTTCAAATTGTTCAGTTCCAACTTGTAATTCTGTTTGGTTTGAAATAAGAGTCACAGATCACATCTTTTAAAAGGACCCGTTCAGTTAACTATGTTGATTTGTGACACAGGACATGGGGCTAGCCTGTATTAGATATTCCTGTAGCTAGATCATGACATTATGACTTTTAGAATAACTCTTTTTTTTTTCCCCCCACATAGGTATATGTAGACTAAGATCACCTCACACTTTCATTTTATCTTCAGTAAAGTGATTAGAGTGCCTGTATTTTATTTTTTTTTGCTATGAGTCATGTTTTCATATAATCTAATTATTCTCACAGATCTTCTCTGAACTCTTTCCAAATATCAATCCTTCTTGAACTGCAGGCATAGGAATTTGCTTGAGTATTCCAGTAATGTTTACTTTGGGACAAATACATAAATGTTACTGATCTTGTACACTTGCTCAGTATCTCCTTGTTACTAAATTCAAGGGTCTTGTTAGCCTTTCAGAACACAGAATTTCATGTGAAGCTCAGATCAGTTTGTGGCAGAACACATGGATCTTCGCAGAATTACTATTTCCCATGTTAGAATCTCCTCTCCTGTTAGTATGCTTTATGTCATTTATTCTTTAGTCTTTCTCTCCCGATTTTTTTTTCTCCTTGTTCAAATCAAAACACATACTGTTTGCAAGCTTCTGGCTTAGTAAGCAATATCAGTAACATTTCTTCTTTAATATTTGCCAAGCTCTAACTCTTCCTGATAACTGCAAACTTTGTAATGATATTCTTACGTTATCTTCCAGATAAAACCCCATTGAAATATATTAGCAATGCTTTACTTATGGGACTATGCTAAAAGCACACCTGCTTGATGATGATTTCTCTGATATCTGTCACTTAGTTAATAGATAATATATATACTGTTCACTGTGTTAACTTTGTAGCATCCTACATTTTTAATCAAAATGTCCAGAGATGCACAGTCGAAGGTTTGACTGAGCTTTGGTTAGGTATACTAATATTAATACTTCTGTCACCTCATCTTGTAATCCCACCAGATTAAAAAAAATCACGTTAGTTTGACAGAATCTATTTTCCAGAAGACTAGTTTGAGTGATACTAATAATATTTTATTATTTATCAATGTAATCTTTCATCATCTGTTCTAACTTTTTTTTTTAGGGTCAAGATCAGGCTGAAAGAGTATCCTTAGGCAGATCATGTTGTTCATCTTTTAAATAATGGTGCGACATCAAATTTCTTCCGATTTCTGAAATTATTCCAGTCTTCCTAGCGTTGCTGAAAATAGCACTAACATCTTAAAGATTATTTCAGTCAGCTCTTAGGATTTGTATTTTTTTATAGTGCTTAAGTCATAGTTCATGAATGTATGAATGCTCTTGAAATCTGTTACCCACAAGACCTGGGATGTTGAGGCATAAACCCTGAGTAGATAGGTGTTATTAATAAAGTTGGGTGTTTTTTTTTCCTTTCTCACTAAGTCTTTCTGATATTTTTATTCCATTCTTTTTCTCTAATAGCACAAACTCGCAATATTCTGACAGCTTTAAAAAGGAAAGTATCTGTGGTGGAGGCACTTACCTTTGGTGATACAGAAGAAGAGATTCGTAACTAAGTCTCCTCAGTTCCTGATTCCAGCATTATTGGTGCTCTTGGTTAGTGATCTGTCAGTGAAAAGGCTTGCATAAATAATTTTGAATGCATTAGTTAACATTAACTGAAACCTGACATCCTGTATCAGATCTACACTGGCCAAATGATGCTTTGGCCCTATGTATCCTAGTTTGATAAATATTTTATTATTGATGCAGAAGATCCTGAGGCGTATACACTATGAAACTAGGAAGAAAGTGGCAAGAGCAGTCTCACCATGTTTTCATACTACAGCTGGAACAAAATTGGTCAAACCTTGACTAAAATGATCAGTTCCCACTTTTGTTGCTATCACCTACTCTTGCTCTCTCTTGTTGGATTTCATCTGCTGCTTACATGAACTGTTTCTACTTTTCCCCTGGTTTCACTGGGAGTCAGTTCAGGTAAATGAAATGACATAACATCGACCATATTCCAAGATGATGATCAAAGACAGGGAAGGAGAAGTGTCTCAGGAGAAGGCAGAAGAAAAGGTGAAGATATGAAAAGCAGAACAAATGAGAACTATTCTACTTGGGAATGAGCTGGTTTTATAAGCGGTTTAGGCATCAAAAAAAAACAACAAACAAAAAAAAAAATCTCTAGCAGCCTGTTTTATAACAGAATAGTTGGGGAAAATCAAAGTAAAAACATACTAACAGGTTTTGAATACCTACTTTACTTTTCTAATGGCATCTATATCATCATTTATTAACTACAGGTTAGACTTAGATAACTCCTGGTTGTGTATTAAATACATGTTTTTAACTTGCTTTCTCTTTTCGTCATTAGATATAAGTAGGATGTCCAATATTCTTCTGACTACTAACTGTAATAAATCAACAAGAAATATGATTTAATTTAGTAATTCTAAAATCCAACAATTTTATACATCTCAGAGCATTAATATGAAATGCAGGAGCTACAAAAATAGACCACAAATGTCATATTGGCTGACTGAAAGGCCTAGAGGAGTAAAAGGAATAAATCAAATAGTTCAAAATGAGAATTTCATTGTCCTTTACAACTCAACACAATTATAACATGGATAAATCACAGAGACAGATATGCTTGTAACAAAGGAGTGTGTAGTTCAGTAGAGAATTGGACTCAATTAGAATAATGTTTCAGGAAAGCCACGAATAATATACTTGTTAGAAAGACTTAAAGGCAGTCATATGTAGATCACTGTATGTGTATTGCAGTGCCAAAACAAACACAACCACATAAATGCAAGACCAATTTGGAGAAGCAGTTTCTACACCGTAATCCTGATGGCAAAACCTGTGATTATGGGTGCAATCCTGCAATCCCCAGCAATTGTACTAGGTGTACTCAAGCCAGTAATTGAGTTGGGCATTCCCACATTCTGACTGTAGCTAAATTCTTCTGACTCCCCACACATCAAATGGCTAAGCTCAATGTTTTCTACTTTCTTCACAAGTTCATTGCTACTGCTTGTTCACTTGTGGGCATGATAACAGTCACCAACTCCTTTCTAAAGAACTCACAAGTGGGTTTTTTTAAGACCGTTATCTTTTTTCATCTGTAGCTGTTTTCCCTCTAGTTTGACTCTTTCTAAAGGTTTCCTTTCACCCTAAGCAACCCTTAAAGGCCTTTACAATTCCACCTTTCCTGTTCCTATATGCTATGATTTTGGTCTGTGTTCTTTCCCTATGACCATTTACAGTGGCCATAGTGTGTCATATCATTGTTCACTTTCTATTCTTTGTTTTGTGTCTTTTCTTTCCTTTCCTTCTTCCCAAGTAGAGAAAAAAACCCAACATTATCTATGAAAACAATCTTCGATGAGATAACACCAACAAATCCAGTAGGCTTAAATTCTTAATTTTTGCATATGCCATGATTTGAGTGATGACTTATTTGGTCCCTAAGGACTGATCTGTATATTTTCCTTTTTGTAATTCTCAATCATCCCAAAAATCCCATAATTTAAAAAAGGTTACATTTGAAATGACTGCTTATTCCATCATGTTCAGGTCCCTGCATTTGTAGACATTTAGAAACAATGTTATAACAAAAATTTGAAACAAAAGTCAACAAGAGGGACTGATAACATAAACTCTGTTCTAGGTTGCTGCTGTGAGAGAAAATTCAGCAGGTGAAAATATTTTAAAATGTTACTTGCTGCAGAGAAAGAAAGAAACCACTCTGTCTATCTGTATCTACATATCTACTGCTTAGCTCTATAATGATTCTGGATGCATGAGAAAAGCTTCAAGGAGTTACTCAAATGATCAAGGTAAAGTCTATGTCATCTGCATTTAATCCTCTGAAAACGAGGGATCTGCTTGTCTAGGCTTGTATGAAAGTCTGCCTTTCTCTCGTATAAATAGTTCAAATGTGTGATTCATCAAACCAAAATAAATAATTTGAAACAAATTAAATCCATCAAATTCTAGGAGTACCTGCTTCTCCTCATTGACTAGGTTATTTATCTCTTTAGTTTAGACGACTAATTTAAGATTCCTAAATATTGAAATATTAGTTGAGAGTGATGCTGTTCTTATTGTTGCTAATTGCACCCTATTGAGTGAGCAAGTTTCAGGCATTCTTGGTCGTAAAAACTGCTCTGTTTCATGTGTTCTTGTCATACTTGTCATTTCAAAGTTAAGTTCTCTACCTAACTGGTGAAAGTATTTTCAACACAGGCTAAGAAAGGAATAGAAAGTAAAACTCATCTTTGGATAAAGAGTGAAAAAATAATTGTTAGTCAAGTCTGCCTTCTTTGACAGCAACAGCAAAACTGTCCATGACAAGTGAGGGTTTTTAAAAATGATTGAAAGAGATATCAAAAAGTTATTAACTGTTTGGGGCTTACTGATTCAATTTCTTGAGAGCTTAAGGGAAAGGAAAAAGGAAAGTTCTTTTTCTGATATTTGTGTGGCAATTACCCAAGGGAGGGCAGTTGCATCAGAATATGAAGAAATTGAAATTGAAAAAAAAAGAAATAGACACAAATCCACCAACTGCCTTTCTCTTTAATCCTCTTTCAGTGACTCCACAGTTTTAGAATCACAGAATTGTAGAATCTTAAAATCGTTAAGATTGGAAAGGACCTCCAAGATCATCAAGACCAACCTTCTAGATTTTGGAAGTGTTCAATTAAAGTAAATTAAAAGGATAGAAATTAGCTTATGGAATTTAAAAATTAAGACAATGCTGTAAAGAAAACCAGCCACTATTGCTCTAACTTACAGAGGTTATGGAAATTACACATGCCAGCCACCATAAAAGGATTCGACTCTAGGTTTCTGCTGAATCAATGAGCCAAAAAAAGATATTCCTATAAAGTCCTTTTTATTAATAGCACTACAGCTCGAGCTGGATGCCTCCAAGAAGGACCTCAAACAAAGAAATCACTGGGCAGTTATACCCTTACTATCTAAATTCCTCGCTCCTCATGCGACAACTTGGACCAGTAGTAATATTAAGGTCTGGAGTCTTTCCATTCTTCATTGGGTCACTTCATTGTCCCCACGTGAGCTGTTTCTTTTCTTATCTCTAAAGTTGCAGCTTCTGTTACTAAATGTAGCCTCCTTATCTTCTGGCTTGAACCAGCTCTGGGTCTTCTTTTACTTGACTAGGTAAAAGTTCAACATATCTGGGTCAAAGTTCACAGCTTGTGGCCTAAGTCTTCATTAAATTTAGCTACTAATGTTAAATAAGATATGCTAAACAAGTTTTGTGTGGGTAGTATACCAAATTGCACAACACAGAGGATGTAGAGGAAAATTTAGAATGGTCCCAAAAGGAAATAATCTTTAAAATTGGAAATAGCCTCATGCCGCAAAACTCAAATCCATGTTTGCATCTCAAATTTTGACAAGTGTTAGTGGGAATAATGGTTACTGTGGCTTTATTTTTACTTGTACTTTTTTTCTTTAAGGTTCGTGAAAGAGCATAGAACACCTTTCTTGAGATAGTTGTGATTTTTGTGACAAAACTGAAATGTTTTCCTTTATATCAATAGTAATTAAGTGAGCCAGCATATAGCTTAAAACATTGTCTGATCATTTTTCTTCCTCTCTGTGACTGCACAGCTATTTCACAGCACAAGTGGATTGCTACAATTTTCTGAAATCAGATAGAAGTGATTGATTTTATTAAAAAAGAAAAACCAATACACAAACATATACCAGACAAAAACCCTGGGTACATGTGATGTAAGGTAATTTATCTGTGCAATGTAATATCCAAGTGAGGGTTTACAGTCTGTTCAAGGACAGGTAAATTACTTGAAGAAGTTAAAGTCTCTAGGAGACTTTTCCTTACATTTTTTGCTCCCTGCTGGATACATTTTAAAGTCAATTTGCTCTTCTTCCTGATGTTAAGTGCAAAGTAAGTTGGGTGGCACCAAAAAAATAACCAGTCAGGAACAAGTTTTTAAATATGAGCCATTAGTTTTTCACTTGTCATATCAGAGAGTGGGTGAGTGGGTGGGTGACAAAGTGTGAAGTTAGCTGTAACTAAGTCCCATGACTTTGCTTCAGAGAAGTAGGGAAAAATTTTGCTAGGTATTTTTATTATTCATATTCTAAATTTTACTAGGTATTTCTTATGTTAGACTTAGAATTATCAGTAACCTAAAGTATTTTTGTAACTTGAGGTAAACAAGAATTTTATACTTTCCTGTTATATTCAGGCTACAGAAATCTGTTTCAAATAAGGAATAATTTTGCATCACTGAATTTCAAGCAGTCAAGATTCAACTGCATTTTATAATTCTGCAGTAAATCAAAATAGGGGAAGATGCTCTACTATAGAGGAATAGAGTTATGCTGGTTGTTAGAACACTTGATTTGGATGATGCTCAAGAGAAGAGGTGATTGGTAGAAAATGTGGTTGAAAACAGAGCCACTGAATCACTGCACTTCAGCTTCCTACCTGCCAAGTAGTTCATAGTTTTTTTTGCATTTTGTCTCCTCATACCCGTTCATACCTAAGTCTGTTTGGGTGCCATTCTTACTGTCTGACTTTAATCAAGGCTATACTCTCAAACTGATGACAGACAGTTCTAGAGCAAGAATCGAGATGGGGATTTCTAGGTCTAATGAGTACAATTTGTTATTATTAGCATGGATGAAGTAGGCTACAGGCTTAAGATGGTGAATCATAACAGCCACATCTACCAAAATGGGACCCACTGCCCACTCTTAACTGTCTGGTAAAGACAGGTACATTGCTTTGTGTCTCCAGAGCCTCTCTACTATTGCAAATGTAATACATTAATAAGATGTTCAAGCCCTCTTTTGCTACCTGCATGATTTTTTCTGGAGCTTGAAATCAGTCTGGAAAAAAAAAAAATAATCCTAATGTAGAAAAAAAGAAATACTCAACTAATTTCAACGGAAGACATATACATGCAAAGTAAGACTTGTGAGAGAAAATGTACAGGTCCTGTACACACTTTATACACATGAGTTTTAATTTGGAAAGACTTTCAAATGAAAAAAGAGCAAGAGAAGAAAACGGCAAACGCTTTCTTTTCCTTCAGTTCCTAAATGCAGTTTAGTACAGAATATCCATCACTGTTCAGAATGGCATACAAACCAACTCTTTGGCTCTTTTTACTGTACTGTAACTCATCTTTGCCAGAAATTGTCACTCCTGTAACAACTTAAAGTTTTACCTTGGCTTCATTCTCTCAAGCGTTAGCCGGGGAAAATGATTTACTGCATCTGCAGAGGCTGCACCAGAGCAAGAGATCCCTGTCACAGCAGGGTTGTGACAAGTGTGACATGCTGATTTTGCACTATGCCCCACCAGCACAAGAGACCTACTCACTCAAGCCCAGTTTGTTGCTGGAGTGGCTGCAGCACTTCAGATGTTGCTTGGGAATCTAGAGATAGTAACGCTGTTGTGGGAGCCTTTGATATGCACTGGGTGTTCTTTTACGGATCCTGACCTGGGTTTTTAGCGCTGTAGAAGTGTGAATGTGTCTGTCTGGGGCGTTATGGATGAGCTCATTTACTAGCCATGACATTTAACTTCATCAGTTTTATGCACAATCAGCGCTGACGGTCCCTCAAACCCCCACTGGGGCCTACCTGCACCTGACCCAGGACCTGCCAAGCACAGTTTTGGGTCCTGTCAAGCCAGGCCCACCCATGAGCCCACATCCTAGCTAGCCTCTGCCCATGCCCTGGGAGATGTCTGATGTCTGAAGCTCGGTCCTCTCTGTCGTCTCCCATTGTCCCTCTCCTGGCTGGAGTGGTGGGACAGGCCCAGTATGCCATGGTCTGCCTTGATGGACCCCATGGACAGCCCAAGCCAATAGGACCCACTGCCCTTGTGGTGCACTGGCAGTATTTCAGTAGGTACAGTCATAAAAAAAACGACCAAGAAAACACAAATATAAATATGTGTAGTTCCCTGGGTCATCCTTTTAGCCATTCTTAAAGTCAGGTGTGACATTTGCTTTCCTCCAGTCTCCAAGCACTTCTCTGAACTGCTGTGATTGACTCAATATTATTGAGAACAGCCTTGAAACGACACCTGCCAGCTCCCTCAGCACTTGTGTGTACATTCTGTCAGGGCCCACGAACTTTTATGTGTCCAGTTTCCTTAAGTATTCCTTGATCTAATCTTTTTCCACCAAGGGTGTATCTTCCTTGCTCCAGATTATCCTGCTAGTCTCTGGGACTCCTGATGGCTGATTTTGCTCGTAAAGACCAAGGCAAAGGCGACTTTCAGTACCTCAGCCATATCCTGTGTAACTAGCTCTCCTGTCTGACTCCTCAGTGGGTTCCCATAATCCCTATTCTTCCTTTTGTCACCTACGTATTTATAAGAGCCTTGCATCTCATCTTTGACATCCATTTAGGCCTTAGCTTTCCTAATTTCATCCCAGGATGCTTGAACAATGTATCTCTATTCCTCACAAATTATCAAACCTTGCTTCCACCCTCTGTATGCTTTCTTTTTGTTTTTGAGTTTGATCAGGAGTTGTATATGAGTTTGGCCATCTCAACTGGTAATCTTACTGAAGGATAAAGACAACTGCCCTGTCACAAAAGAAAAATTTGTCAGTTAAGGATTTTATAAAGTGTCTTTATTGAGACAACAAGTCACTAAAGAATTTTAGGTGTGACTCTATTTTTTTTTAAACATTTAAATATGGATTTAAGTTCCAAGGAATAGAATTTAAAGGAAATTAAAAGCTTTTCAGAATCTGGACTAAACTGAAGTTTCACATTGTCTTCCCAACTTCAGCTATCTGAAGCACTGAAAGTACAGAAGAGGATAACTACAGGTACTGTGCGTTTTAGCCCTGTTGAGAAGAACTTCAGCTAGAGGAACGTATTTAGTGTATTGTCCTCTCTAGGATGATGCTCACTTTTCAATTTGCACCTAAGGCCTTCCTCTTATAGATTTAAACTGTAGAGTTTACTTTGCTGCTTTTCCAGTCTGGAATGAGGTTCAGCTTTGTTTCTTTACTCTTTGTCTTGTACTTTAGTTTTGGATGAATTTTCCTACTCTGTGATTAGTGGTGCACTTGTGTCTAGGGACTTATGCAGCCTGGGGACAATTTCCCTCTTGTGGGGTGCAGAAATGTCACAATCTTTGCATCTGGAATATTTCCAAAAAAGACCCAACCTATTTCAAAGGACTGAAGTTGGGAAAATTCCATCAATGAGAAATTTAAATCATTATGCAGACATCAATTAGGAGATTCTTCAGCAACTAGAGATTGCGTTTTCGAAGTAAAGTATCTTTTAATTTGTTGTTTTTCATGGATTATCTCCTCTCACATTATTATTTCCTATTTTCCTGATCTTTACTGTTTGGACAAAAAGAGTACTTCAAAAGATTTTCAATGTCTGATAAGAATATCTGTTCACAATTACACAAAAAACAATGAACCATCTGGTTATTTGTGTGAGAGCGTTATCATGTCTAACTAGAAACAAGTTTGGAATGATATACATATATCCTTATACTTGAGATCACTACCCATGAATTTTGGAATTTACCTGCACTTTAGGAGTTGAAATTCTAGGCCCATTGTTTCTCATTCCACATACAAAATATCTATTTACACCATAACAATGACTGGCCATTACAAGATGATTCAGTATTGCTCTTTACAGGCAAGATAGAAAGCATGCCTTAGCATAGAGTTCAACAATTACTCAATCGTAGTTATTTTAACAAAATCCTTTATATACAAGCAACACCATAAACTCAAACCAAAAAAATGAAAAGGTTTTTTGGTTTTGTTTTTTTTAAAACATGAGAAATAGAAGCAAAAAGAAGAAGAAGAATGCAGGAAAATGCTGACCTTTGAAAACCAGCCTGTTCCTGACAAGAAATTATGTCAGTGAAGAAGCGAAGCTGCAGCAAGAATTACCCCAAATTCTCTTAAGGGATGTGATTTTGCATTTGAACCTGATCAGACTGGAGAAAGTGGAGCTTCTCTTCTAGAAAAGGATGGATTCTCAGGCTACCAGGTTAGGAAGCAATAGAAATGAGGCAAGACATACTAGTATTAGCAACTCATTTTACTACCTGAGCCTGAACAGCCAACAGCACAACTCAAGAATGCTGAACATTCATGATTCATGAAAAATAAAGACACTGATTCAATAACAAGCTATTGGATCAATCATGCAAATAAGGACACACATTCTCTTTTTTTTTTTATTTTATCAATCAAAATCTCTTAGTTCAGAAGGTTTGTGTTTAATTTCCCCCTCAAAAAGAAATTGTCATTTGACTTCTAAATTATCTTCTTCATTTCTAATTGAATTTCCATGTCCACTTAAATATATTACATTCTTCAATTGTCAAGAATATGATAATAGATACACGAGGATCATTTAAAGACCTTTAAAAATGTTTTTGACAAGTAATTCTTGTCTATTTGTCAAATTATTGTTTGTCATGTTTTTCCATGTAAAAATGGAATCATGATTGTGGATTATATTTATTTCAAGCTGCACAAACTAAACGCACTTTGATGATGATTTTGCCCCGAATATCCCATATAATGTGTAGTTTTATAGCAGATAGATACATTCAGCTGGTTAGATTTCCAAAGAATATTAGTTCTTTCAAAATTTTCACTCATGTCAATATCTTACCCTGAGATTTTGCTTTGAGTGTAAAAACATTGCAAAGCCTAAAATGTAGTGGCCTGTTAAGACAACTAAAACAGGCTATGTACCTTGATGCTTTGTGTAACTGATAGGAGGAAATCAGACACTTCAAAGAACCAGAAAGCAGCCACCCAGAATGAAGGCTTGTTTAGACTTAGCCAGTAAAAAATACCAGGCACAGACCTGTGTCTTTGCCCTCCACTCACGATGCAGAACATGGACGCTTTTTTTGTCAGTGATAATCAATTGATCTGGGGTTATATTTTCTGAAACAGTATTTATGGAACACAAACAGAAGGTCTGTCCTAAAAAACAAGGAGCCACACACCTTTGACATTGAATGCTACTGTTACCTTATGCTGGACATCTGAATTCAGCTGCTTTGTAAGACAAATTCACCTCCCTTTGTATTATACCCAGATAATGTCCATATCACCAATCTGTAAGGCAGTTCAGACAGGAAAACAATTTACTGCTCTCAGTGAAGTATTGTTGTGGTGGAGCCAATAACTATGGTTCTGGGCCAGCATGAATAAAGAAATGAAACACAGTGCAATATGACTCGCATCTCCCAGTTTGCTGCTTAAGAGTATTGAGCTGTCAGGTGAAAAATCTGGCTCCTTATTTGTGGAATCAGTATTATTTCTGGTTTTAGCCCACCCTGGGGAAGAACCAACACCCTTCCTTTTGGAAAGCCAGGGTCAGTCTGCTCCTCATTTCTTCTTTTTAACTCAATAGCACTGAAGTTCTTCAGCAGCAGGCTTTTAACTGCAGGAAGAGGAGCACAACTTACCAGAATAGTAAAAGCACCTCTGGTGTGGTGGGAATTGTAAGTTAGAAACGCCTCAAGGTGGTGAGTGGGTTCACAAAATCATTGCCAATATCCCATATTAATATCCATTATGTTATTAATAAAATTAGTTTAATAAAATAATAATTAATAAAATAATGTCATAAAATTATTAAAAAGAGAAGAGTACTCACTGTTTAATTTCCTGGAGTGAAGCACATAAGGACTTACCTCAAGATTGAATGCTAGGCTGTGAGTACCAAGGTGCATTCTGTCTAGCTAAGTCCCAGGGAAACACTGGCATACACACATACAGACATGGATCTATGCGTAGATTGCTGGTGGATGCTTCCTCTGCCTCTTGCTGCTGTCAGTCCCATTCAGAGAAGCCTCTTTTCTTCCCTCACACAACCTGAATACAGGGATGCCTTCATATGGTTATTCTGTATGGTGTAAAACCTAGTCCTCTAGGAACTAGGTCAGGTATTGCTGTCATGGTAAATGCTGTTGAATACAGCTGAAAATATGCTTTTTCATGAAGATCTACCTTCCACATGAAAGTGGATATTGCTTCTTATAATTTAATCTTTTTGTCTTTTCTCCATCAATTGCAAAAAACTACTTGTGCACTTGGTTTTTCTTTTTGGTGTGTTTTGGTTTCCTTTGTCAAAATGTGGAACAACTGAGAAGAAACTGCATAAGGAAATCCAAAGGTATATCACTCCTGTGACTTCCATTAGACATATCCTGAGTTAAGAATAGCAATAAGATGAGGTAATGGGTTGCACTTAACCCTGAGTGAAAAATTCTCATGGTAAGCCAAAACTTAAAGTGTTTATAATGCAAATACATACCCTATATCATTAGGTAAGTGACGGTTTTCAGGCAATAGCAAAGTTCTGTGAGATCCCTTAAAATATTTAAGATATTTAAATGAATATGTCTTGTGAGTAGTATAGCCTACCATATAATTGCCAGGATCATTAGAGCTTTACTGAAGAAATGTGATTCACAGAGTCACAGCAGTAGACCCAAATATAGCAGAAAATGTGACAATGGGACCTAGTAAAGTATCTTACTGAGCAAACAAGCAGCAAAATCAATAAAGCAGTCTATTTGCATGAAAAGTATGGGTGGTGGACATGAAGGGGAAACATAGAGCTTTCAAGGTCATGACAATCCATAGTCTCATGAGCTGAGTTCTTTGCTCACTTGTCTCCTGTTTCAACCTCAAATATGGAAGTAGAGTGAAGCCAAATTTAAGTAATGAGGTCATTCTGAGACTTTAACGTTTGGTGGCTTGCCCATCATTAAATATCAATAGGCTCTGGCAAAAATAATCCTTTTTAAAGAGTAATGGTAGAAAACTGTGCAAAGGAAAATGTCTGCATAGCAAAGAATTTAGCAGGAGGAATTTCCATTAAACTGAAGAAGAAAAATTAAGGTCAGGCAGCTGTTAAATGTTTTGACATAATGGGTTAATATGGGTTAAATAGCACATATATCCATCTTGTTTGTGGGTATAACATGTAAAGATTTTATTACAAAAACTCACTCCTTACAATCTTAGAGAAACCAGAAAAATAAATATGTTACATGGACTTTAAAATTTACAAACAGAAAATTTGACTACATTTCTGGAAGCAGAATAACTAAACCATAAAAAAAAATTAATAATCATATTTTCAATGTTGGCATTTTTTTCCCTAGTAAAATACGCATTTCAAATTTCAGTTCATGATTAAAAATTGGCAAACTGCACAAGGCAGATCGAGTGGCTCCACTTCAAACAATATAATGAAAAAAATATTAAAATAATACCATATTTAAGAGCTGCATTTAGCATAAACTCTGCCATTGTAGAGATTGGCCATGTATCCTGTGGAGTTCCCAAGAGTTCTCGAACTTGACACTGGTAATCAGACCAAAAGTACATGAGAGGGTATGACTATAGAAATAACAAAAGTCAAAACTGGTGCTGGTCCTGCATTTTGGAGGATGATCTGAGTACTCATATGAGCTATTTCTTCCTTCCTGCATGTTAGCGTGTCTAATACAGGAAGGGTTATTTCAAAGCAGCAATTTGATCCTGCCGCGCTAAGTGGATAATCCCATTGTAGTCATAACATATGTTATTTCCTATCTAACAGTGCCTGAGAAGACACAAATTCAGGAACTGACACATGCCCCCTGCACACACCCCAACTTCACCTGATCTTTCCAATGCTCCGAGTCCAACTAGACTACAGAATTCACAACTAGGTGTCACAAGTAAGTAGCACATCTGTGAAGCTCAGGTCTCAGCCTTCAGATGTTTGTTTTACTACGGTTTGGTTGAAGCACCTACCTCTTACATGCTCCTGAAGCAAGGATGCTATTTTCAGATGTATTCCTGGTGCTTTAAGGGGAAAAAGAAATGAGTGACAGAAATCAGGAGCTAGTTTAGACACTGCTGTATTTATAGAATCACAGAATATTTGGAAAGCACCTTTAAAGATCATCTAGTCCAACCCCTCTGTCATGGGTACATTTTCCACTAGATCAGGTTGCTTAAAGCCCCACACAACCTGACCTTGAACATTTCCAATGACAGAGCATTCACAACTCTGGGCAACCTGTTCCAGTGTCTCACCACCTTCATTGTAAAAAATATCCTCCTTATATCCAGTATAAATCTATTCTCAATTTAAAACCATTGCTCCTTGTCTTGTCATTATATATCTTAGTAGAAAGTCTCTCTCTGTCTTTCTTATAAGCCCCCTTTATATATTAAAAGGCTGCAATAAGGATAAGATCTCCCTGAATCATTCTCTTCTCCAGACTGAAAAAGTTTCGACTCTCTCAGTCTGTCCTCATAGGAGAGATGTCCTAGCCCTCTGATGACTTTTGTGGCCCTCCTCTGGACCACACTAACAGATGTCTCCCACTGGGGACCCCAGAACTGGATGCAGTATTCCAGATAGGGTCTCACAGGAATGGAGCAGAGAGGGAGAATCACCTGTCTTGAACTGCTGGTCACACCTTTTTATGCAGCCCAGGATAAAGGCTTATAGGATAAAGGATATAGGACAAAGGCTTTCTGGGCTGTGAGCACCAATTTCTGACTCGTGTCCATTCTTTCATCCACCATCATGCCCAAGTACCTCTCCACAGGGCTGCTTTCTATCAGTTCATCCCCCAGTCCGTATTGTAATTCAGGATTGCCATAACCAAGATGCAGGACCTAGTTCTTGGCCTTGTTGAGCTTCATGATTTTCACATGGGCCCACTGCTCAAACCTTTCCTAGTCCTTCTGAATGCTATCCTTTCCCTCAAATGAATCAAACACACCACACAGCTTAGTGTCATCCAAATGTTCAGAAGTATTCTTCTGTTGGTTTAGACATACAAGACATGAACCGTTCTTATAGCAGCAAAATATTTGCAACAGGAGAAATATAGATTAAAGCCCATATGAAACAATAATAATCACAGTATTTTGTATTAGCTTTTCTTGCCACATTCTGAAACTATGACACTAGGAAAAGTACTCAATAAATTTTAAGCCATCTTTTACAAAGAGCACACAACTGACATTTTATGGGTATTAAAAGAGAGTACCTATACAGCACAATAACGGGGTTGTTAGGAGACCAGGTGCAAGCATTAATTACAGACCCCTTATCCATTTTACAGCTGGTGATTACTTTCATTTCTATCCCACCTTCATAGCTCATATAACATACTAAAATCTATGGCCTGAGAACACAGGAAACCAATAGACTGAAACAGAGTCTTACACTGCTCTTTCTTTTTCAGTCTCTGAGAGACAGCGCTTACTGCACAAGTAGCTGTCTGGTGGTTTTATTCTCAATCAGAACCTGTGCTGTCCTGTGCACAGAAATAACTCATGCTCATGTGACAGGTTTAAATGTAGTTGAACACTGTGCTATAATACATACACCTGAAGAAAAATAAATTAGGGTCATTTGTGGCCAGTACCAGACCAATTCTGGTACTTTCTAACTTCTGGAGTCTTTGGCTGTGGAATATTATATTCTTTTAATGCTCTTCAGACAGCTTGTTTTTAAGGTTCGTATGTCAAAATGTCTTTTCTGTTACTCTGAGTTTGCATTGACTTCAAAAGTTTGGCTTCTAAGCCATGTTATTGGTACTAAAAGTTGGGTCCATAAAACATAGTGTCCTAGATCCATCCACACAGCCAGTGAGCATCTAGTTCATGAAATTTCAGGGATTTGGATGAAAAATATCATGCTTGTGCAACTACATTCAAAATTGGCAATTCCAGCCAAATTATTTCAGTGCTAGTTCTCCATTTTGGTAGGCAAGCTTCACTGTAGAAAACTGGAAACTGCAGAAGGGCTCAAATGTTTTAAAGAGCTTCACATATACAACTTGTGTGAGGCATGGTGAAATAGTACAATTAGCGAGTTCATTTCTACAAGCAAGTGCATAGCCCATAAACCCATTTCTGGACTCCTTTACACAGTTGAGACTAGCAGTCCTGTAGTCAGAAACAGTCCTCATTAAAAAATAATTAGTCCCTCAAATTTGAGACAGATAATTAGACCAGACACATACGTGGGGAGTTTTTCACAATCCAGAAAGAACCCAGTTTCTCAGACTGACTGAAATTGCAGGAAATAGCCAAGGAGGGAGGCATGTCTCTGGAGCATAAACAGAAAGGAACTGTTGAACTTACCTAGACATTTAAATGTATTTACTGGTAACTGGAGTTTTTTGTCAGAGTGGATAGGATTCATTTGCCAATGCATAGGAGTTTAATGCCATTTCAGATGCTCTGTGGTATCCTATCAGACCTCTGACTCATTTTGTGGAAGTGTCCCATATAAATCCTATATCATATACACCAACCACACACAACTGTCTTGCATATCTTATCATATTTTAAATGACAATAGATGACTGTGTTTGGGCAAGTGAATGTCAGCCAATGTAATGTTTTACTTGTTTCCTTGTATTAGAGTAAAACTTTGGCATCACTGATTTTTCCTTTGTAAGGACTCACTCAGGATAAACGAACGTCTGATAAAATTTTTAATCCATTGTGGAAAGCTTTGAAAATGTTTTCACTGTGCAGCCAGGTTTTCTGTTCACTAATCTGGCTGGATACAGATACAAAAAATCAGCATTTCCCTGTGTTGCAGAAGGCTAAGTATTCTTTCCCACTGAGTAGTCCCATCACTGTCTTAACAGCTACCAGGGTTCACTCAAGAATGCATTTAAAAGAAACAGCACACCAAAATAAGTGCAACTGACCTTCTGTTTGATACTTCCTTTGGAAATGAATGATGAATCTCTGAAAAAGGGCAAAAAAATGCTGACAGCAGTACTGTTAACAAGCAAGGAGAACAAAAAATACTAGAACGTCACTTGGATTGAACTCACTAACATTTTTCTGTGATAAGTGAACTTGCATAGAATAATCTGTTAATTTGTGGCTTTCTCTCAAAAATAGCCATGTGAATACTTATATTTGATTTACTGGCCTAATTTGTGGCCACAGCAACTGCTGCTATCAGCTGTATTTATAGTAACTGTAATACATCACCTAGAAACTTATAAATGTCACCACCCAGCTCCCTGTAATAGAAGTTTTTACTGGTGGAAGACCACAGACTAGTAACACAGCCTAGTATTTGCTGTTGTTTGTCTAAGAGAATTGTGAGCATACAGTTTACTGAGACCAGTGAATTCACTACAAAGCTAGTTGGAAATTCAAAGTTAATGCTTAGAAATACTGTGCTTTCCCCAATACTTTTGAAATTTCTCACCAATATTTTTCTCTGTCTACTAAGAGGCACTAGTGACAAAGTTTAAAAAGTATTTTAATAGTGTTTGCAGTTCAGCTGATCTGTTTTAATATCCCCTTTTGAAGCTGTTCATATAAACATTATAAATATGTTTGTTATTAACATATGGTGCTGATAGAAGGCAAAGACTTAATTCCTCTGTTATTTATGCAGCAAAATGTCCTAATGGTTCCCAGACTAAGATGAAAAGCTGTTGCGGCACCATCCATGTATTAGATAATGTCTTGGCACTTTCCCTATTACACTGTTATAAATAAATATAATGATTAAAACAGAGTGGTGTCTGATGCATTAAGATGCATTTTTGGTTTGTCCCTGTTGCCAGACCAGATCCACCCTCTGGTGGCAGAAGGCTTCTTTACACATATCTGATCAAGAAATTGAGCCAATAAACAGCACAGGGGTTGATTCAAAGCCTTGTGGAAGCTAATTGATGCATTCTAACCAAGCTGAAAGATCCTTGTGGCCATGGACTGGTGACGTATAAAGGAGTGGCATCAAGCGACATACCCTGCCATTAGATAAATAAATGAGCATGCTTTGGGGAGGTCTTATTTCGGGGGGGGAAAATCAATCTTTTCTCTCATATTGTTTTTATCTGCAGAACACTTCCATTATTTTCTCCCTAATTGTTACCCTCCTTCTTTACCTTCCCATGTGAGATGTTTCATCTTTCTGTCTTCTTGCCTTTTCAGAAAAGCAAAAACAAGCAGGTTCCAAACAGCTGTGAAAATGAATTTTCATGATATCTTGCAGCTATCCAACATAAATATTAAACATGTAAAACAAGAAAAATTTTCATCGTGGTGTTATGCTAAAGACAGGACAAATGAACAGGTAACCATGTGTGATAAGTTCAGGTATCAAATGGCCCCTGTAACTGCCTGTGTGAATACTTGGACCCTGTGGTAAACCTGAGGTAAATGGCAATGAAAGACATTCTTGATATTCGGAAATGAGCTAATACGCAGAGACATTTACCCAAAATCATAAAAGCTGTTTCATACACTTTATTCCATTCAGGCTGGTGCTGCCATTTCCTGATTTACATGAGCACCCCCTAAAGAGAATATTTCATGGTCTGCTTCCTGAGGCCCACAGACCAGCTTGTGTTTGGCTGGCTACCCCCCTGCGATGCATGATCCCACCCTGGGAGCCTTTCTGACCCGACCACCGTGCTGCTGGGGGGAATCGGACCCACCCAAGGTACAAAATGCATCTCGCAGAGCGAAGCCACCAGCCAGATGGGTTTTAGGCCCTTGGCTGGAGAACTGGGCTGTTAATGAACATTTGTTTCTCTTTGGTAGAAAGGATCTGTGTGCTGTCTAGAGGAAGGCAGTGTGCACTGCGGAAGGAAAGAGAGAGAAGACAGATATTATCACTCTTATCAAAGCCATGCCCTGTGCTTCTGCATTAGTATGGAAAGACACAACCTGAATCAGCATTAAGCCAAAAAGGGGAGTGAGGAAGGTCAAGTATTACCTATGATGTCCCCCAGCTTATGGATCGCAGACCTTTTCCCTTATCATAGCCTTGCTGAAAGCCTCAACTTCACTGCCATCAGCACTTTCATGCTCACTGCACCACGTCATGCACAGACTCACAGCTGCACAGATAGGAAACGCTTCCCTAAGGCTGCATATGGAATATGTTTACCATGAATATGTGTTGCTACTTCACTTAATTAGGTCAGAGCGCAACAGGAGTCGAGCTGGGACAATACAGTTTTTAAATAAGCTCATAATTAGAGTGCACGATCTCCAGGGCTAAGACAGGTATTTTGGTTGTTTTCGTGTGTTAAAGCCTGTTTTTTCTCTGCAACCAGTGTCAGTCTGTCAAAACTAACAAAAGGTTGTTAGCACATGATACCATCCCACCTTCCTGTTGATTTACAAACATTTCCAAAAGCACCTAAATCATCAAAGATCTTTTAAATCAACGTTTTTAACTTTGTGCTATTCCATGGAATACCCACTGAACACTGTTATGGATCTGAATTAGGGACTCATCTAAGGATATACAAGACTCTGTTAGTTTTGGCAATTTATTTAAAATCATCCCTATCTTTAGCTATTGCCTTCAACCACAAATCCCTCTTTTTCTTGTCAAATCCTATTCAGATAAAGCACATTTCCTGTCCAGTTATTTACATGTAAATCTGTTTGGAATATATACAAAAAAATATACTCTTGAGGAAGGATGACTGTTTTAGCAAAGCATAAACATTTGGGGAGGATGTAGGCCTCTCAACAAAAATCTGTCACTGAAATTTTTTGAAGTGCAGAACTATGGAATCATTTTTATATCAGAGAGCTGGAAAACAACAGAAAAATACCTGCTTTTAAAAATGACACAAAATAGTAATGGTGACAGCTATGTTTTGTGAAAATGCCTGAAATCTCTTGATTCAGTTCTAAAGTAAAAGGTAACAGAACACCCTGAAAGATAAACGAAAGCAAGCTTCTTTTCTTATGGGCACTCCTAAATAATGATATTACCTTAAATAATAAACGTCTGACCTCTATGTTCTCTGTAGAGAATTTAGGAGGATTTAAATATGCAGAGGAAAAAGAAATCTGCAGAGTCATGAGGAGTATGAAAATCATTCGCTGATGTGTTTGTCCTTAGTATTACTTATTTATGATATTTCTGAAGTAGTGAGTTTGTCTATAGGTGGCTAGGGAAACGCACAGACCAAGCGATACATTATATGTATCTTAGGTCCTTGTAGGTTAAATATCTAGTTTAAATTAGTTATTTCCACAGTCAGCAGAGAAGGATGGAGAGTGATAAAACTCCAAAGGATGAATGGGAGAGACTAAACAATTACTTTAATTTGATCTGAATTCACATGTCATAATGTGAGTCTTAACCCAATGATCACTGTGTACGCTTGCTATAATGAAAATGCTTTTTCTTGGCTGGAAATTTTTTATTTTTTTACTTATTACAGGAAATGCAGTGCTACAAGCAAATAGCTAATTCCAAGAAGTACTTCTCAATAATAAGTAAAACTATCCTTGAATGGAAAATTTTCTATGCTAATGTCTTGAGCTTTTAAAATTGGTCTGCGTACAGGTTTGCACTGAAAAATACGTTCCGGGTATTTAGAGGATTATTATTTCATATTGCTATTCTGCCTATCTTAGAAAGGGTAAGATCATACACCATTATTATCTCCTTCTGAAATTTCCTTCTTAATTCTTTTCAAGCATGCAATCTAAGAGCTCTTACAAACAGCATCAAGGCCTGAAAGGTCTCCTCTTCCTTCCTCACTGTTTTAAGTGAAAACAACTCTGATTGACAGCATACAGCTTGCCTTCCCCTCAGCCTTTTCTTGTTTTGCCATCTAAGGAGAAAAGAAGGACAAAAAAAGATTTGTTTTTCTCTTCCACAGGTGATAAACTGCATAATGATTTTATGATGCAAATTCAGACCAGTATTTACAGCAGTTATATTAGGTAACAGAATGTTTAGATCACCCATAAAACAGCATCCAGAAGGCTCAAGGGAATAGCTGGGTCTTGCCTCTTCTGCTGTGCCCTATGCGTTTTCATTATCCTCAAGTAAGCTACACTTCATTGTCATACCTTTAACATCTTTAGACAGCAGAAATCACCTGTTTCCTGACCTCATGCATCATCCTACATATTTCAAACACACTTACTGCCAAAAATCGCATGTATATATTTATAAACAGAGATATGTGTTTTTCTAACTCCTTCTCTGCTAAGCTGTTGCCGCTTCAAGATTTTGTTTCAGCACCCCAAACTTCAGCCCTTTATTTATATCCACTCTACCACCCATACCTGCTGTTTGTCCATGAAGATCTTCACAATTCAAACATCTCCTCTTAGTAAGAATTTGACCAACGTTTTTCTGGATTCAGGTGAAAAAAACTGAAGTATGGAGTAAACTAACTCAAGAGTGAGATTGTCCAGATAAAAATTTCTAGCCTTGGAAACATCCGAACTTGTTCATTATGGTGCATCTCTTCAAATTATTCCAATATACAGAAAGAAATATCACTGTGCTTAATTAGTGCCTGGGGATTCTACTCAACTAATTTTATCCTCTCAAAGGCAACATCTAATATAAGCTGGCTGAGTTAAATTTACTGTGCAGTGAATAGGAGAATATAGACATCTCCATAGGGAGATTTCTGTCATCCCAAAAGAGGTATCTGATGTATGTGGGATGAATTGCCATACAGAGGTGCCTCTTTTCACTGAATATAAGGAGAACTCCAACAAAACTAAGCTAGACAGTAAGCTTTCAGACAGATTAAATTAAGCAAAATAAATTGTGGAGAGGAAGCATTATAAAACAATAGGTGGTCATAAGAAGGCCATGTTTCAAATTAGAGATTAGATGAATCTGTCCTTCCCCTGTTTGAAGAATACAGCCATACTGAAGGACCTACAAGGATCTTCCTAATGTGTGAGCATAGCAATGAAAGAAGCATCACACAAAGAAAATAGAATCTGTGCTCCTTACTTAAGTATGTACTTGCTGTAAGAACAATGCATAAAATTGTTCTTGCAGTCGCTCAGTGCTTTTAATGTAAACTCTTTTTATGTAGAAAGTTTAATTAGATTGTAGTTCTACTTTCAGACAAATCTGTGCTTTAATTATAGGCCTGGAGCAAAACTGTATTGAAAATTCTCATAAATCTCCCTGTAGTGCTGGGGTGATGATCTGCTCATCATGCAGGTGTTTTGGCCTGCACATTTCATGCAGAAACAATTTTCCACCATGCAATTTCCTCCCGCTACTCCTCCTCTCTCCCCCTTCACTGCATATAAACTTTCAGTTAAGAGATAGGTGGGCAGGTAAGCCAATATATTCACATGGTAGATGTTTTAGTGAAGTACAGTTGATCACAATATCCTTTGATTAATTCCCTCCTACCTGTTCCTGTAAACAGGGTACACAGAAATTTATGTGCTATTATTCACACTATTTCACATTTTAAAATGTAGTATTTGTTAAGGTTTTTTTTTCTTTTCCTACTTGCTAGCAGATTTAAGATAATGGCTCTCTGACAAAATCATAATGCCTTTGTCCTTAAGCAAAAAAGCATAAAAATTGAAATCAAGCTAATATCAATTCTCTTTTGACCTTTTGGGCTCTGTGCTACTAGGTAAGTGCTATCTCGCATCTCAAAGGTACAGTTCTAGGTTGGTACAGTGATCTGGAATCTAGAAATGGAGTTGAGTGGTAAAGTCTTTGCTGGAGATTAGAGAAAGATATAATACTAGCGAGCACAGTGAAGCCTCGATTATGGAGATATAAATCTGCCTTTCTGGGCTGTGAGGTTTGTGCCTCTCCTGAGTATTGATTCTGGCTTCTCCAGTTCATACTTTTTTCCTACCAGGTAAGCAGCAGGATGACCCCAAAGCACAAGGAGAATGGTAGTCAGGGTACTTGATCTATCAGCTCTCAGTTCTTTGGATTCGCTTTGAGGGTCAAAGCTGTACCACCATGTTTGTTAAACGTAATGAACTTGAGCCCCACTGCTGGTGTCCCCTCAGAGCCTCCAGTCATACTTGGGCAGGTTTGGTACTCTCAAAGAATGCAAGCTGCAGGCAATTTGCTGTGCACTGTTTGTGACGTTCCTGCTCTGACTTCTGCACTAGCCTTGCAGAGCCAAACCTTGGTATGGTCACCAGCTGCTTTCTGCAATCACTAGAAATGTTTTTTTGTCTCTGAACTCCCAAATAATTTCCATTGCCATTCACATTTATGCAGATAGAACTTTACTTGCCTTGATGTTTGTAAAATGTGCTATGCAAATGGCATGCAACAGAGGTATAAGCAATTGTTTGATTTCTTTTTTCCTGTTACTTATCCAGTCCTAAGAGCTATAGGCTAATTTGTGTCAGGTATAATACTTTAGTGTTGGATAAAAGACTATATATATACTTGCTAAGTGTAAAACCCAGTGGTGAATAAGAATTATTTAATGCCATTTTAACTAGGAGTGATAAGATTAAAGTAAGGAAGATATCATTTTCATCTGAGTAGGACCTGTAGACTGTAAGCACCTCCTAGAGGATGTATTTGGTGCATTTTACATTGAACTGGGCACAATAATTTTCTGGACTATACAGTCATGGGTAAGCCAGAAATGGCACGACATTAACTACATGGAATTATATTGCCATAAAAATTATCTCTCTGGAAAGAGAAAGACTTTGCCATTCTCACGGAACCTCCTTGAGATATTAAGTGAAAATTTGAATCATTATCTCAAAGTTTTGGGGTTGTCTCTGAGTTTAAAATGCAACAACAAGAAATTGACTTTTTTGAGCCAATTAAAGCACTCATCCAAAGAGCAGAAGTGGGACTGCAATATACTGAGCAAACATGATCGGTTTTTGGTTACTGAGTGGGTAGGATTTCTATTGCTCTACCTGTGAAAAGGAGCATAGAGACACACCTTTCTGTGGATGAGATCACCCCAACACTTCACTCTTGGCAAGAAGGCATTGCAAGGAACATCATTTCAACCACACTAAAAATAAACCATGGGACCTGCTAACTTTCTTGCCCACCTGCGTGTGAATTCAGTCATTACCACCAGACTTAAAAGAAGTGGGGGCAGGAGGAAACTTCAAGAGGAGAAAAGCCCCGCACTGAAATTGAAGTTTTTATTTTCAAAGAAACTTGTTAAGAAAATAAAATTGAATTCAAAACAAAAATTGAAACTAAGTTCAGTGTAAAAACAGTAAAACTGGAAAGTATTTCCTTAACACATTTGCTCTAACACTTATTAAAGATATAAACTAAATCCAAGAAAAACAAATCCCAGGTGTGGAAATGTGGTTAACTCATGACTTAGTTTAAATTTAAAATGTAAAATAAAATAGTCAACATTCGCCAGTTTCCTTTAATTCTAGACAGGCACAAAAAAAAAAAAAAAAAAGGAGAGAGATCTTTACAATTCTCCTTCAAGAGAATCCACTGCACAGCTGGAGAGCTGAGAACAGACTGGTACCAAGCTTTATAAAGCAAGCACAAATGAAATGTAAAGACCTAAATGCTCGCAGTTTTTTATGCCTTCAAATACGAGTGAGCTACAGTATGCTCAGAATGGTGCCACATGCAGAGAGCTGTAAGGAGATTAAGGTAAAGTTATACTCCCCTATATGGACTTGCCGAATCATCAGAGAGGAGAGAAAAGTGTTGACAGTAAACTGCTATTCCCCCTCCTGCCTAAAAGACTGTGCATGGGTAGCAAATAGCTACGATCATAAGGTGGGAAGAGAAATACATGCTACCAGTTCCTGAGAATGGCTAGAACTCTATCATACCTTGAAAAAAAATAGAGAAGGTACAGGAAAGCTCATCTGAAGCTTTCCTGAAGTAAAGTCTCCACTGTGCCATTTTTGCAGGGATGAAACGGAACAACAGTGCCATGTGGAGTGAATTGGAATGTGTCAGCTCTAGACCCAAATAACATTCCTTCTGGACTTTGTCCCCTGGATTACTGCAGTGTATGTAAACTAACAGAGAACTTGGAGACCTACTGAACAAAAGACCAGCAGTCAGTTCTCGCATTGTCAAATGAAATATTCTGCAGAAGCCTAGAGTTTTTCTTCAGAGGGTGTAAATTTTGTCAAGCTCAGGCATGGCATACCACGCGGTTGTGGATTTATCTTTGACTACAGGCCACTGTTGTAAAAATCTAGGTCTGGGATACACTAGTCATCTAGTTTCCCCATCCTTTCAAGTTTATTCTTTCTGATCTTACCTACCAGAAAAATTATAGTGCAAATATATTTACAGTATTAGTGAAGACTATGACAATTCTGAGGGATATATGGGAAAAATCAGGAGGCCAAAACCAGAAAATTGTTGAATGATGAAGATTTGAGTTAAAAATGCAGATGGCATCTTATAATTGGTGCACACATAAGTCATTCACAGAGACTACATGAATTAATCTAATTTTTAAGGCTTACAGAGCAGTCATCTGGTTCCAAGTTTTTTGTGCTCTAAGTTTTAAAGTGATTTTCAGGTAATATTTTGATAAAGTGTTTGGAAATCATGAAAACTTTGTTGTTCATGGTCTACCTTTATTTCATAGATCTACTTTCAAAACCAAGGCAAAAAAAAATCCCTCTGCAAACCTATCTATACAGAATTTCCATGGAGACTGAGAGAAGTGATTGATTTAGTCCCGAATAGTGTTTATGGAGAAAGGGCACATCAGAGACATATTGATCTTCATAATCAGTTCCGCATCCAGTCACATGATAAAGGACCTGTGCTTTTTTTTTAAAGGAGCTGAGTTTTGCTGTGCTACTCATCTTTTAACCAAGTATACACACAGTGTTTCAGTAGGCCAGATTTTCCATTTTAATGTGCTTTATTGGAGGGAGATTCTACTGTTATAACAAATGCTAGATATAAAAATGTGTTTTCTTGACACCTCTTTGTTTTTATTACAGTTGTGCCCAAAGACTCAGATTTCTCAAAGAACAGAATAATCTATTGAAAATACAAGGTCAGATCTCAGTGGATGCATATTGATGTAGTTCCAGTAGAATAGTTGCATCAGGATATACTAGTGGAAAATCTAACCTAAAATATGTAAACTAATAAAATCCTTGATGACTGCTACCCTTCTTAATTCAGTATTTCTACTTTGTCTACTTTATTTTGAGATGTTTGGGCTGGATCAAAAAAAAATATGATCTAAAAATAAAGATTTTGGCATCTAAGCTAAGATATGGGTGGGCCCATCTTCATCTTTCCTTACTTAGGCATTTGGTGTGTGAGGAGCCAAATTTAGCAGCTTCAATCTGTAGAGAGAAATATTCCAATCTAGAGGACAATATAACTTGTGGTGCCTGTGTCTCTTTCAACAGCCTAGGGAGAGAAGACTGGAAGACTGAGATCAGAGCTTGCATGCCTTAGTTAAGTGCAAAGTTAAGAAAATGAAACCATACCTTTGTGTGTAGGTTCATGTTCTTTGCCATCTTCAAATCCCTCATTCCTGGATTCTTCACAATCAGGGAGTTTAGGTGTTTTATGTGCTCGGTACACTCAGGAACTTAATGAAGGGTGAAGTAAAATGTAGACTTGGTTACACTTCTTCCAACTATATATCTATAGGAAAAAAACGATGTATACTTTTTGTTTTGTTTTGGTATTTTGTTTTGTTCTTTTTTTGGTTTTGTTTCTTGTGTTTTTTTTGTTAATAATATAATGGTTAGAGCATTGACCCACAAAAAGACATCTAGGATTCGTAACTCCCTCAGAAGGTTCAGATCACCTCCTTTTATTGCACTGCCCCCATGTATAGAAGGAAATATAATACTCATAGACATGGAAAAACAGAGTTTGAAGGTAGACGTCTAAATCTGTCATTCAGTATTTTGGGGCTTTCATCCAGGAAGGAGGAGATCTGTGTTCTTGCCTCTGTTCCCAGCAATATTCTGTCATTGTACACACAACTGTTATTGGTTAAAAAACTGAAATAATCATGGTAAGACAGACCAAGTCCCTATATATTCTGTGGATTCCAGCAATATATTTTTTCTCCTCCAGGCACTTCTAAAAATAATTAGATGGACCTTAATAGGATAAGAATAATCAGTCATGTTCTCTGAGGAGATGACTAAAAGTCTGGCTTTGAAATGGGTGAAGAAACTTTCTTTCTTCCTCATCTATGTATGAGGGCTCTATAGATAATGTGGCTTTTTGGTACATTCCTCTCTTTAGCATTTTCTACTATCTTGTTGGACTTTAGGGTTTTTTCAGACTGTCCAAATCCTTCCCATTCAATGTAGAACAACAATAAGCATAAGAGCCCAGAGGTATTAGGTTTTAACTACCTTACTCTATTGTTGGGTTTTTTTTTCTATTAAAATCTAGGGAATAAGTACCTTCAAGGTAAGCATTATGGCATCTATCTGTAAAAAAATAAGTTCTTTATTGCAGCTAACTTTGAATTTTTGAGGTCATGAATTGCCAGGATTTTGTGTCTTGCATTTTGAGCTGTATGTATTTTAAAATGCACAGAATTCCATTGGCATTTATTTTTCTATAAAAGCTGTGCTAATATTTTCACTCTCTTATCTGCTCGTTATATGTTTCCTTCTGTTTCTTTTGCTTTATATTGAAATTAATTCAGAAACTACTTCAGTGTATGCTTAAGGAAAGCTGAAGTCAACACCTGGAGGCAGTGAGTAGAATTGATCTGCCCAAAGGCAGACACCTGCATCTCATGGGATTAATCTAATTTCAAAGTGGGCATCTAAAATACATGTTAAATGACTCATCTGCTGTAAGAATCTATTTTTTTCTCCTTTTATTATAAAAAAAGGAGGACAAATGACTAAACCAGATAGTGTCATGTATATTGCAACTGTCTAAACTATACCACTGGAAAAAGAAACCTGTAAGAACTAAACAGAACATGAGGAAGGCAAATGACAACGTTGGAGGTCATATGACCCGAGGGATTATTTGGCAGATTAACTATCTGGCAGGTAAAAGAGGCATGCAGAATCCATCCCCATCAACATCTCCAAAGTCTTCCATTGCCAATATCTAATTTCTGACATAGTGATCCTATGTCAAAGGCTAATTCTTTACTTGTTCTGTCTCCCTAAAAAGGTCTTTGTTTTCATGTAAAACATTCACTAACCTACTTTCGTATCATTATAACTAGTTGAAAATGATGCAATTAGAAATCATCTCTCTCTCAAACTCCTTGTGAAAAATAATCATGGAGAATAACATTTTTTCCAACTAACAAAGCACTCATACTTGTGGGCTTCAACAACCAATAAGGAGCCCTGCCAATTCTGTCTCTACATTCATACTAGCAAGGAGAATACATACCTATAAACGTGACCTTTTTCCAAATGACGTCCTTTCCTAATCTGAATGCCTGACTCCTCTCAGACCTGTCATAAATAATCTACACCCATTTTACAAACAATCTTTTGTATAGTGTAACCAAACCAAAACTTTTGTTTCCAAGTAATTTATTTCAGAATCAAGATGTTCTTGTTTTCATTTGACAATATTAAAATGACCCTCTGCTCTACTGTTTGGTGAATAGCACATTTATAATAATGCAAAGAGGCTGAATTAAGTTTTAAGTAAAAGAGGAACGGAAGAATGAGCCTTGTGTCCGACCATTAACCTAAGCAGTAGAGGTACACTTTCCCTCTCATTGTCCTCTTAACAGATCAGTAGCAGCCAGTGGAGCAGTAACAAACCACTGGACAATGATAACATCCTAGACCACTGCGGTTCTTTGTTCAGTGAGCACAAGATAAATCCTTACCCCTAGAATAAATATGGGTTTTTTTAGTAAGGCAATTAACAAGAATTTGAGAACAGGATGAAAAATATCATGGATATAAGATGCAGAGAGATTTTATGATTGCTTTCTCCACACAGAGAGGTGAACTTCAGAATGAGTATTAACGAAATATTTATTTGCTTTCTGGAAATAGCAAGTTTTATGTTGCTTCCCACTCCCAGTACTTGTTTCCAGCCACACCATGCAGTCTGTGCTTCTTGTTGAGGTAACATGAGGTATTCTTTGTTTATAGAGCTGACATAGCCATGAAATGTTCCTAGCCTATGTCTAATTGAATGGAGAAGTCCTTGAACAGGTGCTTTCTTTCGCTTAATTCAAAAACCAGGGTTTGAAAATTTTTTCATTGCTTAGTCAGAACTGTATTAATTACTGATGAATATGATTCCTTGTGCTCCGATACATTTTAATTGATTTTCTTTTATCTGTAACCTTGAATTGGTGGTTTGTAATAATTGGCATCTTTAACTCATGAAAACAATTAGTATAGACTTTCCCTCAACCATACATAATATTAATAGGTACTTTAGCTACCTGAACTTGTTATCTATTGTATTTAGGGACCCCTCCAGCTGTTGTCATTTAGAAAGACTGCATGGAGTATGGTGAGTACACGACTGCAAAGCCACTATTGACGTGCACTCACCACCTAACAGCAAATATTTCTTTTGTTGTCACTGCACTGTTGACTTACGATGTCATTTGCATTTGTTTAATATTCTCTTAAATTTTCTCCCTACATTTTATTTTTATATTACGGAAATAACAATTATTACTAACAATCATTCAGATTTATTAGTTCATATATTCACATATAATAGGCATTTAACATCCATGTTAATATTTAGGCTTTCAGTCATCCAGAAGATTCCAAAAAAATACTTCTGGCCACCTCTGCCTCTAATAGTATTGTTTTCATGCCAAGGTTTTGGTAGCAGTGGGGCTACAGGGGTGGCTTCTGTGAGAAGCTTCTAGAAGCTTCCCTTATGTCCAATGGAGCAAATTCCAGCTGGCTCCAAGATGGACCCACCACTGGTCAAGGCCACCAGTGACAGTGGTAGTGCCTCTGACAAAACATATTTAAGAAGCAGGGAAAAAAAGCCACGTGTGGAATTACAGCTGTAGAGAGGAATTAGGATATGTGAAAGAAAGAACTCTGCAGACACCAAGGTCAGTGAAGAAGGAGGGGAAGGAGGTGCTCCAGGCACCACAGCGGAGATTACCTTGCAGCCCATGGTGAAGATCATGGTGTGGCAGGCTGTGCCCCTGCAGGCCATAGAAGTTAACGGTGGAGCACATATCCACCTGCAGCCTGTAGAGGACTCCATGCTGGAGCAGGTGACTGCCTGAAGAAGTCTGTGACCCTAAGGGAAGCTCTCACTGGAGCAATTTCCTGGCAGGACCAGTGGTACAGTGGAAAGAGAAACCCATGCTGGAGCAGGTTTGCTGGCAGGATTTGGGACCTCATGGAGACTCACACTAGAGCAGTATGTTCTTGGAAGAACTGCAGTCCATGGGAAGGACTCTCATTGGAGAAGTTTGTGGCAAACTGTCTTCCATGAGATGGACCACACACTGGAGCAGGAGAAGAGTGTGAGGAGTCCTCCTCCTGAGCAGGAAGGAGCAGCAAAAACAACATGTGATGAACTGACTGCAATCCCCATTTCCCATCCCCTTGTGCGGTTGGTGGCGAGCGGGTGGAGAACTTGGGAGTAACTTTGAGTCTGGGAAGAGATGGGGGAAAGGTATTTTAAGATTTAGATTTTATTTCTCATTATCCTACTCTGATTTTGATTGATGATAAAATCATCTATTTTTCCCAAGTGGATATTGTTTTCCCCAAGCTGGTATACACCTAGATTTGCATAAAAGAAGCAGAAATAGCAAGATGGTACAGAAGGAGGAATAAGACCACATCTTTTGGCAGCAGCTTTGCATGAAATTGTTTTTCCTTTGACATGAAAATATGCCTTTAATTACTCATTGATAATATGGGAGTAATAACACTTGCCTTTCTGTGTTATTATGAGGATAAATATAATGAAATTCACGATATGTTTATATATATCAGTTACAGGGGTCAGACAGTATCTTAAACATATTTTACTGCTGGCATTAATAAGGAGATTAAATTATGATTCTCTACAATTTTATACTTCATGGTGCAGCTTATAAATTATCTAAAGAATGGACTAGAGACTTCCAGTCTAACATCTCCTGTTTAGTTTTTTGAAATTTTAACAGCTGTAAATTACAATACAGAAGAAGGACAACAAAGAATCAGTCCCAGAGAATTTAAGACACGTTCCCAAGTGGTAGTCAGCCAGTTCAGAGCCAAGAGTAGACTGATGTTTTAAAATTTAACTGCATGGCTGTCTCTTTCCAATGGAATTGTTTAAATCTATGTCTATTTCCCCTACAATTTTGTTATTTAACCTCATCTGTGATAACTGAGGTTCATATTGCAATCTGTGTGGAGGTGGACACGGATAATTTGCAGCACTGGTGTCTCAGAGAAGAAACTGTGACAGGAAGGGTATGGGAGCTGAATCTTGCTTCCTTTTGTCCTGAGAACCTATTCTAACCCCAGACTGACTTCTTTGACTGCCCTTGCCTTGTGCTGCTGTAGAGGCTGAGAAGGTGGTGCTTTATGTTATATTTGTTCACTCTGAGTCATATGCTGAGAACTGTATAGTGTTGGTCATTTGTGCCTTTGAAAAGATGATGCAGAGAGTCAATGTATAAAATCAAATTCCATGGTGATATTTATACAATTCTAGATCATGGCACATTGCTGTAACATTTTATCTCTGATTATTTTAATTCACACTAAAAATTCACTGATTTTCTATAAAGTAACCTTGCTGGTGAAAGAGTTTCAAGATTTACTTTAAAGCAAATATGTAAATGTGAACTACTAAAAGTCAATTTTTCTTTCTTGTTAGCCTTAAAAGTGGATGTTTTCTCTCTACTCTTTTTTTTTTTTCATCATTTAGTTACATTAAAAATCCTTTTGGCAGAATGTCTTCTGTAGATACATCACAGTCCTTTGAGAGAAATGCCTGGAAAATTAGTTCCATGTACATTTTAGGAAATCTTGCTAACAGCTGCATTTTTCCATTGGAAATCCTTTCAAAGGCTACATAAAAAACCAAAGCCAAATGAGGCAAAGTTTAAGTGAGAAAACATGTGTGCAATATTAAGCCAAGAAAAGGGAATAGTTACTTAGAGAAATCCAGAGCCTTCTTTGCAGGACTTTTCAGAAAACATATTAGGAAGTATAGGTCAAAAATCCTTTTGATGTAAATGTGTTCAGCTCTGATAAAATCAATGAAACATCCTTTAAATAGTTGAACTCGGGATCTGGCCAACTTTCATATTTCCAAATGCATATTAAAGAGCTGCAAGTACCTTAAAATACATTGATTGAATTCATTATCTATTTAGCACTACTTGGAATTAAATGCTTAGCTGCATACTGAGAACTACACATTTAAAGGCTATTTAGATGGAATATACCAGAAAACATTTAATAAAAACACTTCGAAGATACTCAAGGAGAAAACAAGTAGCTTATGTTTGCATCCTCTAGCCCCTCCAGCCTATTCTTGATTTTTGATGAATGAGGAAAGTCAGAAGACTTTATTTTCTGTTTTTTTTTGTTTTGGTTTTGTTTTGTTTTATTTTTAATTTGCTTTTTTTCTGCCTGGAACTCTTCAGCTGGAGAACTGGGATTGAAGTGACATCATCAGAGACAGAACTTGGAACTGTTCAGAGAGAAAAAAAGGGTTGCACAAATTTTAAGTGATTTCCTGACATGAGGTTAAGAGAGAATGTAAATCAATTTGTAATTTGGCCCCAAGACTGCAAAAAGACAGATTTTTAAAGCACAACCTCATTTTTCACACCTTCATTTTCAAGTACAAATAAAGTCTCTGTTTATAAGCCTTTTCTTCCCTTTGATTCATTTATGTGAGCAAAGTCAAAATTACTTTGCAAAACGGCAGGATTCTCTCCTCAATTATTATCCAGGAGGCAGGATATAAACTCAACATGCTAGAATAAAGTGAATCTACCGCTGCATCTCTCCCACTGCTAGCAAAAGGAGGCTTGTGTAGCAATCAAGGCCATTGTCTTTGAGTAGCAGCTGAACTTCCAACTTTTTTATTTTTATTGTTCAGAATTTATTGGCTCATTCAGACTCACCCTGGGTCACTAATTAGAGCTGGTTCAATATAGTAAAACTTCTGCAATCTTGTCTTAAATGTATTTAAGGTTCTATGTCATAATTTTTTTTTCCTAAGTGAAAAAATAACGTTTATAGTAGGAAAAGAAAAGAACAACATCAAAGATTTGTAGCTCATAACACAGTTCAAAAACTATGCCTCCCTCTCACCTTGAATTTTTCCTCTAACTCTTCATCCTCCTGTTTCTAGTTCTTTCTGTTTTTCTTGGCTGTCTCTCTCTAGTCTTCCTACAGCATTTCCTTCCCCTGGAAAATCTCAACGATGGGGATTTTGCACCATTCCATCTGCCAAACTAATCAGCAGCTAACCTAACATGTATCTTGAAGTGTCATCCCAAAACAAAGTTTTTAACTTTATCTTTGCAATAACTGTACTATTCAAACCCTGGGAAATTTTCCTTTCCAGCTATATTTTAATTCAAATTCAAGCAAGAAGATTGAGGGGAGAAGTAAACAAATAATTGCAAAAGTGTAAATTTCAATGTATTTAGTATTTTCGCTTCCCTGGCAGCCCATCAAAATGGCTGTGACTCCCTTGTGCCACTGAAAACTTTCCTGCTGGGTGGTGCAGGAGTCTTAATGTCTAGGGAATTAGAAAGCAGGAGAATCTAGAAGCCAGAGTCAAAGGGACTTCTTTGACTGTGTGCCTGGTAGGCTTCCTAGGAGACTGGAGTTTCTGGCAGGATTGCCTGGAGTGGATAGATTAGCAGAAAGCTGAGGAAATTTCCATCTGAAATCCACCTGGTGGTAATCAGAATTGATTTGTTGCAGTTAAATGTTTTGGATATTTTCTGAAGGAAATAATTTAAATGCATCCCCGCCTTCTTTGGCTCTACACTGAAGCATTTTGGCAGCTCTGTGGAAGGGTGTGTGTGCAAGTGCAGGTCTCAGAGGCCACCAGAGCTCTTGCCATGGCTGGCCCCAGTGCTGTGGGGCTACAGGCGTGGGAACGTCACCTTTCTTCTCCTCCTCATCCCCCACCGATTCACTTGGCATGAGAAAGTCAGCAGGGAAGAGAGATCTATCAGGAGGTGTTTCAGGATGCCTCATGGCAATTAGGTGAGAAAGAAGGAGGAAAACGGGAGGTAAAATTTGAAAGGCTGATCATAGCCCTGGAGGGCTCAGTTCAACATGACAGAATTCATAGAATAACAACCAAAAAACTTATGTTATAATAAGGAGTCAGGGTAACCTTGTACTTTTCCTGAAGAGGATTGCTGACAGTTGCCCACTCCCAACAAAGTTGCTTATATCTTTTATTTTTGCGGGACATGTCACTCAAGGAAGACCTCAAAACCTAGCAGCTGCAGAAGTCAGGCTGACAAGGTGGCCTCCTGCTTGCCTGGGGACATTCATTGGTGTGTCTGCTTGTTTTCCTCTAGAAACTGAGTGACAACATAGGGTTATACTGAATCAGCCAAAGGAGTGATATAGAACTGTGTATAGGAACAGACACTAGATGAGAGATAGAGGAACAGGAAAAGAGATCCTCTCCTTCTCTTCCTATCACAGCTGTTTAACATGTTAACAAATGAGGCTCCTGAAAGCACCCTCAGGTTTTATTTCAACTACACTCTGAACATGGTCCTCAGACATGTAATTACCCACAAACAAATACCCTTAATATCAATCTGGAATCCTTGAAACCAGAAATTGCAAAAATGCAAGTGCCTGCTTTCATCTCTTGAAGAAAAGACTAGCTCAAGAAATACACACCGTTTGAATTGTGCAACATCTACACTCAGATAATATAGTGCACTGAAATAATTTGTCCAAAACAACTCTTTTCCTCCAACAGTTTCTTAATGTTTTCCAGCAAATGAACATTTTTTTTAAAAAAATTGTTATCTACTTCTGCTATCTCTGCAGTAGTTTGAAATTCTCCTATGCCTGTTAAAATTATTTGTGCATTTTTTTATGGCACAAAATTATTGGAGAAGGGTCAGGGATATGGCTCCAAGGATTCTTGCCAGGACAGAACTAGGCCCACTGCACTACGATTAAAACATTTATTTCTTCTTAATAGAGTTTGTTCTCCGTTGCTAAGTGCTGTATCTCTCTGTAGCTACAGTAACACAGAAGTATCAAATAATTTCATTATTATTTCTATTACTTATATCACTAAAGTTCATTTTTGTTTGTGCACCTTGAGGATTTGGAAGCCAGAAAGAAGGAGAACGCCTAATCACAACTTTTTAGAGAGTATTACATTCTTCCCAGGGTAAGTCATTAAGTATCATAGTGAGAGGACCTTGGAGTCTTTAGAAGACTTTAGGGTAATCAGATTACTTACTGAATTGATGTAAAAGCCATCAAATCAAATTGAAGTTTCATCTACTGTGATAGTTTATACTCTTTCCTTAAAGGAACACAAAAACATACTCCGAAATATTTATCTCTAGAAGATTTTATCTGATAATTTTCAGTGTAGTAATAAAACAGAGGCTTGTATTCTCAGTGCATTGAAGTCTGCTTACATAGTCAGGAAATGTACTTATAAAAGCTGGAAATCACCAGGTGATGTATTGCAGTACTTTTCTAATATCCCAGTCATTCTGCGAACACATCAGCCAGAGCCACAGCAGTTAACAAGAGAGACACCTCTCTTTTCCAGAGTTCAGCGTTCATCATGACGTGCACTGAGATGCTGCCAGGGCTACCAGTGTTTAGCAGCCCATCCTACGTGCTGGCATAATTCTGTTATTGATTTCTGCCATACTGCACTATTGAGAGCTAATTTCACATTGCATTTCAAGGACAGCACAGCAAGTACGGACGCTGTAGCATAGAAAGGGCACAAACTGAGAGAACACATTTAATTTACTGCACACTATGATACACTGTCTGGAACTGGGATCTCTGAGGAGCTACATTTCTCTGATGACATTCCAAAACTGAAAACTGCTGAATGATCAAAGAGTAGTAGGGAGGGAGTAGAAGAGGCTTAATGTGTGGCATTAGGTGGCAAGACCCTTGCTCTTCTGACATCCCCTCAAAAATCTGACCTTCAACTAAGTTAACTGGAATATTCAAGTTGTAAGTTTTTTTCTTGCAAACAAAAGGAGCAGTGACTCCCTTGGGGGATATTCCAGTCAAGAGTCTAAAATCTTTATTCTTTCCTGAAACCATGAGCTTTTGTTGATGTACATACACTACATTCACAACTCAGGGATTTAGGATAAGGTTGAAGTTATGACACCCAAGGCATCAGGCAGTGTCTCCAGGAAGATGACTGGATGAATTCTGGCTCAGGCAACCATCTGAACACTATTGCCAATTTGAACATTGGATTGGAGATGTGATAGATTTTGTATCTTTTTATTTCTTATTTCACACAGTAGCTAATCTGGTGTAAGAAATGACACTATGAGTGTTAATGGTTAGGGCAGGGCTGGCCAGCAGAGGAATGACAGATGCTCTCTATTAACCCCTCTTTCTTTCCAGAGGGGGAGAGAAAAGGAATAAGGGAGAGACACTTGTCAATTAGAAAAGAAAGGTAGAACAGTTTTAATGAAGATACTAATAACCAAATAAGATACATACAACAGCAATATTGAACCAACCCCTCTGATGGCAATTATGCCACTGTCACCACTGAGGCTATGGAGCAGGCACAGGGGAAGTCCCAGACTGGACTCAGCAGCAAACAAGAACTGGATTCAGGAGCTGGATTCTGGAACTGGATTTGGGAATGCAGTTTTAGATTGAAGGCAAGATGGACAGGGTCCTCCTTGGATGTCAGCCATTGAAGAAAAGGAGCTTGACCCTTGTGATCCCTCAGCTTTATACTGAAAATTACCTATATGGGTTGGAATACCTTATTGGTCAGCTTAGGTTCACCTGTCCTGACTGCTCCTCCCCACAGGTGTGACCTCTTATTTATGGCACCCTCAATGTGGTACACGAGATTTGGCTGTGACCCTGGTCTCCATAGGCACAAGTATAATCAAGAGCCTTTCTGTGTATCAGTCTTTGGTAGCAACACTAAACATCGAGTGCTATCACTGCCAGAAGCAGACACCATCTGCAAAAACACGTCATCAACTTCAGAAAGTGCAGTTAGTTATAAGCGCTGAAAAGTAAAATCCCTGAACAGAATTTGTTCTGTTCTAACTCGTCAGGTCAATGTAAAGATGTCCTGAGTAGCTTCTCTGAGGGAAAGGCAGTATATTGCTTTGAATCAGCTGCAGTTTGAGCTGATAGTTGTTAGACAATACAGAGGTCACTCTCCCTGACTCTATCCCCTTCACCACTGCTTAAACAAAGCATCTTCCATTACAAGGAAGAGACTTCAGAGTTCTAATGACAATCCAGAGCCTTCTTTAACTAGATACAAGAATACCTGGGTATCATGAACAAAACTCTTCTTTCTGCTAAACTGGAAGAGGTTCAAAAGAGAGTTCTATCTCTTCATGAAAGTGAATGCTGCCAGAAGATATTCATTTTAATATTGCTGATGCAGAGACTTTAGACTTCTTTAATAATACAGCACACACAAATAGCAAGCTAGGATGGCAGTAATGGCAAATATCCAAAGCATGTTGGATACATACCTACAGCAATAAGCTTTTGGAAATTTTTAGCTTTATCTGAAAAAAAAATGAAATAATGGAACAACTCCAAGGACGTTTATAACAGTCTTCAGTCTGAAAAACTGAATGTGCAGTCTCTGGAGTCTTGTGGAATCTGACATTAGGTATAATGAGGATCAGCAACTGAAAAATTATTGTTAGAAAGTCATGAATTAAAAGTAGACAAACCAGACTGTGTGATACAACTGTGTTATGAACGAGCAGAATCATAGGAATAGTCAATAAAACAAAGGAGAAGACTACAAAAGGAGGCAGCATGGAAGAGAGTGGGTATGGAAGAAAACACATACAAAGTATTGTCCAGACCTTGGATAGAGCTCAGAGAGGTTGTGGAGTCTCCTTCTCTGGAGACGTTCAAAACTCCCCTGGACATGTTCCTGTGTGATCTGCTCTAGGGTCCTGCTCTGGCAGGGGGGTTTGACTTGATGATCTTTCGAGGTCCTTTCCACCCCCTAATATTCTGTGATTCTGTGATTTTCACACTGTCTGCTTCTAGCAGTGATAGCGCTCAATGTTTAGACTTAGTACCAAGGATTGGCGTGCAGATCAAGGCCACTGCTAAATCTTGTGTACCATGTTGAGGGGTGCAGAAAGTAAAAGGCTGCACCTGCAAGGAGAAGCAGCCAGTACAGGTGACCATAAATTGACCAATAATTCTATCCTGTATACATCATATTCAGTATGAAGCTGAGCAATCATGAGGGTCAAGCTCTCTTCTTCAATGGCTGGCATCTGAAGAGGATGCTGTCCATTCTGCCTTCAACCCTAAACTGTGCTTTCCTGAATCCCATTCCAGAATCCAGTCTCTGAATCCAGTTCCAATCTCTCACTGAGTCCAGTGATATTTTCATTAAAGCTGTTCTAGCTTTCTTTTCCAATCCATAAGTCTCTCTCCCTTATTCCCTATCTCTTCCCCGTTTGGGAGGGAGAGAGGTTAATGGAGAGTGTCTATTATAGGTCTAGGAGATGGTCTTGACCCTAAATCTTGGCAACACACTAGAGAAAAAATCGCATACTCTTTTTACCTTCTTATTCTCACCATCAAGAAACATCATTATCACAGAAAATGACTCTCAGACCAGTAATCTCATAAGATCTGCATTTGTTAGATACACCATCCCTGCTATGATACTGACAAGTAAGGGGTTGCAATTAGATTTCCGCTAGATTAAAAGTTCTGAAAAAAATGTGTGCTTAAGGCTTATTATGTAGAACCTAAGACACTCAAAGGCTTTTGATATTACGAAAAAAAGGTGCTGAAATTTTCAAAAGGATCCTTAGAAATATGAAATAATGTAATACGCAAGGAGTAGTGGTCCTCCCTTGAACCTAGAAATGCAATTTCATAACACTGCATAATACATAATACTGAATTAACAATTCTCCACAAGTAAAAGAGGAAACTCCTGTTCCTAGTTCCCACCTCTCATCCTTGCTAATTCTTCTTCCCTTCCCTATTCTTCACTGACCTACATTCCTGCCACTGCTATGGTTCCCAATCTGGAATTCATCTGACTGGAAAACTAAACTAACAATGAAAAACAGAGATAATACCTTAACAGGTTAATAAATTGACTTAGATATTATGATCAGGAAAGTGCCAAAAGCAGTATTTGGTGAGAGAAAGAGCTAGCAGTAGAGACTGGAAGTTGGACTGTCTCTGGACCTAGCATATCATGCTGAAAGCAGGGCAAGTGTGAATTGATGTATACAAATTGAGACAGCAAATGCAAAATGTGTATTATGATAAAGGATCACATGATTCAATGCTTTCCTACACACAAGACAATGTCTGTGAGCATAATGACAGAGCACAGGCACAAAAACTGTAATCTTTAGTATATACACACTTATTTTCTAGAAGGTTGTGTCTCAGCAAGGGCCAGCCTGTAGGAAGAATAATAGACATTTGAGCTTGCTCCAGAAGCAGACAGGAAGAGATGGCCGCGGAGGACCCAGACAACATCACGGGAAAGTGCTGACTTGAGTACTAGAGTAACAAAAGTCTGCAAACACCTCTCTTCAGAGATCTACAAGGCAAGGAAAACAGACTAGGGACTGATAGAGAGCTGACATGCAGTGTAACAGATAGCGTATTTTCTTCCCCTCTGGAAAGGGAAGATGTAAGACTAGCCACAGATGCAATAAGAGAATAGATTTTATTGATCTAAACTAGTGGTGCTAACAGCCAGACTAAGTGATGTGTACAAATCTCTCTTCTTCCCTCACAAGTAGTCTCATCTTTTATCTGTTTATTTTCACTTTAATACTGTGACACCTTGGTTTTAAAATTTGGCTCAGGGTTTTCCCAAGTGGCCTCAAAGCATCCTACAGTCATATCTTCTGTAATCTAAACAGAAATAGGGACAGGGCTGAGTAATAGCCCCAAACCATCCTGGCAGTGACTCAGTTAGCATAAAGCTTGGCACAGTTTTAATGTGCAATTTTTGAGCACAACTTGGGGTTTAAGAACAGTGAGAGTCTTTTGGATGTCTGCAGCTCTTCAGGGGAAAGGTAAGAGACTGTAGTTGTATGGCAATAGCCCTGCTGAGACAGTTTTCATTAGGGCAGCATAATTTGCCTCAGCTTGTTAGATTTACTATCATAGATATTGGCCATAATTTCCCCATATATGGCTCAGAGATCTGGGTTTGTCCTGTTTACCTGAAGCTGTAGGAGATACCTACCTTTAACAGTGCCATTATAACTTGTAGAAAATGGTAGTGCGTGAATATCTCTGCAAAGTTCCCCTATCTATGTGGAACAAGAAACTTGGGGTGATGCACTGTATGTGGTTGATAACCTCTAACAACTTTGAGATGTAAGCTATCTGGAAAGTGTTTGAGGAATTACCCTCCTTTGCACCTGGCTGAAATGAGAAGAAATTTGTGTGTGTGTGAAAAGTAAGAGGAAAAAGAATCAGAGAATTATAACCCAGAGATTTGAAGAAGCATGTCCTGAAAAAAAAATAAATAATAAAAATATCTTTTAATTTCTGTCCTTGTCTCAGGCCTTAAGGGTCCAGCTATATTTGTCATTGCCCTTCATGGGATATTCTTTCTTTTCTCTTTCCTCCATAGATACTTCCTTATGTCTTCTGTCTTGTACCTGTTCTTGTCTTACTTCAACCCTTTTTGTTTCTCAACCAAATAAACTCATTTAAATATTTCAGCAACTCCTGTTTTCTCCCAGTGGTAGAACAGATCATCTCCTGCTCAGAGACTTTGCCAGTTTTACTGTCCTGTACTTTCAACGGATGACTCATTTCTCCTAAAAAGAACAACTTTCTAAATTAAGAGAGTGTAGTTTTTCATATTCTACTTATCCATCTAGTTACATTTAAAAACGTAACAGCATGTTCACATCGACTCTAAGTGCTTCAAGACAGGATTTTGATGGGTATGTGACATTGCAAACTTAAATCTAAAAGGTTTCAGCTGGTGAATATAGATTATTTGGAGTGGGTAATGACGTAAATCTGTTACTTTTCCTTTTTTTACTTCATTTTTGTCAGCACTCTGCATCATTTTTTTTCCCTCTGAATTAAAAAATATGTTTCCATAAGGGGTTGAGAGTCATTGTGTCAAGTTGTGTCAGTCTCTTATATGCCATAAAGGGGTACAAGTATAAAGGGAACACACACATTTTGTAGTGCAACATTGTCATTGAAAACATAACTAACCTCAAAGTTTAGCAAAAAGCAGTGCTAAAGTCACCTTCAAGAGAAGTAGCTTTCCAAAGCTTTTCTCCTCCATTTCTTCAGTAGTGTTATGATACATTTCATGCTGCAGAAATGTATTCTGATTTGTTTAGGAGTTGCTAGTGGTACACTGGATTTATTGGCAAGATTTTCATTAGAATTAAAAAAAAACCCCAAACCTTTGACATTTGGCAAGGACATGCACTATTTAGGCTTAGGGTTGATTTTCAGCACAAAAGTTTGCAAGCAAACTCTCATGCCAGCGTAAGCAAACAAATACCCTTGTCAAATACTTCTGATCTGAGATGTGTATGTGTATCCCCAAGAATCAAAAGTATTCAGTGTTTTTCATTAGCTTACTCATAAAACTGATGAATACCTTACAAAATCAAGTTGGACAAATACAAGGATTCATTATGTTTCTATTATAATTAGTTTTTAAATACATTTTTTTGAGATTAAGAGTTTGGTTACTAGAAAACTGCTTTGAAATTGCAAACTGTAGTAAGAAATTTTCATGAGCACAACACAGCCTTCCATAGAGTATTAATATGAAAAAAACACATTTAAACAAATGCTGACTGGAGATCTCACAAAAATGAATCACAAATAAGAGAGCTTTCTAATGGATTGTGTTTGAGTCTGTAACTGAATCAAATGCAATTAATAACTTTGCTAAAGGTCTGCAGAAAGCATCAAAATATCTCTTGTAAAATATGTGAAGATATCTTGCTTTCCACCAGCAGCCGGATGCTCACATGACAGATTAATTTTATGAAGAAATCTGCAACACTGGCTGATGTGCAGTTATGTGAAAAGTACAGAGTATTAAAATCTAAGAAGGCAAAACCCCGAAGTCTAATGCTGGAAGCTGATGGTAAGTTCACACCAGGAATAGAGAATATACATTTAATGCCAGAAAAATTTCATTTTAACACTTGACATATTTTAATTAATACTAGATATCTTTAGCATATCTTTCAGTTGCACATGCACTAAATCAATAAGAAATTCACACTTGATTCAGAAATTTTTGGTCATCTTCTATAATCTGAGGTTTGTATGACACAGAAGGAAGGCCAAGCTCCCTTTTGATTAAAAGTCTAGAATCCTAGAGGGTATGTAGAATGATGAATATGAATAGGAAAGATAAGTGTTCCCATCTCCTCAGCCCCACTGATTGCTACTGCTTCCTCACATACAGCACCAGACCTTTTCTGATCCCCATATGTGAGCTGATTCAGTTCTGTAATAACAATTTACTAGGAAAGAAAAAAAAGCAACAAACAAATTATGGGGAATAGGAACTAAATGTATCAGACAAGAACAGTTTCTTGTGGTGTATGTATTATGAAATTCAATCGATAGTCACATTTACTCCAATGAAAATAAAGTTGTTTTTTGAGGACAAAGGTATACAAGGGACTATTATTCCTCAGCCTCCCTCTTATTACAGTGCAATGGGAGCACAGGGAGCAGTTTGCACTCCTATCACCATTGACCAGGACCACAAACAAGCAAAATGGGGGCACTTCCTCCAGACTGCCACAGTTTCATGTCTCTTAATGAACCTTCTATATTCACCACAAAACAAAAGTGCATTTGCTTTGAGTGTAAGATTGAATGTACGCCTGGAGGACTGGAAAGTTTTCACTTAAGAAAGGAAGATACATAGGTGCTGCAACAAGCACCTGTCAGAGCCCTGGCTTGAGGTGTGGTTTTGTCCAGCATGCTGTACTGAATAGGATCCCAGGGTTGGTTTTGCTTCATGTAAGCACAGGGAAAGTGCTGAATTTCCCATCAGCTATACTGTATCAAAAAGTAGAAAACACCCCACCATCATCTCACAGCATTTCAGAACACTTTGGTACTTACTAGTTGTTTCATTCTTAATGGACTATTTTCAAGGGCTAGGGTTGGGCTGGCCACTAAATGAATGACAGATGTTCTGTAGTAATCCTTCTCCCTTCCCAAAGGGAAAGACAAATGAAAAAAAGGGAGAGAGGCTTATGGATTGGAAAAGGAAACCAAAATAGCTTTAATGAAAATTGTAATATGAAAATGAGATATATGCAAATATATATAAACCAATACCAAACCAACCCCCTTGATGGCAATTGCATCACTCACCACTGACACTGTGGGAGAGGCATTGGGAAAGTCCCAGACTGGACTCAGCAGCAGATGGGAACTGGATTCAGGAACATAGTTTGGGCTTGAAGGCAAAACAAACAGAGTCCTCCTCAGATGCTGGCCATTGAAGAAGAGCTTGACCCTTGTGATCACCTAACTTTATACTGAATATGACCTATTTGGGTTGGAATATTGATATTTCTTGGTAATTTTCTTCTTGTCAGAGGTATCCCTCCTTCCACTTCAACCTCAATTTTTCTCTTTAGCAGTGAAAGCACTATTTAAACAGTAAAGCAAAATTAACAACAAAATTAAATATCTGCCTGGCCAGGACATTTTTCAAAATAAAAGATGGCTGCATTACATCTGCCATTTTTTTCCAGACATAAAAGTGCAGCAATTTTTAGAATGTAAAAACAAACAAACTGTTAATATGCCTTTTAAAATATTTGAATATTTAATATTTGAATATATCTACTGCATTATAGGCTCTTCTGAAAATAGATAAATAACAATGACCTCTAAAATTCATCACAATGAAATGGTTGCATATATTTGCCCATGAATGTCTTACATAGATACACTCTTCTTCACTCCAGTGTCAATTAGAAAGTGAGAGCAGCCTCTGATATCTAAAGTAAATGGCAACATAATGACTCATGTATTTACGGGATGCTCAGGGATGGTTCCAGTGTTTCAGTAGCCATAAATGAGCATCTTTTATTAAAAAAAAAAATATATCGATCACCAGCTTGTGATGATTCCCCTATTCCAGGTCATAAACAGAGCTTTGCTAAATGATTGAGCTGATGTCTCATCTCAGCAGAATATCATAGCTTTATTGTAAAGTAGGATTTATTTTTCTGAATATTAAGAAAATCTTGCTTTGTTTCCCAGTCTGGATTTCTTTTCTGGAATTACCAAATTTCTTCTGTTTTGTTAACAATTACAAAGTAAATTCAACAAGTTGCAAAATAAATTTAAAATGTTCAGTTATCTTGTTTTCTTCACCATTGTCTTCCTTTCTCCCTCAAGCAGCAATACAATAATTTGAAAGAAATTATGGAATCTCAAGATTAATTTTTCATTTCTTCCAAAACAATGTAAATCCACTTTTTGCTTACACTTTTTTAGAGGGATTATCTCCCCTGGTTCATAGAGTTTTCTTTTTGTCAGATTTTATTGGAATGATTCCAGATCAGCTGATTTCAAAGGCAAATTTTTCTTGAAAATTTCTTTGTTGAAAAGCAATAATTTGGGGGGGGGGGGGTAAAT
>VWZK01006759.1:45827-96993 GCA_013396935.1 Baryphthengus martii
GGGGGGATAAATTAGCATATTCCTTGTATTTCTTCTTTTATGTAAAACATTCATACGGAATTTCCCAAAGGCCAGTCTTCCACTGCTTATCTGGTAGGGCTTTCTATTCTGTGATTGCAAAGTCAAAAATGAAAATGTCAGTGTACTTCCTTTTTTTTTAGATAGATGTGATTTTTTAGTAGATAGTGTAAGGCAATGTCTCTCAGCCTCTAATGTTGTGACTATTTTTTCTCCTTTGTCGTGTGTAGGTTTACCATATCAGGACACACAAAGAGTAACATTTCATTAAGCAAAAATAAGACCCAATGAGTCAAATTCTGTAAGCAGTAAGTCTTATATTCTAATCCAAAACATAGCTTTTGCTTAACATTTTTATTCCATCAGCATTTTGTTTATCATGCATGAAAGGAACCATTACATTTTTGGAAAGAGGAAATATACTCAGAATTAAAAGGCTTGCATAAACAAATATGAACCTGGACAGGCTACCTCGAGGATCATAGCCAATCCTGCTCTGTATGGATATTTTTAAAATTCAAAGCATGCTATGTTTTTTTTATTTTAAATGTCATTTGATGTTATATTGTCTTGCTGTAAAACATTTGCAACATATAATGATGTAAGAGGCCAGCTGGCCACTAATGGTAACAGCATGCTTTACCAGAACTATCATCAGAAGGACTGTTGAAGGCAGATGGCCCTTTTTCACAGCTTTATCGTGTTAGAGATCTTACCAAGGACAGGCGCCCTACAAACCTCACAGTAATGAGAAGAACATTACTTTATTGACTATAAAGCCTTCCTGCAAATAAGTTTGAAAGCAATATGTGCTGGAGAAGACCAGTGGCACGTACGTTCATAACCAAAATAGAGAACTCTGGATTGAAGCTTTGTTAAATGATTCCTGTGTCCTCAAAAACTTTTCACAGAGTACCACAGAAGTGGTATTCAAAGCTGCTGTAATATGGAGAGCTACTTTATTAGAGAGGCACATGCATTATGGTAGTTAATTATTGTGCATCCTTTCATTTCACGGCCATACTGCAAGGAGTTAAAATACAAATAAAAGGGGAAAAATGGCTCAGAGTCAGCTGATCATACAGAGATTAATTTTGATGATAGTGTCATTGAAACATGTTCTACAGTTTGATAGGCCAGGTGCACATTTTCCCTGGATAACAAAGGTTCAATTGGTTATGCACCTTTTACTTTTAGAGCTATCAGAAATAATATTGTCATGGTGTCAATTTCTTTTTGTCTTATGATGGTAAAAATGGCCTGTTTTGAAACAGTGTGCTGTATTTTGCAAGCCTAACAATTGCTATTTAGTTTTCTGCTGGGATAGTGGTTTTATTCTTTCAGTTTTTCGTGGTTTTTCAAATGTGTTTTGCAGTTATTTGTCTGTCAATGCCTTTAGGACCACACAGTGTTCCTGCTTAAATCATTATCTTCCATAGCAAGTAGATTTTGTCCTCTAGTACTCCATTTACCTACTTTTTAGTGTACAAGTATAAACCAGGAAATTTTCTAAATTCTATTCAATCTACATCTTAGACTTCAGTTCATTGACAGTTTGTCTTTTAGTAAAAACAGTCACGTGTGCAAATCTGTATTATTACTATGTTATAAGAATTAATTTTTGAGTTCTTCAGAGGTTTTTCTGTTTGTTTTGTCTAACCGATGTGGTTAGCTAGAATTCAGGATTCTATGGGCTATTTCTTCCAGGAGTGAAAATGGATAGCTATTTCTTTGGGGCATAATCTTTCTTTATTTACTAAGAGCATACAAATTATGTTCCCTAGAACCCAAGAGGAAATTACAACAGAGGATAACATATTTCTTCACAGTTCCTAGGTTTTTGTCCTGTCTTCTCACAAGCACAGTCTGTGCTTTTTCCAGTCTTTTTGTCTGTTCTTCACTGTTGGGATTTTGGGGCTTTATTTTGTAGGAAAGATAGTACTTTTTCATTCTTTTCCTCAGACAGTCCTCTATCTTCTTGGTTTAAAACCTTGAACACCTTCATAGATGCCTTTTTATAGATCAGTGGCTTTAGGCTGTGTTTTGAGTGGAGAACTATAGTATTTATTTTACTTGGTTCCTTAGAGAAATGTAATAATTCTTGAAAGGAAGGATATTGGCTTTGTATTCTTTTGTTCAGTAAGGATTAACTCAGGGCAGGACATTTGCTAGGCATCAGTAATGCATTCTGTTATTAACTGCACAGCACATAAAGTTAAGATTAAAGATATGCAGTCTTCAGTGCAGTGTTCCATGGATCAGGGGAGCCTGCGGGAAGATGTGAACAGTTTTCTCCCTGGAAATATTTTCACTGATGAAGAGTGCAGACTCAACATTTGTGTTTGTGGATTTCCATTTGTCCTGCTATCTTTTGTAAAAAAAGGATTGGGATCTGAAATGCCTTTTTTTTTTTTGTCTTGAAACTATTAAAATACTTGATCTACTCTAGAAATGTATGATTATTTTTCCTTGAGTTTTCAGTACACTGAGCTGTTGCTATGGATTTTAGCAGCTTGAACAAACATAGCGAGATTTTTAGATTTTCCAAGAAGCTGGGGAATCAAAGGCCAATCAATCACATAGTGGTAGATAGGAAAAATCAGTCAGAATGTTCCATCCACATCAATTTCATTGCATGATTCTCAGGGCCAGGACAATCTTCTGTCTGATTGCAGGCAGTCTTGGGATAAACCTACCTGGTTCTTCATCCAGCATCCATGCTGTGAATCAGTACTGTAGCATCACCCTTCTCCTCATACAAAATGTCTTGAGAAAGGAAGACAGATCGAAAATACCTCTAGGCATTTGTTGACATTAAACAAATTCTCTTTTGGACATTTACTCTACGGTGATTTTGATTAATAGTTTGCAATTGAGGAGGTTGACTTAATTTCCAGGTGAGATTGCTCATGAACATAGTAATAGGAACATAAGCAGCTCAATGAAGACAGCTACAGAGGTACTAAAGCTTAGAGATTTAAGACTTTTTATGTGACTTTGCATTGCAAAACCTATCTTTGTTATTTATCACACCATGTTAACCGAAAGAGTACTTGGTAATGCTTTATTTTACATATATTTTTCATACTTTGGAAAACTCTCCTATGCATGTAACTGACATCTTAGACATGACACAGCATGTAGTTCTATTCCTGCAGGAACTTGCTCTGTGACATTGTTCTTTGACTTGTGCAGAGCTCACTTCATCCAATTGCCTGGAAATTTTCTAGTTTAAGCTAGCAAACTAGACTTTCTTTACTGACAACAAAAAAAAAGGAGGTACTTCCACAGGGAAAAATACTCCACCTGTGTTAGATGTTCATTCTACAATGGATTAAGTTATCCTCAGAGGGATTCCACCCAGCCCTCTTGACCATAAAGATAATTTAAGTAGCTGCCTCAGAGAAAATACCTAATTCTTACATAGCTAAAGGAAGTGAATCCCACCTTTTCTCCTTTGTGCTTTAAAAGAGTGTGGATTTTACCTACCCCATATATTTATGTGTTTATTAGAGTGGCTCTTGCCTTTGTATGCACAGTCCTCTAGATATACTACAGTTCTGATCTGCAGGTGTCTCTTCATGGTCGTTGTGATACAAACAATACTGGTATTGATTTTTATATGCTGAAGAAAATAACATTTCATCTTTTACAATTTGAAATGTGCTCCTTGCTCCTGAAAGCAGCAACTCATCACTGTGTTCATTTCTTCAACATCAGATGATGTTTGCAAGGCACAGTCAGGAAGTGACCATGATTGTAACCACATCACATATGGCAGGTATTATACGGATGGGGAAGGAGTTGCTCCAGGCAATGGTAATTTTTTCATTATGTAATCCCCTAATATATGCATCATATACCAGGTGGTGGTAATGAGAGAGAGTCTGCAGCCATATCTACTTCCCAAAAATCCATCCTACACAATTCAACATGCAAGACTACAGTTAAATTTAATTAAATTTTACTTGATGGTTTTCTTGCTATCTTGAGACTGCAGAGAACCCTTAGACCATGTTCCCTTTGTTCTATACACAGATCCACCACTTTTAGTGTTGTAAAATGAAAATAATGAAATATAAGCTGCTAATTGTACTTACTTACTGCAGAGCTTTTGATATTTTGTTTCCAAAGACTCTTTTAAGAAAACCAGCTTTTTGTTACAAATAAAATATTATTTTCTCAGTGAATTATCTTCCATTTTTCACCACTTTATTGATGAGCAGAAGAAGGTACTTTTACTTTATTAGTTAGAAAGGAATCTTAGATTATGTCTAGAGTGAGTAATGTCAGTTGATATGATTTGGGAATTGAGCTGGATTGGCTGAAGTGGATATTTCCCACCCATCTTCCTCACTGCTACTCTGAAAGAGCAGCACTGTACAGAAAAATGAACTGCTCCACAGCCACAGCATCTTGCAGCCTTACATATTTAATTAAAAGTTTACCTGCTTGCCTGTGGACTGAAGCAGGTCAGAACTTGGTACCTAAACTGTTTCAGACTTACTTAGCATGGAAGAAGCTACCTGTGGAGGAGGGAAAGGACAAGTGTTCGTTTCATACTGGTTTACCCTTTCACCCAACATCCTATCTCTCCTGGAAGGTAGACCAGATGCCTGAAGACATGCTAAGGAACCTCAGTTCTAACTTATGATATTATTGTTACGGCACTTCAGAAGTACCCAGAGCCTGGCCCGGAGCCACTTGGGTTAAAATTAACTGTTAAGTGGTCGTTTAGTTCTTAATAAAAGGATTCAATTCAGTAACCAAGAAGAAAACTGCCTCACTAATACATAATTAAATAAAAAGTAGCTGTTTTCCTCTGGATTAATGAGATTAATTTGTTCAGTAAATAAAGGACCAGCAATTCACTAGAGCCAGTGCAACAGAAGGAATAGCTTGGAAAGGGAGGGAACTGAGCACAGGCAAAGAGAGGACGAACAGAGTTTGGTTGGATAAACTTTCTGATGGAGTCGGCCATCTCTTGTAGCTTCACCTTCAGAAGGCTTAATGCTGATGAGTACTTTGGAATCAAGAGGCTGCAAGAACACTTTAAACTGAACCAGTCTTTTAACATATCACTTAAAAACACACTCTCTGCTATCGATACTTTTACTCACTAAGCCAGAAGAGTTATACTGGTATTTCCAATGCCCTGCAAGGGCACTTCTCTCCATCCCCCAGATATTAGATGTCACATAGCCAGACATTTGCCATTTAAAATATAGTTTGTAAATTCACAGAAGCAGATGTTCATGATAAGCATTTTCAGAAAGAAACTGAAGAACATTTTCCAGCAATGGTGTAAAAATAAAGCACACACACTTAAGCACATCAAATGTCTTTAGGATTTTCTTACTCTTCACTTAAAAAAAGAAAGAAGTGCCAGTTGTTTCCTGCAGTAAACAATGTAACATTTAATATTCTGCAAAAAAACCCACAGTGAGCTAAAATATTTATCACTTTGTACTTTCTTACCGTGCTTTTATTAAGTCTAATAACTGTACATTAACATAATTGCTTTTTGTCTGCTCTCCGGGTTTTACTGGGACAGAACCATAGGCCTGCCATGGTCTGCAGGCCATTAGCAGTTTAGAGTCAGCCAGAGCAGCTAACCCAAGTTGGATCACAGGTATATCCCATACCATAAACACCATGCTCAGTATAATTCAAGTGAATTCAATGTTGGACCAACGTTGGTCATAGGCTGGACTTGATGATCTCAGAGGTCTATTCCAGCCTCAACGATTCTATGATTCTATTCTATGATTCTATAAAGGGGGAATTTTGCAGAGGAAGTGAGATTTCTGCTTGGAGTGTCCTGACCCTGCTTTTGAGGGCTGCTTTTTCCCCTCTTGTGACTACTGTACATTTGCTGGGCTGAGTATAGTTTTGTTTACTGTATACTAGGCATTGGTATTAGTTTTGCTGTTTCATTAAATCTGTTTTCTGTGAGTCTCCTTTCATTATCCTGATCCCCCCTCTTGGCTGGGGACTGATCATTGGGTGATAGAGCAACTGCTATAGTTTAGCCCTGGGTACAGTCTAAACATAGAAATCTGATAAGGTATATTGGAAACTTAGAACAGTAAAAGATTAAGGCAAAGTGTTTATACGAAATGTGGAAAATTTTGTTTCGTTTTTTTTTTCAAAAAGCATACCGTTGTCAAGATCTGCAGTTTAACATAGCAGCATCTTTTTGCTTAGAAGAAATTTAGGTTGACCAAATTGGACTGTAAATCAGTGAGAAATGTTACTCTGATCCATGGATTTTTTTTTTTTTTTCTAGCAAAGATTGCTCTTCTATCTCTTGATTCATAAGAAAATATGAGGTTTATATCCTTTTGTTTTCATTCCATAAAAAAGACTTTTTTATATAAAAAAATAAATCAAATGTGACACATTTATTGAGATTTAGTTAAATAAGTGATGTTAATCTGATTTTCTCAGTTAAATTACAAGAGGGTAAATATATAATTACAGTCACTTGAAAATGAGTCAGTTCTGTATCAAATTCTGTATCACTTTTCAGTCTCACTGTGACTGAGTTCTTCAATGTTATAAAAAGTTATGTCTACTCAATGATAATGTCTAAAAATATCATGTGTTTTTTAGCATCATCTTTGTAGTGGGTCAGAAGTGCATTGTAGGATTTCTAGAAAGTATAAATTTAAGGTACAATATTTGTGTCTATAACGGGTATAATATTTAAGGCATCTGTATGCATTTATGGTTTTTATATTTTTAAAGCAGTTATTCTCTGATCAGATTTTTCCTTTTAATTCTTTCTTTTTCTTTTTTTTTTTTTTTAACAGCCTACAAGCTGTGGACTAAAATACATGACCAAAAGTGTAATTTCTACGACAGTGTGTTTTAGCACACTTGTGTTGTCCGTGGAATGATCACATTGGGCTTGACACTTCTTTTTACTTGGAAAATGTCAATTGTTTGAGTCTGAAACTGTTCTAAAAGAATATCTGAATGCAGAAGGGTGTTTCTGGTTAGAAAAAAACCTCAGAAGGCAATCCAGATATTCTCCTGATTACAACAGGCACTCATAATGTTGGAAAAGTAGATATTCACATCTATGCTTTAATCTAAATAGAGGAAGGACTTTGACTGCTGCATGAGGCCCTAGCCAGCAGAGGGAGAAGGCTGGGGAGGTCCTGTGTCTTATGGAGAAATCTGAAAAACTGTAAAAGGAAACCAAGTTTCACATCAAATGTTTTTCTTAATAAAAATCTTCTGAAGGTAGTCTTACAATAATACAAAAAAAAAAATGTTGATTTTTTTAGCTTTATTGAGAATATTTGTTTTGCGCAGATTTTTATGCTAGCTATGTTGAAATACTGAGGCAATTTTACACACATAACTTACTAAACATGTACTGTTCTGTTAAGGTCAGTAATAATCTATATGAAAGATTATTTCACTGTTTCTTAGTGGCCACCGCCATTGTAGAAGAAATATGTGCAATAAACATGTGACTAAGATGTGTTAGTGATTTTGATCCCAAACTAGTTAAGTGTATCTGAGTAATTTAATCAGACTCATTGATGTTATTTAATGATACCAAAAATTTTATGAGAATCTGTGCTTTTCTTAAAAAATATATTTCTTATGCTTCATGCTTATAGAAAGAGAAAAAAAGAGAAGTATGAAGTTTTTAAAATCCAAAAGCAGAAAAGAAGAATCCCCAGATCAGTAATTAAAAAAAAAAAAAAAAGGCTGTAAAGTTAATATTTGTATTATTATTTTCACCCTAGTGGCTGGAAAGATTCAGAATTTCAGAAATTTAATTATGAAAAGTAGTAGGGAAACTAATAAGCAGTAATGCTAAAAATATGCTTCAGATGTAGCTTGTGTTTTGTAAGTCAGTGAGTTTTAACTGTAACCAAAAGTTGAAGGGTATGCATTAGTCTGTTAAGTATTATTCCAGAAAAATAAATCATATGCCAGGAGTTATACTGTTTCCTAGAGGACCAGTTTTTACTAATTTTTAACTCCTATTAATACACTAATGTATCCAGTGCTCAGAAAGAGGTTGCTACACTTTCTGTCGGGGCATTCCATACACCTCAATAGAACTGCCCTCTGTGCAGAATCTAACTGCTTCCACAAGCTGTAAGAGCACAATGTGCAGCACTGTAGGCACAAATAATGCCATCTGCGGCTGATAATAAGCTATTTCACAATTCAGATGCTCATTTGCATCATCTGTCAAGGGAACATCAAAGATGGGAGGAAGCATTTTACTTCCAAAGCTATTTTTGATTAGCTTTCCTATTGCAGTCCAGCTGGATTTTGCAGAGCAATGGAACCCTGCTCAGGATGCCATCAGTAGAGTTTGGCATCAGGATAACTCTAAGGTGCTCGAGTCGGAGCCTACGCCTGCCAAGGTTTCACAGCACCCAGCAAGGTTCCCCTTAGCACAGTGCACAACCTTAGAGGGAGCAAAAGGAAAGCTACAGCTGGCAGAGCAGGTATGTCAGGGGTGTAATGGAAATGATTACAAGGCTAGCTTTAAAGTGCTGTAGGAAGTCGTGTCAATGACATACAGTGATAGATGGCTTAATGAGAGAGACTGGAGTCAAGAGGTAGAATCCATCAATTAGCACCAGAAAACTTCTCTCCTCTCTAATATTTCAGGTCTACTGAGAACTAGTCAAGTCTTTCATTTGTTTTATAGCAGCAGGAAATCAGCATCCTGAACACATGAAGGCTGAAGTACATTTTTTTTGACTCGTTATCTTTAATCAATACCATCACACTTAATATTACAACCTTCTACCATCTAGAACTACACATTACTGTGTGAAACCACACACATATGTCATGATATCAGCACACTAGACTTTTTACTTGTTGTTGTTTCACTTGGCTCCCCAAAGTCAGTCATTTAGCTTTTCCTCAGAAATAGGGAAAAAAAAATAGACTTTCATTGTACCACTGGTGAGAAAAGAGCAGCACCACATGGAATTGAACATGTAGTACTATTGTATCTAAGAACATCAGACAATAGGACAGGTATAAGGCCTCTTGGGTAATTTAGTCTAATTTCCACCATAGACAATGGAATGATACAATCCTTTTAAAAAAGCATTATCTTTAAACTGGCTAGGATTTTTGCCTCTGTTCTCCTAGAAGGCTAGGTTAGAATGCAACTACTCTGATGGATAGAATCTATCACATTTTCTTAGTTTAAATTGATTTCTATCTTGTCTATATCAATTTCTTCTTATACCAACATTGTCTTCTAACTTAAATAGCTTTCTTTTTTCCCCCAAAATCACTAAACTTAGCAGATAATTTTATATATGTGACAAAAATAGGGAGTACTTTACTTAAAAATATTTTTTATGTTAAACCATGAATGCGCTCCTTAAATTGAAGCCTGTGGTTTAGGTTGGAAGGGACCTTGAAGATCATCTGGATCCAACTTCTTCTAGACAAGGTTGCTCAAAGCCGTGTCCAACTTTGCCTGGAACACTTCCAGGGATAGGGCATCTATTACCTCTCTGGGTAACTTGTTTCAGTGTCTCATCACCCTCACAATAAAGAATTTCTTCCTTGTATCTAATCTAAATTTGCCTTCTTTTCATTTATAGCCATTACTCCTTGTCTTATCACTACATACCCCTGTAAAAAGTCCCTCTCCATCTTTCTTGTAGGCCTCCTTCAGGTACTGGAAGGCCACTATAAGGTCTTCCCAGAGCTTCCTCTTCTTCAGGCTGAACAATCTCAACTCTCTTGGCCTTTCTTCACAGGAGAGATGTTCCAGCTCTCATCTTTGTGGCCCTCTTCTGAACTTGCTTCAGTAGGTCAACGTCCTTTTTATTTAGAGGTCTCAGAGTTGAACTCGGTACTCTAAGTGGATTCTCATGAGGGCAGAGGGGGAGAATCACCTCCATTGACCAGCTGGTCACATTTCTTTTGATGCAACCCAGGATAGATTTGACCTTCTGGGCTGCAATACACATCATGTTGAGTTTCTTGACAAGCAACATCTTTAAATCCTTCTCTGCAGGGCTGTTCTCAATCCATTCATTGTCCAGTATATATTTGACCTTGAGGTTTTTGTGACCCAGGTGCAGGGTGTTGTACTTGTTTAACTTCAAGGTCTGTCTGGATGGCATCCCTTCCCTCCATCGTGTTGGCTGCACCACAGTTTCGTGTGTTTATCAAACTTGCTGGAGGGTGCACTTAATCCCACTGTTCATGTTGCCTACAAAGATAATAAACACTGTTTGTCCCAGTATTGGCCACTAAGGAATGCCGCTTGTCACTGATCTCCACTTGGACATTGTGTCATTGACTGCAATGGGCTTGTTCTTTCCACTTAACACGTTGAACATCACACTCCTTTAATCTTCACGTTTAACATGCTTCCCTCTTCTGCACAAGAAAAGCAAAAATCCAGTAAAAGGTTGTTTCCTCCCCACCTGCAGCCTGGTAGTTGTCACTGCATGTGAGACATTATGTTTCCTTGTCCCCTGTTGAAAAACTTCTGTGACTCATTTTGTTTCCACAGCTGTTTCCTCATTCTTGTAATACAGAACAACAAGCATTAAATAAGAACAGTCAGACAAGGAACATGTTGAGCTCAATCAGCGTTCAGTTTTCACCTCAGATATCTAATGCATCATGATTGACAACATTTCCAAACTAATGTATGACTTAGAAAGCAAAAAATTTTCAAAGCTTGTTCTGTTGGGATGTGTAATATATAGAAAAGCATGCAAGTTCTTAATTATTTATACTACGTCTGCAAATAATCGTTACTTGTGTTTTTTCTTGCAGACTTTTCAAACCACTCTTCTGCTCTGAATAACACAATTATTATTAGCTCCTGGGATTTACTTTTCAAAGAATAATATAGAAGGTCTTGTAACTAAACGAAAGCATTTATTTATTATAATAGAAACAGTATAGGAAAGAGAAAGGAGAAAAAAAAGCGGAAAGCAAAGAGATTAATATTTCTTTACACAATTCAGAAATTTTAATTAACTTGGCATTGAATCTGTTCTTAATTCCCTCCATTTGTTCAATGTCTCTTTCTGTACTCTGATGATGCTCTATTCTTACCAAACAGAACAGAAGTTGCAGCTCAAATCTGAAAGAAATTATTTGGGTCAAAATGTACCCTTTGGTGGAACTCAGATGAAATTTCTCTTCCCCAGTTATTTGCTGTGACTCATTACCATGATTTTTTAGCAGCTTTGGCCCAGGAGTTACTTGCCGAAGTTAAGTGTCAGAAAGATAGATGTCTAAGCCTGAGCTAGGCATGTTAGAATCCCTTTATACTCAGTGGAGAGAAATAGGCTCTGCCAGGGAATGACTGATCTGACCATTTAAATGTCTAACTTTCAGTAGAGGTACCCTGTCTCAATTTGTGGTGTCCTTATATGGAGTGTTTTTGAGGTGAAGTATCCCTTTTTTAAAGTTGAGGATATGAAGCAGAAAGACTGCTCCTAGATTTTAGCTTTTTTAAACAAAAAACCAAACACACCAAGAAACACCAAAAAACAATTCCAAGAGAGCTGTGAATCCCCCAGGTCCCTGTTGAGGCAATGCACAAGCTCTATGTACAGCTTCTACAAGCAGGTTGCACTCAAGTTGAGCTCAGTTGCCCACAGAGCCCATTTACCCTTCTGCCAAGAGTTACAGCACTAGTGCTTATGCAAACCAAGTCCTCTGGGCATCCTGTTTTCTTGCCATTCACAAAGGAAATGAAAATAGCTGTAGGTGAAAGGATGCTTACATGTCAGGTAAATACATTTTGGGGTATCATAAGCACTTATTATATATATGCAGACTCAATTTGGAGAAGGCACCAGATGCTGCCTCTGGTAGAAAATGCAGATTTCTTGATCCCCGCATGGAATAACATACTCAGCTCACAAACCTCCAAACTCATGATCCTTTCTGGAGATCACAGAGGAAGCACAGCAGGAATCTGGGAACAATTTCTCTAGGGGAAAGGAGGCAGTTAGATCACTGGGCCTTCTTTACTTTCAGGCATCATTATAACTAGTGTGAAGACACTGAGTTTCAGTTAGGCCAGAATATGATGTTAATTTCTTCAGGTAATGTCTTCTGATGCATGGTTGAGCTTGGGTTTTTTTCTGAGAGTGTGTTTTGTTGATGTTGATCTGAAGACAGTAAGAGGATGGTATGGGTTTTAGATGGGATGAACTTTTCATATTTTTACATAGCCACTTGTAGAAATTTGTAATAGAGATATTAAGATTGATATGAGTGAAATGTGTAAGCACTAGAAGAAACTGTAGAACAAGGGATTCAAAGAATAGCCTGTACTGGTAACAGAGAATATCCTTTCCAAGAAACAACTCCCTGGACGCTGTTCCCAGCAGTAAAACTGAATACTTGCCTTTGGGCAAGTCTCTTTTTGCCTTTGGAAATCAGTAATTTGAAAACTAGTTCACTGTTGCCAATGAAAAGGCACCCAAGAGGTAAGGACCTGACAGCTGCTTTCCCCTTTCCTCCTGTGTGACACACAATAGTGATCCTGGACAGGCTGCTTGGACATATTTTGTGATCCTTGCGGATATATGAATGCACATTTATAAAATCAACTTGCTTAAAGATGCTGTTTAATAAAATCACTTTTCCCTCCTACAAGAATTCCCACTGGGTTTTGATAGACTAATTTTCCTACAGGTGAAGTTACTTTGCTTTACCATTGTCATGCAGCACTGCTCACATTACTGCTGAATTCCACCTGAGAGTTTCTTAACAGGGTCTCCAGATGTCAACAGCTGTGAGTGATTTTATTATGGGTGAATTCTATCACAATGGCCCAGGCTAAACCCATATAATTTGAAGAACACCATTAAAAGGTTTAAGTCAGGATTATAATTGGCTGTGATTCCTATACAGAGACAGGTATCCTCTTAAAGACTGCTACTCAGAACTTGGGCATGGGAGTAGCAGGAGTGGGTACCTGCTGACCACTCAGGTCCAGGAAAATGAAGAAGGTTATATATGGTAGATGATTTTGCACTTGTTTTACATATATATATTTCTACATATGGATATCATATATATAATTGTGAAAAGTAGCATGGTACAGACATGCAAAGGCCAATGGCTTTGTCAAGGCTGAATAGACTTGTCAATCCTAATAGCACAAGTGCAGAAGAATGTCATTAAGATAAAGGGTGGACTAAAAGGAAGAAGCTAGGAATTAGGGCTTACGGAGACCAAGAGAGCTCCAGCTACCAAGATTTCCTTAGGGAGTTCCCAATTCCTCCCACACGCCTTTTTTAATTTTGGATAGGGCTAGAAGAATTGTTAAAAAAAGTTATTTGTGCTTCTCTGAGTACAGTTTTCTATCTGTGTGTTTTCTGGTTTGAGCATGTATAATTAACACTCATTTTAAGGCCAAAGTTAAGCTTGTACACAAGTTTAAGTTCAATTTTGTAAACCTGCATTAATTTTCTTCCCAGAGAGGGCCTGAAGGGTTAGATCCTCTAGATTTATATGTATTAGGCAGCTGAGTAGCTATAGTGGACAGGTGAACTATCATTGGAATAGCTCAGAATCATACCCTATGATCAATAACCTTACCTCCTAAACTAAGATTCAGAAAATTAAACTCCCAAATTCAGAGTTTAAATCAATAGTATGAAAATGACAGACTTGAGGAGCAGGCCCATGCAAACATCCTGAAGTTAAATAAGGTTAAGCACAAGGTCCTGCACCTGTTTAGGAACAATCCCTAATATCAATATGGATGGAGGGATCATCATGGGATGCACTCATTGAGAGCAGAGAAGGTTTTGGGGGTATAGCAATCTAATCTAGTGAAACATGTCACTGTTCATGGCAGAGGAAGTGAACTAGATGATCTTCAAATATCCTTTCCAAGCAAAATGATTCTGTGATTTCATGAAATTCTTATTTTATTAATTACTCAAGTCTACATTAAGAATATTTATTCTTGAATGGTAGTCCATTGCAGGTGTTCTGAGGAAAATATTTTTTAAGTTTCAGAGTTTTTTTAAAGATCACCCTTAATTGTTTATGGCTGTTTTGTAGGATTTAGGAAATTCTATTAAGTTCTAAAACAATACATTAATCAATGAGAAAAAAAATAAACATTTTACAGGGAAATTGAACACTAGAAATAATACCAGTCATCTGAGAAGCAGTCTATGAGATTAACACTTCAACTCTAATGGATTCTTATGGCTTTTTAGAACATACATAATGCTGTGTGATCCAGATTTTCTTACTATTCGTGAGTTCTAAAATCCATTTTGAGGGGACAAAAGAAGCTAAAGTGACTTTAATTTGCCTTTTTGAATCTTTACAAATGCTTAATTATGTATTTATTTTTTTATATATTTTGGTCTTCCTGGATGTTAATACTTACTTTAAGGCCCTTTCATTCCTGTTCAGCTATTTTGCTGGTGACTTTTCTACTGCTTTATTTGTCTTGAGTTTGTTCTGCCCATAGTCAGTCCAGACGAGTGTTTTAGTCCCTCATGAGCAGAGGGAGAGAGAACTGAGAGCAGAGCAGCAAAAAATAATGCAAGGAGAACCCTCCCTTCTCTGGACATGGTCTTTCACATTAAATATATGAGGATATTTAAAGATAGTGTGTTAAGAGGCAGTGCTCTTAAAATGCAGTTTTGTAGAACCCTTATCTGGAGCTGCTTGGAAAATTTTCAGTAGAAAACTTCACATCAGAAAACAGAGCTACATCAAAATGTGCTGTATGCTGATTTTGTTAAACTTTTGTTTTAAAGGAAGACTTAAAAACCACATCACAGTGTCCTGTCTTAACAGTTCTTCTGTGAAATACTTCACAATTTAGAATGACTTCTCAATTCAATATTTTGGAATTTTGTTTATACTAACTGTGTCATATAATGGAGGGCACAAAAAAGTTAAAATCAAAGCCACATGTTGTCCTGCCAATACTGACGTGATAAAACCAGGCTGGCCACCTGAAATAAATGGATTTGCAATTAACCTGTTAAGACGATAACCACCCTCCTACCCTAGTTCTCCATCACAGTCAAAAAAGTGTCAAGTTAAGTGTTACTATACTGCAGTGCTTGTTTGCCCTTGTGCTACGGGCTATAGAAAAAAAATACAAAAACTTTTCACAGTGTTCTTTATCTTATGTCATTATCCTTATACTGCCTTAGGTCATTAAAATAAATGCTTGGTGCTTGGGTCCATTTATTCTATTGTCAGTGATGAATGTACCTGCTTGATTTAATTTTGTATGCATTTTATATCGCCCATTGTATTTTTTCAGGTTTATTAAATAAGTACTTCATCTTCTTTCAAAAACCTGTAAGCATGGTACCTTTTTTTATTTTTTATTTTTAATGATCTTATTTTAAAAGCTATGCTTTTTGCTTAGTGCATAGTAAATACTAAGTTAAATCTGACTATGCCATTTTGTTAATACTTACGAATAGTTTCGTATGCTCTCCATGTAGAGGGGAAGGTCAAATTATCCTTCATGTCAGGAAATATGAGCTTGGACTTTTTTTTCCTCATTTTCTGGCCTCTTTTCTATCCTCTCCATAACACAGATTTGAGGGGACTTCTACCTCCCTTCCTAATTTCTCCTAAATCCTACTCAATCTAAGTTGCTTCAGCCAACTATTTCCCCAAACTAACTTCATTTTTTCACTGAGAACAATGTTTTCACCTCTCGCCAAAATAAACAGGGGGACAAGTTACTGACAAAGGAAGAGTTAAGTTAACTCCTAAAGCTCTGCTGACAAAAGGCAGGCTAGTGCTCTGCTGAAACTGCCTGAAGTTTTACCTCTTTGATCTATGTTCATCCTAGTAACAGAAGTGAACCATCCAGGTCTCCCTTCTCCAGGCAGCTCTAATTGACACCTGGACTGGAAGACAGATATGCATACTTGGCCTCTTCCCCTACCTCCCACTTCCTACTTGTTTTCCCTAAGCACAGCATCCTTTTCTATTTCCCCTAAACACAGCATCCCTTTTTTTTTTTTGTTGGATATAAGGAAAATCTCTTTTCCACTCCTGACTTGGCAACAACTCTTGCACCAAACAGCAACATTGCCAGTATTTAACCTTAGCTACGGGTTGCAAACATTTCACCCACCTGAAAACCAAGTCAATATCCCAGGATTGCCACTGGGATTTTAGAGAGTCTTCCCTCTATAGTGGAAGGCAAAGCCAGAGAGAGTTTTTAAATCATGTGCTGCTACATACCTATATTGCAAGAATATTAGCAATTTAGAGATGGTCTGTAGATGTATAGGAGGATTTACATATTATGTAGACTGTACAGAAAATTAAATAGAGATTGTGCTAGACCATACTTCTAATTCATTGTCCAGGAAATTCTTCCCGATGTTCACTTCATGTTTCTCCTTTCTCAAAAGTATGTCATTTTGTGGAAACTGTATGCAGAGTTACACCTTTACAAAACCGAACAGTAATGACTCTTCTAGTCAGAGTTTGTATTAGCAGAAAAGAATTATTTTTCCAATTTCGTTCCAAAAGGTTATTCTCCCTATTGCTTTGAGATTCGTAAGCTTTTTTTTCTGAGCCTCTCCAACTTTTTGACAGGGATGTTAAGAGATTAGAAATAAAGTGAAATCTCATTAAAAAAAAAAAAAGTGTAGGAAAAATATTCTGTGTCAGAATTACTAAATTGTAATAAAGTTCTGTGAAAGGTGGGCTACCTGAAAGACCCGCCATTGAGCAACAGTTTGCATCTCTCCTGGCAGTACATTGTGATGAAAACAAGATGAATATCAAGCTTCATAAGCAAAACTACAGCAATAGACAGCTGGTAAATGATGTTATTTCTATATGATCCTTCTGAGAACACACCAGGAACACACTGTATGCAGTTCCCATTAATATATATTTAGATCACTTTTTCTTCCCACTTACTTTCAACTTCACATGTCCCCACACTTCTTGGTCCTCTTTCTGCTAGTATTAAAAGTGCCAAAGTATTTGGGGATAAGCTCTTATTTTAATAGAAGCAGAAAGGCATTGAAATCTCAGGAGGAATCTTTCATTGTCAGATATTCCAAACTGTTTTTTCAGGTTCATTTTGAAAAAAATATTTGGATTAAGTTCAGTGCTTATATCCCAAGTCTTGCGTGCATATACAAACTGAACTGAAATCCTGAGCTCTGTAGTTCACCCATCTGCTGAATGGGTCACCCAATTGTCTTACTGGAGAATTATTTTAACAAGCTGAGAAAACATCATCAAAACCATCTTTATAGCTTTTTTTCTCTACTCATTTCCATTGAAAAGTTCTGATAAGGCTATAATTCTTCAAAATTATTGCTTAAGATAGCATTTCAGGTATTTAATAATGCTTTGAAACATTTAATTTCTGTTGGCTCCACTTCAGGTTTCTTCTATTATGCACAAAAGTATCTTAAACTCATTTACCAGCTGTGCTATATGGTGCTGAGTTGAACAGAATAGTTATAGAATAGGCTTAAGAATATATTTTCTTACTATCCTGAATTTATCTGAGAAAGTGACAACATTGCTGAAATTTCTGATTAGTGAGGCCATCAAGCTTTGGCAGGTGCTTGTACTTTGTCTAAGGTTTCAGATATTTTGAGATGACTGTGAACTTGACCTCATACATTATCAGCAAAAAATATGATCAGCAAACAGTATCTTGATATTTGCTGTTAATGAGGTATCGTTTTGATTTCTCATTTGAATAACTCTCACCTTTCTGATAGTAAAATATCATGCAACTAAATAAGCATTGACAGTAGATGTTGCAATAAACCAAAATGCTCTTAAAAGTGAAGAAAAAGAGTGTGGTTTGTACAAAGCACAGGAGTGCTGACTTCGAAAAATAAGTTAACATTAAAAAGACTTAAGTTATTTGAAGTAGATCTGCAGGCTTACACTTCTGAGGAACATCTAGTAAATACCTAAAAGCTAGCCCAAGCTATTTTTAAGTAGTACACAACAGCAGAAAGTTATGAGCATTTTATTGCAACTTCAGTCAGCAACTTATATTAGACATCCATCCCATATAGCACTCTGTGTCTGGATTGCTCTACAGATGATGTGTTCAGACAGACTTGTACATTTATCAGCTCTACAGGGACAGCTCAAGAAGAACGAAAAAATAAAAAGTACTAGTTATGTGATCAGAGTCCAAATTCTGCAAAAACTGTGTTTTGTTGGACATTTCTGTCAGTGTGTCATAACATGTCAGCTCTGTGAATGAGATATAACTCCTGGAAGCCCTCATAAAGTGTCAAGGTCCAAGCGGTAACTTACTTTTTCTTTATGAGAAGAAATATCAGGTGGTAACAAGTTACTGTATTGTAGGCCAAAGGACAGATCTGTTTTCCAGCTACAAAGCAAGAGTTTCTCCTTTCTACACATCAGCACTCTGACCTAACAGAAAATATCGTATTTCTACTATTAACACCATTCATTTTATTTCTACTATTAACACCAAAGGACACTAAAACTGTTCTTTGCAGATGCCCCTTTCTGAAGATATTGACCAAAAAGGATGAACAGGAGTCAGAGGTCTGTGTTTATCCCTTGTGAGAAGTTGTCTGCAACCAACAGAGCTGATGCAGTCAGATCACTATCTATCATTTGTGTGATTAACCTTGCATCATCATCTTCAAAATTTTCTCTGAGAGCCCTTCTAAAAGTCTGACTCTGTACCTGTGTTGCTCCACAGATACATGCAGACTTCATACTAGAGTTCTGTGGACCAGCAGTAGTCTTCTGAATTCACCTTGGGAATCAGTAAGTAAATTTTCATACAAAAGATAGGAATACTTTTTTTAAGTAATACAGCATAGTCTGAGTATTAATCTGTGGTTGCGTGTAAATACTACCCATGGACATTCAAGTCTAAGTAGATTCATGACTGTTCTTTATTGTGGAGATCAGATAATCATTATGAAAACTGAATAGAACAAAACAAGACAATATGCAGGAAAAGAGAAAGAAGTTCTATGCCTATGGAGACTTCCATTCCTGCTAGTCCTAATAGTGTGTTTACAAGGCTAATCATTAATTCTTCTGAGACTTGTTCAATAGAAAATAACATTAGATGAGAGAAGGACTTTGCAGATGTCTTTATCGCTGTATTTCTGGTTGTTTCTTCCTCTCAATTTAAGTCAAGGGCATAAATATTGTTTTAATGTAACCCCTTATATTTAATTATTAAAAGGTTTAATAACAGCAGACTGCATCCAGTCACACCTGAAAGAGAACCTTCTTCAAGTTCATACTTAGATTTGTACCTTTATCGATAAGACATGCACTTCATAGAAAGTGAATTACAATAATAACATGAGAGAAAAATACTACAGAAGTCTTTTTTTCCCCAGTAATACAAATCATGACATCTGTGGGTGAAATTATACTGTCACAAACATCTGATATTTCTGTCTCTATCAGTGACAGACAGTAGTTACAAGAAAAGAATACCAAGCAAATCACTTCACATTCCATTATGTGACTCATATTATATGAAGTTGTGAGTGTGAGTGCAAAATGTTTTCATAACCTGTTCACCATCTGGCCTTTGAAGTTTGTTCTACTGACAGGGGCTGATACTTTTTTATTATTATTTTGTACTATGGATTTTCAAGTGTTATTGTTATCAGAGAAAAATCATTGTTTTTAATGGAACTTTAGAAAAAGAAATCGTTCAAAAATTCAAAATTTTATTATTGAATACAAAAGAAAATAAGATATTAATAACACAAATTCTTAAATTTTCCTGTTGTTTTTTTTTCTCTCGGTTGTGCTTCATGTTCACAAGCAATAAGCTAGGAAAAGCTAAAATAACATTCAGATAAAATCTTTGATGCACTTATTTATTTACTCTCAGTGGCACAGAGCATAGTGAATTTTTCCTTTTATACCATATTTGTAGATGTCCTTGAAGACAGAAGTCCAACCTAAATGAGCATATAGATAGTGGCTTGCATGGAGCTCTTTATCTGATTGTGACACTCAGCATATTTCTCTGTGGGGGATCCCTGTGCCTCTAAATAAATAGTTATTACTGTGTAACAGCAGTTCTGTACAGGTATGTATGAAACTCACAAAAAACAATCCTAACCTTAGCATCTGCTGACACAAATAGGCAGAGAATGCAGACATCCTTCTTTGGTTAGCTTCTGCTCTGTTTTAGTGGTATTTTTTTCAGGCTCTGAGGAGCTAAAGCGAAGAAAACCTCACCATATGTGTTGTCCATATTTTACAGTGTACATTATGCATACATATTGCACACAGGATATGTCTACAGGGAAAGATATAAACAGAGGTGGGTTCCTCTTCACAGTCTGGACGTTTTATGGATTGTCATTGAGACATGGCACTGTGGGCATGTCCCCTGGGTCAAATCTAGCGCATCTCTGATCATTGTAAATACTGGCAAAATGAGATAGTGCCCGTCTGCACTCAGCCAGGCACATATATCCCAAAGTCTGCACATCCTGCTAATGATTGCAATGTAAACCACTTATCAAGTTAATCTCAAAGAGATTCCTGTCTGATAAAGATACCAAGCCTTGGATAAAGACTTTGAGAAGAACCTCATACTGATTCACGGCAAAAGCTTTCTTTTCTTTCATATACAACAAGGTTATAAAATACTATTAATCTCTGCATTAGCAAAAGAAATTCATGCTTGGATTTGGTTTCCTATTTATGGGCATCTCATGCCTTCTGAGATTTCCCAGGTGTTTAAAACGTGTTTGGAAAGAGCAAATACTACAACCTAAGGATATTTTTCTGGAGCCAAGTGTATAATCTTTCTCTACTGGGTATTTTACCATGTTTAGACACTTACAAAGAGGTTCATGTAAAATTCATGCATATTGTGCCCATTTAAGGTTCAGGTAAAAACCCACAGAGCAGGATTCCTATTGGCCCTCTCTCCCCCTCCCCCTTCCCTCCCAAGGGTGGATACGAAGGGAAATGAGGAAGGAAGTACCTCACATGAAATTGGAAGTGAAGACTATGAACAAAATTTAATAGGTAACAGATAAACAGGGAAAAGGAAATATGAAGGGAAGGGGGATATGCAAATATATACAAAACCAGTTCTGGGATAGGGGTGCATTGTGCAGAGCACATGGAGCCAGGCCTGGCTGCACTAGCTTGCAGTCCCAGCAGCAGCACAGTCCGAGGGAGAAAGAAAAAAAAAATTGAAACTCGAACTTCCTGTCCTTTTGTAGAGTGTGGCAGGGAAGGGGAGGGAATACCAGTTGCCCTCTGACCCCTCACGGTCCTACAGTTAACCAGGTGTTCACCCCTCCCTCAATTTATTAACTCTTAAACCACAACACATATATAACAATGATCTTACTTTCTAGTTAACACACACAACAAATAGCTCTTCTATAGTCGAAGACTTAACAATAATATTCTTGGCACCCTTAAAACAGACTCCTAATGAATCTCTGCTGGTCAGATATCAGGTACTCATCAATCAGGTGGGGAAGTGACAGTCTCCATGGCATTTGGTCTGATCGTCCACCTTGCTCAATTGCCATCTTCCAGCTCTCTCACTGTTTAGGTTTTTGCTTTGATTTTTGTATTTTGTTTTGTTTGTGTTTATTTTTTTTTCTCTCAGGTTTTCATATGTCTTTGTGTAGGTGTTTTTCTCTGGAGACCTTCAGCTAGTGACTATTACTAATTAAGCCAACAATTTCAGCTCTCTGTTTTCAGTTTACTTGCAATAGGATCATAGAGTCATAGAATAATTTGGGTTGGAAGGGACTGTTAAAGGTCATCTAGACCGACCTCTCCGCAATAAGCAGGGACATCTTCAACTAGATTAGATTGCTCAGAGACCCACCCAATGTGACTGTGAATGTTTCCAGGGATGGAGCATTTACAACCTCCCCGGGCAACCTGTTCAAGTGTTTAAACACCCTCAGTGTAAAAAGGAAATTTTCTTATATCTAGTCTAAATCTACCTTCTTTTCATTTAAAACCGTTATGCTTTCTCCTATCATAATAGGCCTTGCTAAAAAGTTTGGCCCCATCATCCTTATAGACCCCCTTTAACTACTGAAAGGCTGCATCCCTGGAGCCTTCTCTTTTCCAGACTGAACAACCCCAATTCTTTGAGCCTTTCTTCATAAGAAAGGTGTTCCATTACCAGAGCAAAGGCGCAGAATCAGCTCCCTCAACCTATTGGCCACGTTTCTTTTGATGTAGCCCAAGATATGGCTGACCTGAAACACCTCTGACTGTTAGGTTACAACACCCTGGGTCTTTCATATGCCACTATACTTTTTCTGTTTAAGCAACTGAATTGAATGAAGATTCTCTCTCCCTTCCCTGTCCCCACTAGCCTCTTTGAAGTTGAATCTAATTTTGAAATTTGGGTGGAATGCGGAAGCTTTGGGCAGGAAGCTGGACTAGGTTCCTCCCAACCTAAATTGTTGTGTGATTCTAGCTAGGATGCACTTGTGAGCTGTGGTGATGCTCATAAGCTCAGTTTAGGTGAGCTTTCCAAACTGGCCTAAGTTGTTTGTTCTGAGTCTATTCCACCATAACCTGAAGTTTAAACTGACTCCTGTTGCTCTTCCCAATTTTTCTAGACATCACTATTTTACTGTTAAGACCAAGCCCTAACTTCCCATACTACAGCTGGTGCAGCCTCTGGCACTGGACTGACCTGCCCCAGCACTTGAGTGCAGAGACCATATGCTGCACCTTCAGTAAGATCAGTCTCTGCTTCACTTCCCCAGTGAATCTGCTCTGCCCGAGGACATGATTCATCATCAATATGAAATGTTGGACCTGTCTTGTGCAAATGGACCTGCATGTTCATGATTCCCAGGACCTCTGGCACCCTGAAGAGATCCTTTAGAGCAAACAGCCACCTAGGCTGTCTGCAACATCAAAAGAGCCCTTTGATCATTTCAGGAAATGAGCCTTTGATTTCAGACTACTAGTAGCAAACTAGTAAAACCATATTTTCATCAATAGCATATCCAGATAATTCTGCGCTTAGTGCTGCGTGCAGTGGACATGATAGCACTATGTCTACAGTAAGTGTTACCTTGCTCCAACTGAGAACAATTTGGAGAATGCTTTGCCATTTCCTAATTGTACAAGATAGCCTACTTTTGAAGAATCATATATTTTTGTTGTTTAGTGTTATATATTTTTTATTTCACAGGCCCTGTGGGTCAGCTAAACACCTGTGCAATCATGAGTAAAGTAGATTTCTGACTTTGGTGTTTCTCTGGTTGAAGTTCTTTAGGGACGTGGTTCTGTAATGTTAGTGTAAATGGGCGTCTTACCTCCCATTTCAACAAGTGGTGTGATCAACCTGAATTATAGTGCTGAAAAGGTAGACATGGCCAGGTAGACAGAAATTAACTTACAAGGGACCTCTCAATATCATTCGGATTTCTGTCAAAACATTGCACTTCTCAGAACTACTTAGGATGAGAGGTTTGCGGCTTTGACATTTTAATTCAGTTTTTGTCTAGGTAACTTCCCACTGGCTCATCTGAAAAGAAACGCTTAGAAAACATGGGATTTGAAGAATACTGCAAGTCAGTAAATGTTTTGAGAAGGAATGTGTGTTGCTTTTGGAAATGGTAATGATTTCCCCAATACAGAAGCTATAAGGTGGATGTTGCGAATAGAGCGAAATTTTATTGCAACTCTAAATTATGGTCAATTTTCTAGGTTTCTTCTTGAATTTGAGACTCCAGACACTAAGCACTGTAATTAAACCCATCTAAATAGATTTCAGCATATATGTTTGACTCTGTATTATGGTCCATTTTGCAAAACAGATTAGAGCAATGGCTTTTTTTAATATTATGTTTTCAGATTGCCAACTGTTCACCCTAATAGTAGCATGTAATTGACTTTCTCGAGGATCACCTCCTTTAATCACAGAGCACACATGATTTTTATACTGGGTGAGTGTGTAGGCAGTTGGCATATCAGCATCCAAATAACAGTCTCCTTTGCAATGACAGACGTGTTGCCTCCTTTTGGCACAGTAACGCACACAGTGATTCAGTGCAAATGGCACAGCGCAAATTGACAGGGAGTGTTATCCAAGAGAACACAGCTTGTTAGAAGTGTTTGGAAAAGTTTTCCTCATTATTTTTACTCTGACATTTTGCAGGTATTCTTTTCAAATATATTCCCACCAAAGCCACAACTGTCGCATTACAAAATAAAGGAAGAAAAAAAGAGAAATATCAAAGGATTAAAGCATAAGAAATGCAACAAATGTAGTCTGATTTCCTAACATCTGTCTCTGCCTTCTGTGAAATGCAGAGAAGTGAGATTTAGTTTCTTACTACTTCTCTCATAACAAGAGCATCACACAGGTCACCCAAGAGTAGGATAAAATAAAACAGAAAAGAAAAAGGAAAACTCCAGAACACCTTTTACTGCAATTAGATAAATCTAGTTTACATCCTATTTTTGCTGACATGAAAATGTCTTCTCGACTTGGGAGAAGAAAAAGTTTTATGTTATGAAGGTAGAGCAAGCAGCCATGGAGCAAGTTACTTGGATAAATATTTGGAACTGTTCCTTGGATATTGGATGTTTGCAAACTTCCTCAGTTCAGGAGAGGTCTGCCAGCTACAATACACACACATGCAAGAGAAAAATCTAATCTCACACTAAGATCATCCTTTTCAATCATAAGGTTAGTAGAGTGTCAGCAAAACAAAAACAACAGTGTAACATCTATCAAAGCATGGCTGCTGTACAGGGCATGATAGAAAACTATTCAGAGGACCGATGCCTACATCTCAAAATTCCCTTCTCAGCCTTCTGGAGAACAAAAGTCAAAGTTCTGAGCAGATGCTTATTTCTCTTGGTAAAGAAAAATGTAGTTAGGCACAAGAAATATAATGCTTTTCAATGGAATAGAGAGAAAATAACATTATGTCACAATAGATGGTAGCTGGGAACGGGAGCACTTTCTAGAAGGGTCTGCTTAAGGCTTCTGAAAAACGCAAGCAAAGTTTAAGCCCCAGTGTTGTGTGTATTGACCATATGTGTTTGGAGGATGTGATCAGCACCTTCTAAAGGGATTTGGGGACCCAAAGCACTAGCAGACTCCCCATTAAAATTCATATATGGGTGTGGTTTATGCCCAGCTTGATTTTGCACTTCTTCCTCTGCTGAACACAGATACCAGCTCTCTCTGAGACACGATATTGTTCATGGATAAGCAGGAGGATCCTAGACTCTTGCCTGGAGATGGACTGACTTGTTTGAGGCAAACTTTTTATGAAAGTCTAAATCTTGGTGATTTTAATGAAAACTAGGGGTTTTCTACCCCCCATCCTTCTAGTATTTAGCAGTTTTCCATTTCCTTCTTTTCTGAGAGAGTTACAGTAACATCAGTCATAATGGTGATTGAAGAAAAACTCAGAGGAGAGACAGGAGGCAGAATCCTCCACATAAGGTCTTCAACCTAAATTCAGTCTCTATATTGAAGTATTCCACTAGTGTATATCTCAGGTTAGATATCCACTCTTGCCCTTCATCTTCCGGGCCAGGTTACAAACATTTTTCCAGAAGTTGCATGGGAAACCTAGGGCAGAAGCCAAGGACTTTAGGCAGAAGGTGAACAGTGTGAGAAACTCAGGGTGCACAAAGGAGGATGACTGTGCATCCCAAAAGAGTTTTCTGAGCTGCTTGCAGACTATTCTCAGAGTCTTCAAAGAATCACTATCTTTAACAACCTCAAGTGCTAGACAATAATGACAGAACTACTTTTCCTTTTAAGTAGCTTTGTTCTCATATATTTATTGTTATATAGTTGTATAGTCCCACATAACTAACTTGTTTGTTCTCATCCCAGATCTCACCCCTTTGGTAAAGGTGGAGAGAAACTGGTGCTGACTTATGGAAATTTTTTCTTTTGTCTTTATCATTGGAGTCTGATGAGGAAGTTTGTGATAAGGAAACTAGGAGGCAAGCAACACACTTCCAGCATTTCATCCAGGAATGAGGTCATGTATAGACAAAGATGAAACTAATGAGCTCAGAACTAAACGGGAGAACTACTTTTGTTTTCCAGATGTTAGTTTTCTGGGTGGCCTCCAGAGCTTTGAAAGGCTTTTTTCCTAGAGATAAAAGATCTTCCGCTACAGATGGTGCTTTTTAACCCTCCTAAGTCCTTACATATCTGTGAAAATACTCTGGCAAAAACTGACATAACACTTCTTAGGAGGGCATCTGGGTTCTTATTGTCACAATATTTCCATTCACTACTTCAAAATATCAGGTAAAGCAACTTCCCACAAGTCCTAACAATGGCAGTTTGTTGATAGGACAGCAGACTTGAAACATATTTCATTTAGAGTCTATTTAGGATATTAATTTATTCATGGGGATGATTTTTAGCTACTAGCAAGTTTATGCCTTTAGGACTGTTACATAAAGTTTACAAATGCATATAAGTATATAAATATATGAGAAGATAGTTTTTCTTACTATTTGTCTGCTATTCTTTTCTGTCACCCAACACTTCATCCCAAATTTGAGTCCAAACCATTTCTAGTTGGCTCTGCCTAGAATCTAATACTTTGTGCCAAGAAAACAAAAAACAACAATGATGGAAAACATGCTCAGGCAAAGTCTTTTAGACTGTGAAAAAATGAACATAAGAAATGGCTTAGAAAGAATGCAGTACTTGGGGAATTAAATTAGAAAGGCAGTGAAATATATTTCTTTTATGAAAACATTTTGAGAAGAAATAAAATGGTTCATGTGAGAAAACTGTAATGAAGAGAAACATAATTAATTATTTAGACAAACCAAAAGAAAATCAAAGTAATATATGTGGGGTCCTTCAGTATGAGTAATTTGTTTATAAATAGACATATATTCAGAGATTGATTGTCCGCATTGGATTTGTGTAATTGTATCCTATTTAACAAGATTTAGAGTCCAAATAAAAAACACATAAAGCAGTTTCATCTCCAGTTCTGTACAAGCATGCCACAGAATTCAGATGTCTTGGCTTTACCTAGGAGCTCTGCTCATGCTTCAGTTTGGGTCCAGCCTACAATGCCTCAGATGACAGAAGGATATTTTTATTGGTTCTGAAATTTCAGCACTTTGCAGAATCTGTACCCAAACATAATTTCTGAAACAAGGCAATATTATTTGACATCAATTTGAATATATTCTCATGGTTTATTAATGTCTGGCAAATACTTTAAGTGCACTACATAGGAACTAAATTTAATTTTCTTCAGGGCATATGTGATGTAGCATTTTCTTCAAAATTGATTACCTGAAAATTGGGATTTTCATTAAGAACACACCTCAACTGTGCCCTGTGATGTTGAGACTATGCATGACGCAAACAGAGTAAACTTGAAAGAGTGCATGGCCATATGTTAACATGCACTCTGAACCACTGATTATAGAGATACCAAAGATGGATACAAAGGGCAAGGTCTGTTAAATGAAGACTAGCACCCCTTAGGATCACCAAGAGGACATAACACTGTAAGCACTAGTGAGGATTTGGGAAGATCAACCTTTAGCTCCTCTTTTGAGGTCTCAGAGAGTATCTGACTCTAACCTGCAGTCAGTGCTCTTTAGCCCTCAGACTATGCAGCACATTCCTGGAGTGTGATGTCCCCAGCTCTCCTCTGCTGTCATGACCATTACTATCACACCTCTGTGTCACAAGGTAAAATAAAAAGTTTCTTAGATGTCTAGGGCAAAAAGCAGACTAGAAAGAGAATGGGTGAGTCGTACTGCCTTATTTCTTTAGGAGGCCCCTTCATTGCTAATGGGGAATAAGTGTGGTGAAAATGAACTGATTCTCTGATGTAACCATCTGTATGTAGCAACAGGAAAGAAATCACACTAATAATAATTCTAGCATTTTAAATCTCCATTAACATCTTTGGGGATTGTGATCTGCAGGGGGTACACGATTGTTTGATCAAGCCCTCATTTGGAAACGAATAAAGTCATAAAGGCCAGTACCAATTTTGCCTGAAGGCAAATGCACATGATGTTTCCTTTTGATACCAAGGGAGTTGAGCATTGTTGAGTGAGACTAGACCTACACAACAGGAAGAAACCCTTGTCCTTTAAAAACATTCTCCAAGTCCCCTTTGTTATATCTATTTCTGTAGCAGCACAATGTCTTTACATTTCAGAAGTTGAACTACACACATTACGCTGCAGGACTCAGTGATAGAACCTCTTAAAAGTGTGTTTTGTATTCTCAGAGTGAGTTAACATCTTCTTTGGAGTGTTTTCTGTGCCCTCTATCTGGCATGAAACAAGTGTATAGAATTTTATTGTAGACACGTTTGTCTTTGCATTTCAAGAGTTGCATCACACATATTAGGCTACAGGACTCAATGACAGAACCTCTTAAAAGTATGTTTTGTAGGCTTGGAGTGAGTTAATATCTTTTTTGGAATGTTTTCTGTGCCCTCTGTCTGCTATGAAACAAGTATATAGAATTTTATTGTAGACACTTTTGACATATCTTTCATCTTTCTTTCCATCTCATCTTTCTCTTCCATGATGAGAGAGTTGGGGTTATTCAGTCTGGAGAAGAGAAGGCTGTGAGGAGACCTTATTGTGGCCTTCTAGTATCTGAAGGAGGCCTACAAGAAAGCTGGGGAGGGACTTTTCAGGATGTCGGGTAGTGATAGGACTAGGGGGAATGGATTCAAACTAGAGGAGGGTAGATTTAGATTGGACGTTACGAAGAAGTATGTCGTGAGGGTGGTAAGATACTGGAACAGGATGCCCAGAGAGATGGTGGAAGCCCTGTCCCTGAAAGTTTTTAAGGCCAGGCTGGATAGGGCTCTGAGCAACCTGATCTAGTGGGAGGTGTCCCTGCCCATGGCAGGGCGGGTGGAACTTGCTGATCTTTAAGGTCCCTTCCAATCTGGACAATTCTATGATTCTATGATACACAGTTCTTTCTGAACTCAGCTGTCCTGTTTCTCATGGTAATGCTGCCTTAAACCTCTTTCCTTAAAAATTACGTTACAGTTCCTGTGACCAATACAATAGCAACAATTATCTGGATCTGAATTCAAACTTTCTGAGAAGCAAATCAAGTGCTCCAAATTAACTATTTTTTTTATCCTTTTTTGAAGGTTTTCTGGAAGGATCCCTCAGGCAACCTGACATTTTATCCTACTATGTGACAACTCTAGTTTGCTTTCTGCAGTTTTAGCCACATACATAAGTTTTGTTGATTTTGAATGAAGTATTAGAAGTAGCCTGTTAACAAAGGAGCTGAGTAATTTTCACAGAACATAACATTTTACAACATTGTCATTTCCAACAGCGTATTTTCAATTCCATGTCTATTCTGACTTAGAAATATAATTGCAAGGACAATCCTCCTCCCAACTGAAAGATTCTAACTAACAATATATGCTTCAGTACACATACAGAAGGCCTTGCTAAAGGTGGAGTAAGATCACTTTTCATTTTGTTATTCCTTGATTAATATATTCCCCTTAGCTCTGATGTGTTCTATCTTTGAGGGTCTGTATGACAGGATTTTATTATTTTAACAGTGATTTTTGTTATTCAGTTTGCAAAAACCTTCAATTTTTGATCAGTACACAACAATTTTTCAAGAATATTTTAATAATGTTTACAACAGGCCAAGCTTATGAAAAAATAATTGATTACTTGACTTTTGTCATACTGAGAGGCTATGGAAACATTCTGTTGTATTGATTAAGAACTCAGCCTTTCTGTACAATACAGGTTGTTCGTGTTTCTGGCCTCCAGCCAGCACAAGGTGCAATAAAACAGAGATAAGCTAACAAATTTATTTTTAAAATTAAGTTGTATATTGATTTTGATTCTGATTAAATTTACTGGGAAGATGAGAGGAAGCTCCTATGTTTTGTTTCTCTCAAGGAAACACAATTCATAGTTTTACAGTTCGTGACCTGGAAGTACAGTGGATATGTCTGTTTTGGTAATGTGTAGGTATAGGGGGATGCTAGCACCAGCCTGTGTCACAAGAACTGGAAAACACGTGTGATACAGAATGGTACCTGAGAAGATTGAGGAAGAGCAAAAATAAAAAATAATCATAATTTCTGAATAAACCTCCCCGAGTATCACTAACAGGAGGCTAACTCCTTTCTGAAGTATGCTCTCCACTGCTGAGAGTGCAGCTATTAATCACAAGCAGTCTCAATTTAAGAAGCCCTAGTAATGGTTGCACATTAGTTTATGCTACTCTCTTTCCCACCACTGAAACTGCTTTCACACACTTATATTTCATGGAAGTCTCCTCTGCTTTGCTTAGTCAGTTATAGACAAAACAGACATTCAGAAAAAAAAAAAAATTACCCAAGCTGAGCATAGGAAGATTTCCTCTAGGGTGTTGGAGATCTGACTTCCCCTTGGCTCATATTTTTCGCTTCTCTTCTTTTTAGCTATAGGAGAGATGAAATAAGGATATGTTCAGAGAACATTTCAGTCTGCCCATACTGTAGTGAATACATGATTATCAAGTTATAGCTCACACCAGGAAAAGTTTGGGCTTTTGATAATTTTAGGGTAAATTACAGGGGTTTATGATTTATTTTTTATGTATTTTTTATCATAATCAAGTGTTAATGTAGTATGGGTTGGGAAAGTATGAAGAAAATGTTTCTAAAAATAATTTGAAATACTTCTTGGCACGTATCTCCTGGAACAGCTCAATAAATTGACATCATGCACATAGAGAATTCCAAAGTGCGTTCTCGTGTGGGGGAAAAAAAAAAAAGTTTGTCCATTTCTAGACATCTTTTTTTCTACTTTGTGACAAAATAAAACAACATGTAGATAGAGAACTCTGTATTCCAAGATCATTATGATGTACAGGACAGTGTAGTTTAGGATTCAATCCCCGTAATAGGGAACATGGAGGAACCAAGAATTCTCACTCCTGCAAAGGCTGATGTCTTACTTGCATAAATAAAATTGTCCATTTAAAACAAAACCCCAGGGGTAACATGATGTATTGACTGAGAAAACGAAAACTCCACCTTCCAACCAAAATAATATGGCTATATATTAACCAAAGATAATTTACTTTTTCTCTTTATTTCCCTTGCTAAACTAATGATGGTAGCCTCCTCAAATTACTATGTAGATGTTTCATTCACTATATGCTACTGTCCAGGAATATTCTTAAATATAATAAGAAAGCTTTCCTCCTTTTTGGGATTAGAGTGAAGTGAAAACATCAGAGAGAGCATTGGTGTGTCTCTACAGATAATTTTATGTTCTGTTTATTCTGTCATGCAAGAGGAATAAACCAGGATTTTTTTCCTCATAGAATTTCTCATGTTTATAAATGCATAATTAAAAAGAAAACAAGAAATCCTTCTATAGTTCTATGGGTCACGTTTAGTGGAGAATTGCTTTTAAGAAAGTTCTAAAACTAGAGGTTTTCCAGCGAAAGCAAAATCTGTGGTCTTTCTCTGAATGATAAACAATAGAGGCTGTAATGATTCATCTTCTCTTCGGTTTTATTATTGCCTTCCATCTTCCAACCTAAAAGCTCTTAGCATCATAATTACCTCTTTTGGCTTTTGCAAAATGTCACAGCTCCTATTTAGCCAACAGATCACATCACAGGGGGCTACAGCTTCACTTTCCAACAGTGTATTAATAGCTGAAATGTGTGACAGGTTGAATTATAAGACTGGCAAAAAAAAGTAGTCTCCTTTTTGGGCTTTTCTAGATTTGCTGTTACTTTGGGAAGTAAGAAAGAAACCTGGAGCCAGAGATATCTGGATCCAAAGGCATACCTTCTAAGAGTGGGCTTAGTGTAAGCCATTCAAGCCCTCTTCCAGACGTCTAAAAACTATAGTTAACCTGACACTTCGTTAAATTGTAATTAGTCTTAATGATGCCTAGCTTCTGTATTCATGGTGACCTCACATACAGAAGTACAGTATGAAGGCAGAAGTAAAATGGTATTAAATTAACTATTATGTCTGAGTAAGAAAGAAAAACTTTCAAAAACAGATCTCATACAGTGAATCCAAACAAGAAAAGTATGTTGTTTCTTTTTCCAGCTACCTCAGGTAGGCTTAAAAAAGCTAAATTATTTCTAGCAACAAAATTGTTATTCATTTCCCCCTACTTAATATTTCCTTCCAGTAGGTCACCAGAGCATGCGGCATTCACTCTTCTTCTCTCCTAACTTTGTGAAGTTTTCTTGAGTCCCTGAGAAAGTGATATAACATAGAATTGTAGAATGATAGAATGGGTTGAGTTGGGTTGGAAGGGACCTTAAAGATCATCTAGATCCAATCCTCTGCCATGGGCAGGGATAACTTCCACTAGATCAGGTTGCTCAAAGCGCTGTTCAGCCTGGCCTGGAACATTTTCAAGGATGGGCCATTCATACACTCTCTGGGAACCTGTTCTGGTGCCTCATCACCCTCACAGTGGAGAATTTCTTCCTTGTATCACATCTAAATCTACTGTCTTTCAGTTTAAAGCTATTACCCTTTTCTTATAACTAAATACCCTTGTAAAAGTTCTGCTTCATCTTTCTTTTAGACCCCTTTTAAGTACTGGAATGCTGTTATAAGGTCTCTGTAAGTCTTCTCTTCTCCAGGCTAAACAACCTCAACTTTCTCAGCCTTACTTCATAGAAGTGCTCCAGCCCTCTGATCACCTTTGTGGCCCTTTTCTGGACTCGCTCCAACAGGTCTATGTCCTTCTTAATTAGGGGCCCCAAAGCTGAACACAGTACTCCAGGTGGGATCTCGTGAGAGTGGACTAGAGAGGGGAGAATCACTTCTGTCAATCTGCTGTCCACGCTTCTTTTGACACAATTAAGGATGTCACCTTGGTGCAATTAACAGCCAAACCAAACTTTCACAATGATTAAGGTAATGTTATTCTTCTCTAACACCTGCTGCTCAATCTTTCATCATGTGTGCATATGTAGCTTGAAGTTCCTCCCTTCATCTGTTCATAGGCAAGTTTCTTTGGCTGTCTTGAATAAACAAAGCACTGTCCTACTGGGACAGGCAAGCTGTGTGAACTGTCACTTTCTGTTAGCAAATAGATCTTTTCCAAGATCAGAACGGTTTCCATGTGCAGGATCTGTATTTCATCCTCAAGAAAAGCTTTCCAACATGAATATAATTACACAATTTTGGTTTCCCATCCTTTTTGTGGAACAGGATAATGCGTCGATGCGGTACTTCAAACTTTCTGTGGGATTGGCACCATGACAAACTGTGGTTATTTAGTGTGAACATATTGGGGGAACAGAGAACAAAAGCTATTCATCAGTGTGTTGATGTGATCCTCAATATGGCCAACACTATAATCACACAAAATAGTAAGATTAGAAGCAAAATGAAAATCAAAATTAAAGTTTAAAAATTACTCAATGCTTTGTGATCTGCACAAATGAAGTAAAAGATTCATTTATTTGTCTTGGTATTTGAGAAAATATAAAATTGATAATATTAAATCACCCAAAGAAAAGTCCATCTATTAATGGAGTGAAATTGAAATCATACACACACACTGAACTAAATGAATATGGGGTGGAAAAATCATATCCTCTATGTGATATTTATGGACTGCAACTAATTGACAAGGAATATAAAAGGAATTAGGTGTTTAACAACATATTTGAAAAAACATCAGATAATTTACTGGTGATTTTGATTGTTTGGGGGGTTTACTTGACTGGCTGATTCACCAGAAGGCTGTGCTGCCATTCAGCCAGACTTGGACAGGCTGGAGAGTTGGGCAGAAAGGAACCTAATGAAGTTCTATAAAGGTAAGTGTAGTGTCCTGCACCTAGGGAGGAATAGCCACATGCAGGTTAGAGGCTGACCTGCTGAAAGAATCTCTGCAGAGAAGAATTCTGGAGTCCTGACGAATAACAAGCTCATCAAGAGCCAGCAATGTACTCTTTTAGCCAAAAAGGCCAATGGTATCTTGGAATGCATTAAGAAAAGCATGGTCAACAGGTTGAGAGAGGTTGTCCTTCCCATCTGTTCTGCCCTAGTGAGTCAACATCTGGAACACTGTGTCCAGTTCTGGGCTTCCCAGTTTAAGAAAGACAAGCAACTACTGGAAAGAGTCCAGGAGAGGGCTATGAAGATGATTAGGGTACTGGAGCACCTGTCCTATGAGGAAAGGATGAGACACCTGGGGCTATTTAGTCTGGAGAAGACTGAGAAGGGATTTTATCAATGTTTATAAATATGCAAAGGGTGGGGTTAAGAGGATGGGGTCAGAGTCTTTTCAGTACTGCCCAGCAACAGGACAAGGGGCAATAGACACAAACCGGAACACAGAAAGTTCTATCTGAACATGAGGCAACACTTCTTTACAGTGAGGGTCACAGAGAACTGGAACAGGCTGTCCAGAAAAAGTTGTGGAGTCCCCTTCTCTGGAGATATTCAAAATCTGACTGGATCCTTTCCTGTGCAACTTGCTTGAGGTAAACCTGCTTTGGCAGGGGGATTGGCCTAGATGATCTTCAGATGTCCCTTCCAACCTTACCATTCTGTCACTCTGTGACTTTGTCTAGGACCTGAACAGGGAGTTTATAAGAGCAAAAACGGGATCTAGCATTTCATACATTTGAAAATGAGAAAAGCCTCCTCCAAGCTTAGTAGTTATTTTTCTCTGGAGTTTTATTTTTGTGGAGGGGAGAAGAGAGGATTTTTCTTTGTTTTCTTTGTTTGAGGTTCTGAGTATTGTCTTACTTGGAGTTTGATTATCTGAACACTGATTAGACTCAGAAATGATGAAATCTAGATTAATGAATAGCTTGACGGTGTAGGAACATGATTCACAATATAAAGAAACGTTACAAGCATTCTTATTCCCATCGATACCTCTTTAAATTTTGTGCTCTTACCAGTTGGAGAAATTTAATGCAAGATCTTGATAATTCAGGTTTAGAAAATGAATCTGACTTTATAACAGCTTCAGGTCTGAGATCCAGCTCAAAAAATTGTTTTGAACATTATGGTTAAAAGCACTCTAAAATGATCTTCAGCTTTATAGCTCCTACAGTTAAAAAAAAAAAAAAAGTTAAAATTCTCCTAAAAACAAAAGTTACTATGGAAATTTATCTTTTATTCATTTAAGAAAGAGGCTTTGCTGCTTAGAGAGTTGAAAAAATAATTAAAATTATATTAAACATGTATGAATTAATTTATTATTTTACACTTCAGATGGATGAAGAACTTGAAGTGTTGTTTAAAAATGCAAAAAAAAATTATTACACAGACACATGCACTAATATTGATCTTCAACAAGGAAATTGATTTAAAAATATTTCTTGATCTGTTTTTCTGAGAGGTGCTACATGTATTTAATTTTGCAAAGTCTTTGCAACCAGAAAAGAAAAAGCATCTCTCCTGAATTATTCTGTTCCCAGAGAATCCCTCACTTACTCTATGAAAAGATACAAAAGCACGATCATGCTGAAGCCTGTGGCTGGGCATTCAGTAGGAATCTGCTTATTTGTAAAGATACTGCCTCTGAGGTGCTGTTTTGCTGCATAAGAAGATGATGGAAGCCTACCAACAAGCTTCATATTTCTCCTGAAAACCTAGTAAGAGAACAGTACTTCCAACAGGCAAATACCATGTTTTCATATTTTGCAATGTCTCTTCAGACAAGTAAGTCTTTTGGAGTCCACAAGATATTTTCATAGGTTTGCAGTTTCATTCTCTTATTCTTACTTACTGATACACTTCAGTTATATTTAAATTTGGATCCATTCTCTTGTCTCTGTTTTGGACTTGGATTTTGTTGCCACAAGAAGCATAATAGATTGTGATACATGACTACACCTCAGCCTTTACTAATAAAATGGTCAAACTAAGGCTGCCTCCAGCTTTCACCAGTGGAAATTGTATTGACTTAGGTTAATCTTTAAGACCTTGGTAAGCAAACGGTACAGGATACAGGGGTAAGACAGTAAGACTGATGAGCTTCTGTGTGTTTCCAGGCACTGTGATGTTCTATTCCTGTTCTCTGGTGCAGGAGGTTAGAGCACTGTGAACAACCTGAACTCCCCATTTGTAAACAGCTGAATTAAAAAGCTGTTTTCAGGATGGCCTGTTTGTATTCCTATATTATTCATGATCTGCAAATTCTCATGAGGTCAGTGAATTGCAAATTGTAGCTGAAATTCTTCAACAGTCGTGTTTTCAAGTGACTGCTTTGAAACTTCTGAAGTAGATGTCACAGGTCTGAGACAGACAATCATCTGCAATGTATTCATCTATATCTAGCTGATGCACGAAATAACCACTGGAAAAAAAAACTTCAGACCCCACCCCAAGCTAAAATGTGAATTAACCTAAAGGCTGTTTGGTATCATGAACTTATGTTGGAAAATCCATGATACAAACAAGCTTCCTTTCTTAAATGCACAGCATGCTACTACTCTTTGTCATAACCACTTAAATTTTAGGTTACTGTATTTCATCTCTGTCAGGCGAAACTGGCAATGTAGTTGAGTGCTTCTTTGATGTACTACATTCAGACATAATGCTCTATTGATCTGGATCAGGAAAGAAGCCAAGGAAAGAGCTTTTCCCACAGTTTCAAAATCTTTTAAATTGTTACTTAATGCAGAAGTTTTTGCGTGTATTTTTCTTAGAGTGGCATTACACTGCTTTCTCAAACTGCATCCCAGTGTCTTTTTTTCCTCACTTTCTGAACCTCTGTCTGTCCCATAGCTACGAACCTTAACAAAAGCCATCAAGAAAAATAGTTTCAGCTCTCCTTTCCTCCAGGCCTCAATGCTTGGTCTATAACTGTTTCAGTCCTGTACTTACATAACAGAATATGACCTCAACATAATTATCCTAGTTGTAAATTAGATTCATGACAATAACGTCAGAACAATAGAAATTGTCTTTGGAGAAAATTGCAGTTAACAAATAGCCTGAAAGAACTAAAATTTTCTCCTAGACTTTGTACATCTATCTGCTAATATGAACCTGTGTATATGAAAACAGAGACTTCAAGAGTTTCACCTGCCTCATGTCATAAGGAATTGTAATTCTGAGTTGTACCTATATAAATGAAGCAGTTAAACCCCTGATCTCAATGAAGTTAAGTAATGACAATTAGATTATTAGACACTTCTACTGTTTTTCCATGTAGGAGACTGAAATATGCTATAAGGAACATGTCACATTTGTTTCAAAGCCTTTAGCAATTTACTCTTTTTTCATAATTCAAATTATCCTTTCTTGGATGTACACATTCAGATCTACAGTTAATATAATTGCTATGATTAAATTGAAGTCAGTTACTTTTAAAGAAACAGTTCATATTATTACTGTTTATAGACTATCTGTAACCATATAAATTGGAAACAAAATCTTATCCCAGAGGCATTTTTAATCTGAAGAGGCTGGAGTGTTCTGGGGACTTCATAAATGTAGGATCGTTAAAGACTTGGAGACAGCTGTGATCTACCGTTGTTTCAGGAAGTCACTTTTCTGTTGGAGAGTCTAGAGAGCTACAAGAAGTTCTTTTTTTTTTTTTAAAAAAAAAAANAGATTGGAATACAGGTCCATTCAACCCCTCATTTAGCTACCAGCTACCTCTGGAGCCACTTGAATTCAAAAGGTAACTGATTCCAGGACAAGAGGCAGTGGGCACAAGCTGAAACACAAGACATTCAATTTGAATATAATAAAATACTTTTCCACTGTGAGGATGGCACAGGATTCTGAAAGAGATTGTAGGGTCTCCATCCTTGGATATATTCAAAACCCAAGCTGACATGATTCTGGGCAACTTGCTTTAGCTGAACCTATTTGAGCATGGGGCTTGGACCAGACAGTCTCCAGAGGTACTTTCTAGCCTTAGCAATTTTGTGATTCTGCAACCAGCAATTAATCTTTTAAATGCCAGAGTGACTCCTCCTTAGTTTATTCACATCTGCTTAAAGTCCTGAGTGGGTAGTTGACTAGCTCCCCCTGGTAGATGATGTACACTCATAATTAGGAGGCTAGTTTTAATTCTCTTATCTGCCTGAGGGGTTTTGTACCTACATCTCTCACCTCAAAGGCAGACTACAGTCCTCTTTTCATAGCACAAAAATGTGTGTATTAAAACAAATCATATCAAAAGATGACTCTGTTTGAAATGAGAGTTTATATCCCTTCTAGCATAGTAAAGAGGTGAATATGAGTGCTATGTAGCTGGGAGAAATCTATTGCAGTCATTTCCTCATGGGTAGATTTCCACCTATCAATGCTACCCAGTGCTGGGTGCCTCCCTGGATCAAGGAGCTAGGCTTGCGTCTTTGAAACACAGCACACTTCGACTCAGTGCCTTCCTTTGGCATGTCCGTAACTCTTATTGTCCTGGCTTTGCATCCCACTACGATGTGCAAAGTTTTTCCTCAGGATTGTGCAGAGCTTGAGTGCTTGACCCAGACGTGAGTCTGTCAGTCATTTAGTTGCCTAATGGGGAAAAGCTGCTGGGCTTAGCAGCCCAGTGTCCAAATTCTTCTGTGAATTGAGCCTTTGGGCAATGTAGGAAGGACAGTAAAAATCATAACAGATGCGGCTGGCTGAAATGGTTGCCACTATTCCAAAGGCAGACCATTTCCTCATCTGAAAATCAAGTTCTTTTGTGTTCTAATAGTTTTCATTAGCTGCCCAAACATTTAACTGGTATCATCTAGACATTTTTAAATGTCAAGTGAAAGTACAAAGAAGCATGTGTATGATTGAGTAACTTCAAAATAGGTGCTGTCTGTATGTAGTATGACACTCAAGCAGCTTGTTTGCACTTGTATTTTTGTTTTTTAAATAACCAGAGAAGCTTTTTCATGTTGAGAAGCTTTCTATTGATTAAAGTGAGCCATGAAGTAACACAACCAGAGAAGATGAGGTGATAAAAACTTAAATCCTTAGCAGAAGGTTAGATAAACACTTTTTATTGTCTGAGGTATACCTGTGAGTTAATTGTGAAGTGATAATAATTTCCCATCTGTTAGGAATTCGATTAGATCTTGATCACTTTGCATAGCTGCAGTTCTTCCATTGCTCTACTTTGCATTCCCTACCCACTCTGAAGCCCCTAGAGTTAAGTTATATTATTACCTCTTGAGATAAAGATAGGGGACTGCTTTAAGAGTACCTTTTAATCCCTTACATCCACTTTGCCTGTAATCTTGCCATTACATTTACAGCATCTTTTCAGCATAACAAGTACTGCATTTATTTAGTCTGAAAAAAAACAACATAATGCCTCAATTGTCTTTTAGTCCAAATTATTATAAAAAAAAAAAAACAACATTGAAGACTTTGAGGTGAAGATTCGACAGTACAATAGTACATTTGAAAATAACAATTTTCAGAGTGAGGACATCAAACTAGGAAATTAAAGGCAAAGAGTAACTTGTCATGCCTCATATATATGGTGAATATACAGGCTATAGTCTTCTACATTTTAATGAGAATAATTCATGCTGGTTTATGCTTATATAGACCACTGCCACTAACATTATCATTCACCTATTACCTTCGGCATTGTTTTCACTTTCAGCATCAGGTTCACATTAAAATTTTGGAAGTGGGGATCATCTCCATTTGCAGCTCTACTGTATGGTTGTGAGACACAGAAAAGCCCATTGTTTTTCCTTTCCTTCTAAGGTAACTGAGAGAAAGATGTTTAGCTAAGGAGGAAAGATAAGGTGAAGAACATTTAGCTCAAAAGTCTCTTGCTTGTCATTTGATGCCAGTGAAAGACAAAGGGCTGTTCTCTGCCCCTTTCCTGGCTAATGTGTCTATTCAGCACACAGGGCAAAAGCAGGAGCAAACACTGTCACTATGGATTTAGGAAGAGTAAGCAATACTCACAGTTAACATTCTCTGTGCTGCACTTAAAGGAACTGGGATTTACATTTCCCTCCCTAACTGGGCTCTAGGGAAACACAGATGAGTTCAGGTTTCCAGAAGGTTTGACTAGTGTTTTCCTCCCTCCCTCACTTCCTCCCTCCTTTCTTCCCTCCTAGTGCAGCAGCCAGAACTTCTAGAGCAATTTCTCACACTTCAGCATAAATGACCCACATAAATTATCACTGCCCAAAACTCGTCTACCCCGTGAACAGTCCTAGAGGACTATTGAGCTCCCTAACTTATGCAGAAATCAAGTACTGCTAGGAACCTTGGCTAGATGCAATGCAATAAGGAATTCCCTTTTCTAAGATAAGGGAAAAATACGTCTTCAAAAAGAGGAAAGAAGAACTGGTACTTAACACCATGGACAAAGCAAATGTGAAATTAATCACAGAATCATTAAGGTTGGAAAAGGCCTCTAAGATCATCAAGTCCAACCATGTACCCAACTTTATCATGACTACTAAACCACGTCTACATGTTTTTTGAACAACTCCAGTGGTGGTGAGTCCACCACCTTCCTGGGTAGTCTGTTCCAATGCCTCACCACTCTTTTAGTATAGAAATTTTTCCTAATGTCTAATCTAAACCTGCCCTGGCACAACTTAAGTCCATTTTCTCTTGTTCTGTTGCTTGTTATTTGGGAGAAGAGACCAATACTCACCTCACTACAACTTCCTTCCAGGTAGCTGTAGAGAGCAATAAGGTTTCCCCTCAGCCTCCTCTTCTCCAGACTAAACAATCCCAGCTCCCTCAGTCTCTCCTCATAAGACATGTTCTCTAGACCCCTCACCCATTTCGTTACCCTTCTCAGAACCCACTCCAGCACCTCAATGTCTTTCTTATCCTGTGATGCCCAAAACTGAACACAGTACCCAAGCTGAGGTCTCACCAGTGTCGAGTACAGGGACACAATCACTTCCCTGCTCCTGCTGGACACAGTATTTGTGATACAGGCCAGAAAGCTGTTGATCTTCTTGGCCACCTGAGCACACTGCTGGCTCATGTTCAGTCAGGTGTCCACCAGTACTCCTAGATCCTTTTCTTCTAGGCAGCTTTCCAGCCACTTTTCCCCCAGGCATTGCTGGGGTTGTTGTGACCAAAGTGCAGGACCTGGCACTTGGCCTTGTTAAACCTCACACAATTGACCTTAGCCCATTGATCCAATCTGTCCACACCTCTCTGCAAAGTCTTCCTACCTTTGAGCAGATCAACATTCCCTCTCAATTTGATGTCACCTGAAAACTTGCTGAGAGTGCCCTTGATCTCCTCATCCAGATCATTGATAAAGATGTTAAACAAAACTGGCCCCAGCACTGAGCCCTGGGGAACACCACTTGTGACTGGCCACCAGCAGTTTTTAACTCTGTTCACCACAACTCTCTGGGCTTGGCCATCCAGCCATTTTTTAACTCAGTGAAGGATACACTTGCCTAAGCCATGAGCCTCCAGCTTCTCTAGCAGAATGCTGTGGGAGATGGTGTCAAAGGTCTTACTAAAGTCAACATCCACAGCTCCTTCATCATCCACTAGGCAGGTAACCTTATCATAGAAGTAGATCAGGTTGGTCAAGCAGGACCTGCTCTTCATAACTCCATGCTGGCTGGGCCTGATCCCCTCATTGTCTTCTACATGTCTTAAACCTTGTTTAAGAACCATATTCTATCCCTTATATGTAAACAGGCTGAAAATCAAGGAAGTTCTCCACGGGTATCCATGTCTTATAGATTCTTCAGAGAGAAGAGACATTCTTAAAGTAATTTGTCTATAGTCACCTGCAATTCACTTGATAGAAGTCATGAATAGCTTTGTGTTTCACTTTGTTTTATGCTATCACTTGAACCTGTGTTTAAGAAGCTCTCTTCTTCCCGTCAGTAAGACACGCTAATTAACTGGGTGACATAACTGTGTATATTACACAAACATTTTAACTCTCAGATTAATTTATTATTTAAATCTAAGTAAACCAGAGATTGTGCATTTATTTCAAGCCAACTGTCTTTTGATATTGTATTTGTCTTTGAAACTTTGCAGCAAGTTCTGGAAGGGCACAAAAGGGGGAAAAATCATTACAATCTTTTTCAATCCTATGACTGCTCTTCCTCAGTCATGAAGAGTCTCAGGTGACATGACTTAGGCCAATTGTTTCACTTATCAAAAACAGGTAACATAAGCCCTCGACCTGTGTGCATGGTTGGTTTTTGACCTCTTATTGAACATTTGTCAATTGTCACTTCGTCTAATAGTCCTACATTAAAAAGTCTTAGAAATATTGCTTTAGTAGGGTAGATTCATATTGACACAGCTGGAGTTTTTTCAGCACTGTATCACCAATTTGTGTGTTGTGCTGCCCTGATAATTTAAGCACATAAAAATATAGTAGTGGACAAAGGACAATGGAAAGAAGCGCATTTTTTTCCTAACTCATGTAATTTTATTGGTGCTGAACACCAAAGTAGGTGTTTTAAACTTAGTTTTGGGCATGTAGAACTTAACAGTGAAAGAGAATTTCTGTCTATATATGTATCTGTTCATACATAATTATGCAAAAAATAACTGTAAACTCACTTTCTGCTCTGGTAATGCCACTTCACACTATGTGAAGTGACATTACACAGTCTGAAGATCCTTGCTGGAGAATATTTGCTTGCATAGAAGCTTTGGAGTAAATCTGGTGCGTGTGCCCAAACTGTAATTTATTCAATCTCCTCTTCCTATCCCCAGCATAAAGAGAAGGAGCATGTGGTGATGGGTCAGAGTGGTTGTTTAAGAGTGACAGGAATGTGATAGAGGCCTTAGCCTAGTGGCATAAACTAGAGCAGAACCATTCCTGTTTTAACATGCGTTCAGTCTCATCAGTCATGGGTCATCGCGATGGGGAATTGCAAACCTCTCTTTGCCACCAGTCTTTATCACAAAAATGAAATAAAGCACAGAGATAGTGGAAAATCTAGGCAAGACTATATCTGTATAAAGACATATACAATTCCAAATTTGCAAAAGAAAATAATAAGCTAAAATGACAAATATGTACTCAAGATATAAATAGGACAAACATTTTCAAGCAGTAAATTACTAAGCCATTTTGATCAACTGTTTAACGCGTCTTTGGCCATCTTCTTTCTCCTTTTTACTGACTCAGGACTGTTTTCCAAATCTCTGACCCACTTCAAACAAACAAATTCCAGAAAGTCACTATTAAATAAATGAGCACTATTATTTGTTGAAGGAGTGTTTACGGTGTTCTTGAAATGTATTAAAACCTTTGGCCACTTGCAGGAAGGAAAACATTTAAAATGCATGTTCCGTAAAAGGTTTTACTCAGAACTGTATTTTAATTTTGTCAAAACACAATTGTTGGAGCCCATTGAGATTTTATTTTAAGATGTGGATCAGTCCTTCAGGGTTCATTGTTTATATTAACAGCTTGTGTAAAGCTGAAAACATACCTATGCAGAAAAAATCACACACACTGAACGAAACATCTTTTTTTTTTTTTTTTGAACAGTTTGTGCTTTTCCTGGGTCCAAGAAAGATCCATTTCAATGCACAATGGTGAAATAAAATAGTAAGCCACCAACCTGTCTGGAGGTGGTGCCCTCCCTTGGCCCTGGCCACTCTCCAGATGGGATCGGATCGGCCGCCACAGAGCACCCCACGCTGCAGGCAGCGTGTTGTGCCAGCCCCCCCAGAAGCAGCACCTAGGTGAGTGTCAGGATCCACTGGTGAGAAGGAGCAAAAAGGGCAGTTCACACACACCAGGAACACAGTGGGAAAACGTAAAGAGTTTGGGAACATGGTGAGTTTTTCTGGCTTTTTTCTTTTTTTTTTCTTTTTCTTTTTATTCCTTCTTTATAACTTGTTATTTGAAATCTAAAGGGGTTTTATCTATTTTCAAGCTACATGTTTAAAAAACAAGATAATGAATGGACAAGAATGAATCAACAATCATAAATTGTTCCTATGAAATATGTTGCGTCTTACATCCTCTGTACAGCATTTCCCAGGAAATGAATATTCCTGCAACCTCTTAGTATCTCATCTAAAGCAAGCAAGCAAACAAAAAGCCAGATGGGCTTGACAAGAATTTTGTGATTTGTGCCAAACTCAGCTAGTATTAAATTTTTTATTAAGAAGTATAAACTGCAAATTCCTTTGCTTATGAACTGGAGACCATTCTCTTGTCCAGTCTAAATACAACTTTGTTTACACTGATTTAGGAGTCTTCTGAGATTGCCTGGTTACTTTCTGGAGTTCCCTCAGCAGGTGAAATTACTTGCTGAACTGCACAAAATCATACTGTGAAATAGCTGTGCCATGCAGATCTTGCCAGTATTTATTTAATGTTATGTTACTGCTTGAAAATGAAAACCAGTAATATTTAAAATGCAGCCAATGTGACGATGGCCTATAAAAGCAAAAGAAAAGGCCGGGTAACAAATGAAACTGTAACTTACATGCTGGTTTTGATGGCATTGTTTCTACCCCTAGAGCAGCAGCTCCCTTTGTGGTTCCACAAACCACAATCAGTACGTTACTTTTATATCCCTTTCTCTAGTAATAGGTCTCTCTCTAACCACTAGCATGCTCTCTCCTGAAAGCCTCTGTATCCTGAACTGCTGAAGGCAAAGCTGCTGAATTCTGAAGGCAGAAGATCTCTGAGAGAATTCAGGTATCAGCCGTGACAACTATGTCTGGAGGACACACAAACATTCTCAGAGGAGGGTTAACAGGACTCCTTTTTCCTATAAAGATAAGTATATGAAATTCACGTTCACTGAAATTTTACCTGAATATTAATGGATATTTTAGTTATCTGTAATTATTTGAAGCTGGTTTAGCCTTTGTGCATTCACTTCAAAATTGGCATTAATAGTAAGCACAATACTTTGTTAGTGTTGGCACTATACAACTGTTAAGTGGTGAAAGTGGGGACAGACGGCCTAGAAGAAGTCTGCAGTGTACCTGAGTGTGAAAGAGCAGGATTCAAGCACTTAATCAGGTGCTTGGAGAACAGAACAACCCACAATTTAAGAAGTCTGGTTTCAGAGAGCTGTAAACCCTACATCTGCTGGGGAGAAGCAGCATTACCTCTCTGCACTAGGAACTACATTCTTCACACCTTCCTGCTGCCTCTACTTCCAGAAGATGCTAGTGGTGCTGCCAAGGCCATGATGACAACCGCCACCATGGGAGTTGAGCACAAGCCAACAATTCAAACATGTGCTGAAGATCCCAGAAGTATTTATGACTTCTTCTGATCTGCATCATTTCATAGATACAGTACCTGTTATCAATATCCAAATGAGCTTGGGTATGTGGATGAAAACTAAAGTCACAACTTTGACCAAAGCATAATGTCACTTTCAACCAAAGGATGTCCTTAGGAGTCATACATCTCCCCAAGATGGGTTTAAAGAATGGTACAAATGCCTGCCTGCCTGACTTCTGTTTGTCCCTAAGGACTGAAGCTTGTTTTGTATCTTTCATGCTAAAGAAGCAAATTCAAGGCCGGCATACATAATGAGTACGCTCTTCTTCTGAAGTGTTTACAGTGAGATGCAGAGTCATAGAGGTGGAAGTATTGCTCAGCATCAGAGGTGCTGAGAGCAGCTAACTCTCTTCCCACATTGGCATTGCTCCCCAATGAGCCTGAGCTCTGCTGAATTTCCTGAATGTGCTCCCAAGTTCCTGAGCTTGATAACGGATGAATGCTACTTGTGAATAAAACATGAAGGAGACTTTCAGTTTAAATCTAAGATTTATCCAACACCTCATCCATTCCTTTTTTCTCCCAAAGAACAAAAGAATAGCTGAAGCTGGAAGAGATCTCTGTCCTTTCCACGTAGTCCAATCCCCTGGTCAAAGCAGGATCATCTAGGGCAGGTTGCTCAGTAACGTGTACGATCATGTTTCAAATATCATCAAAGATGAAGAGTCCACAGCCTCTTGGGGCAAATTGTTCCAGTGTAATGACCACTTTCAAGAAGAAAAGACAAAAAGGAAAAAAAAAAAAAAAAAAAAAGAAAGAATTTTTTTTTTCTTATTTTAAGTGGAATTTTCTGTGAGCACATTTACAGTTCCATCTTCTTTAATCCTCCCTCCCTCCCGGTATTTAGATACAGTAATAAGATCCTTCTGGAGCCTTCTCTTCTCCAGTCAGAATCATTCTAGCTCTCTCAGCCTCTTCTCATATGACAGATGTTTCAATCCCATTATCTTCATGTCCCTTCGCTGGACTCACTCCTCTATGTCCAAGTCTCTCTTGTACTGGAGAGCCCATCACTCCAAATGTGTTTTACCAATGCTGAGTAGCAGTAGAGGAGTAGCATCACCTCCCTTAACTTGCTTCCTCAACACTCTTCCTGACATAGATGAGGAGGCTGCTGGCCTCGTTTGCCGTAAGGATATGTTGCTGACTCATGGTCCACTTGTAGTCCACCAGGGCCTGCAGAGACTTTTCTGCTGAGCTCCTTTGCAGTCGGTCTGCCCTTAGCCTTACAGGCACCTGGGGTTATTCCTCCTTAGGTGCAGGAGTCAGCATTTTCCTTTGCTCAACTTCATGGGATTCTTGTTGGCCCATTTCTCCATCCTGTCCAGGTCCCTCTGAATGGCAGTATAACCATTTTATTTATCAGCCACTACTTCCAGCTTTGTGTCATCTTTAAATTTGTTGATAGTATATTCCCATCATCCAGGTCATTAAGGTGGTTGTTGTTAAATTATATTTGCCTTAGTATCAAAACCAAAGGATACTCTATCCCAGAAAAAAAAGCGAGTACATCAGCCTCCAATCAGACATTGTACTGCAGATGACAACCATCTGAGCCTGGCTGTTCAGCTAATTTTAATCCAACACGTTCTCTGCTGATCTAATCTGTGCTTCATCTCTTCATCTATGAGGATGTCCCAAAATGCTGTTTAAAATTTTGCTAAAGCTGAGACAAACAACATTCACTATTCTTCCCTCCTCTACCAAGCCAGTCATTCTAGGAGGTTGTCAGGTTGGTCAGACATGATTTCCCCTTCATAAATTCATGCTGAATACTTGCAAGTAGCTTCTTGTCTTTCATGTGTTTGAAAGTTGGTTCCAGGATTATTTGCTCTATCATCTCCCTAGGGCCTGAAAAAAGGCTGACCAGTCTGTAGTTCCCTGGATCCTCCTCCCTGCCGTTTTTGAAAGTAGGAGTGACATTTGCTTTCCTCCAGTCCTCACATCCTCTAAGAGTGACTTCATAATGACATCAGCCCAGCTCCCTCAGTGCTTGGGCATGCTACAAATGGACTGATCAACACAGTTATCAGTTTAATATATTTTTTCCTTTCAATTCTTTCTTCTTAACTCCAGATTTCTACTGAAAATTTGCTTATCAGGAGAACTGCCTCATAAACTGACAAAAGTGGAGGAGTAGACCAAGGCCAGCACCACCAGCAGCTACTTTTTGTTCACTTTCCATTGTCAGACTTGGTTCAGGTAAACATTTTCTGTGACAGATGGGGATGACATGTTTATTAGAAAATGAGCAGAAATTAATTGGAATGAAACATTTAACAACGTAAAACACTTCTTAGGTTGCACCTTGCAGGTCACAAGAAAAGATGATGCTAATAATTTGGCAGTATGAAGGAAGACACTTTCCACATGTTTAGTTAAAGGTACAAGTGTAAGGTTTTGATGTGAAACTTATCAAAAAACTTTTTTTATATCGTGATTTTTGTTTCAGTTTTAGCTATAGTCAGCAATATCTTCTGAGACTAAAACAGAAGGCACTCAATCCTGTCAGTGATATCTCTAAGCTCTGTTTTACAAGTTCCTTCCTGAGAAGCTAAATTCAAGGTACCAGTGTCAACACTGACCTTCTATTCTAGATCTTTCTTTCATTTTTGTAGCAAAGTAAGTCTTTTTTAATATCAGTTTCACCAAGTTGTTCCTTAACTGCTTCAGAACAACATATTGAGCAGATTCAGCAGCATAGATGATGACAGAGGGTGCAGGGTGACTTAATAAAATGTGTAAAGCTTCAGCTATAGCCTTGCTTCTGCATTACCATTCCACAATATTCTGCTAAACATCACAAAGGGTCTTGATCTGCCATGCTCCTTTCCCAAAGTTGTGCTTTATCATCCCAGGACTTTTTGGGAAAACAAGCTATGTTTGTGTATATATATACACATACAGCTATGCATAAAGTGGTTTTCTTCTCTCATGATTAGGCAATTTAAGTTGTAACATGGTGAATACTGGAGGAAGTTCTGCAACCCTCATTCTGCAATCCCTATAAACTATTCCTAGTTGTGATACGCCTCCATCTACATAAATGTCATTGACTGATAGCAGAAAAAGTGGTGGAAAACACTGGCTGTATCACACAAGGACAGCATTCTAGATGGTTGAAATTTAACATATGGAACCTCAAATCAACGCTTCAGGCTTTTTAAACTACAGATTTCTAGTTGTGGCACAACCCCATAGAAATATGTAGACATGAAACTCTGTCTTAGGAATCAACTCACAGCACATCCTGAACAGGGTGCAGTTTAAGTCTTGTACAGAGAGTACATCCTAGTTTCCTTGTCAAAGCAAACAACTCAGGAGATTCATAGATATGCCATTATTCCGTGAATTTGAAGACAAGTGCAAATAGTACTGACATAACTAAAAGGCTGTTATCTTTAACATGCAGTCTTGGTTACAGTCAGTTATCACCATCTGCTGTCTAAATATTAAAGCTCTTATGGATGGAGTATTTGAAGAGCGTAAATGGGATAGGAAGAAATATAACAACATTGATGACAATAATAATAATAAAAGACAGGAGAAAACAAATTCATGTGGAAGCTGAAACTTTGCCATATATAAGAACCTCTCTCCCTATAAAGAGATCAAATTGTGAGGGACTGGAGATATCCAGATAATCTGCCTTGTAGAAGATTGTCTATTTATGTGCTAAGCAGAATGCTTTTATTCCCTCTATATGATTTTTCCAATGTATTTGTCAAGGCATTTGAGAAGATTGTAATTTTTACAGTGTTTCTAATCTTTTAAATCAAAAGTGAAGAAGGTAAAAGAATGAAAGGTCAAGGATTTGATATCCCTGGTAGGGTAGATATATCCTACTTTGGGTAAAACTCTGTGAAATCAGCTGTCAGAATTTAACTTCTCTCTAGCTGCAGCATTGCAAAGGCGTGAAGAAAGCTGAGTGGTTGCTGATGGTTCCCTTAGATTCCTCTGCATCTAATCATCCTCACAATACCGGAGGCTTCCATCATTGCAGGAACTGGCGGAATTTAGTGACCATCCAGAGAAATCCCTTTTGAAGGTCTGTTCTGAGAAGTATAAGCGTTTAATGAAGCAATGCAGCAAATGAAATAGGTTTATTCTTCACAGATTCAAAAGGTGGTTTGCAGTTAGTGTCTCTATTCCTTTCAGTTTGAATCTGACATTATTGCTATTATGATGTAGAACAGACTTTTCAAGGATTATAGGTTTCCTCCAAATTTCAATGATCAAGAACAAGAATTGCACTGTTTATTTACTATGTGATTGGGAGCTAAGGCTAAATACAAGTTTATCGCTTTTATCTTCACAGCAGATTTTTGCTTCAAATTCAGTGACCCATTTGAGCTGCTGCAGAAGGTCACTGTTGCCAATTTACTCTCATTCATTGGTCACAGTGACAGAATTTAATTATTTCAGCCTAGTTCTTAGTGGGAGAGCAGATGCACCACTTAAAAAACTGTAATGAAAACCAGTAAAGCCTCACCTTGCCTCTGCAAAAAGACCAGGAATAGAACAGTTAAACTTATGGTCTGTAATCTCAACTCAAAAAAAAAATAGTATTACCTTAATAAACGGGAAATTTCAGTGGGCTAACAGCTGTGCAGTTGTTCTTTAGCTTTGAGCTGGCTCTCATTAATATCCATGGAAGCCTTCCTAAAACTGAGGAAGATGTTATACTGAACACTGTAAGTACAGAGCAGAAGGAATTACCTGAAACAGGATCCACAGTCTTTGAGATAAGGCTTGCAATGCTTTTTAGAGGCAAACATGCTTTCACTCTGCATAGAAGGGGCAGCAAACTGAAGCCAGTGATAAATGTGTAAATTTATCTGAATAAGACATTACCAAAAAGAAGGATGTGGCCTATTCATTACTCTAGGATAACTAGCAAAATGTCAGGAAATCCAAATGAGCTGCTAACTCTTCTTCCACGTAGGAATGGGAATAGTATGCTACATGACCCAGCTGTACTGGATAAGACAAAAACTGCCACCTCAACAAAACAGGGCAAGCAGAAGGCATTCCTAGCTAGGACTAGCTTGTCAGTTTGGCCAAGGCAGAATCATCCAGGCCCAAAATAAAGAAAACGTTCCCCTGTGGTATCTGAAAAATAAAAAAGAATGATAAAAGCTGTGTATAGGAACATTCCTGCAGGAACTCCCTCTTCTTCAAAGACAGTTCCTTGTACAAAGTGTCTCTTTACAATGCTACTGCTCCACTTCACTTGAATAGTTTGTGAAAGGAGGATGATGATCCTAAAGTTGAAGTCTCACAATTCTTTTAATAAACTTAAATTTGATTTTCTGTGTCTCTCTACCTTTTTTTGTTTTATATTTGCTTACTTCTTAGTAAAATGAAAATTACCTGGGGGAGTTTAAGGAAGTTGGGAGAAAAGTTTTATTTTTAACATCTACTTTTGAAAACCTCTGGTTTTACCTTCTGAAATATCTTTTTTTTTTTTCTTTGCTTTCTTTGGCCAAAGTATGTCTCCAGCTGTGGACATGGTCCAATTCTAATTAGAATATTTTATTCAGTAAGCTCTAGTTTATTGAGGAAGTTGGATATTACATATTATTTGGACATCTCAAGTATTACAGAAGCGATAATTAAGAAGTGAAAATATGTAGAAAGTGTGAGACAAATAGTACAGAGGAATATAGGGAGAAAAATACATCAATAGGTCAATCATGATACAACCTGTTCTTTAACAACGTGTAGCCTTTTGTAACAAAACAACTCTTTATAGCTAAGTTTGGCATGGTATTTGGACATAGGAAAATATTTGAGTTACTCTTTTACATACAAATTAATTATATTTTCTCATCATTAATATGCTAATGAATTATGAGAATCCAATCTCAGAAGTGGCTTGTCTAAATTGACCAAATCTGCACTTATTAGTACCTTTTCCCTTTCCTTTCCTTTCCTTTCC